>CAJHQQ010000014.1:0-600000 GCA_905132885.1 Moricandia moricandioides | reverse complement strand
CCTAAAAGCTATTTGATTACTATTCAAGTTTTTCTAAGACAAATATTTTGAATATTTATATATAGAAAATACAACAGAAAAACACCAAGAAAATCAGGGTCATAGTAAAATAGTTATCGTTTACAAACAATCGGAACACAAGGTGTGCTGCAACCTGAAACAAACATAATATATGATTTAAGTTGACATAAGCTAAAGAGTATCTTGTGAGATTTGTATTTGACAACTTAGCTTTGGATTCGGAAACAAACGTAGCCATCGTAACCCCCACACACAAGTGATGATAGGATAACATGGCTTCCACAAACTCTTCACATGCTTATCCAACTTCGAGGGGATGAGATCTTGACTTGTTATGCATGCCAATCAAGTAGTTGAATTTAATGGATATGGTAAAGTAACGAAGCTCCCATCATGTTGGACCCTCCTAGCAGCTATAATATGTCATGTCATGACATAACGTACCATTCTTGAATTTGTTTACGTGCCCCCATCAATGATTTGTTTTTAATAGTACTATAAAATAATGCACCAGTATCAATTATAGTGCCTTAATTTTTTTACAAAAAAATGTTAAGGGACTTGATAAAGAAACTAAAAGCTAAATGAATCTGTTAGGGATAATTTAACTTGATTAGAAAATTAAGCTAAGTGTCTAAATGGTGACCAAATGAATGGATAGGAATAATCATATCTTCCTCATTCATTAATATTTACAGAGTTTACAAATAAATCTTTGTTATTCTATTATATTTTTTTTTAAAAAAACTATACATTAATTTTGTTCCTTTATTTATTTATTTTTCTCTTTTTACCATCAATCTTTTTTAATATTTACTAGTTAGAACCTCAACATTTCTGACCTTAAATTATTTCCTCTTTCCTAAACCAACATTCTAGATAAATTCGTATTTTTTTACTAAGCCGAAAGATACCAAACCAATATCCAATTTAAATTAATTTCCTTATATTTATATATATTTGAAAGTCTCCATTTAGGCCCAAAAAGGACTAGTTACAGGCTTAAAAGCCCATGTATACATACGTAAACGAAGTAGGGTCATTTGCGATTCGACCAACCGCGTTGAACGCCAAATTGGTTAGGACCAAACCACGCACGATAAAAAGATGTCCGATTCTTTTGGATAAGTCAAGTTAAGCTTGTGACGTCATCGTGCACATAAGGATCATCGTACTGTGAAAGTTAGTTGAACATACCAAAACAACAATGGCGAAAACCAGATGGTCTTGCTTCGCTATTGCTCTTTTAGCGATTGCACATCTCTGTAACTGTGAAGCTGTCTTGTCTCAGAAAGAACAGGACAAGGTCTGGAGATTGCCTGGTCAGAATTTCAATGTAGACTTTGCTCATTACTCTGGGTTCGTTACTACTAATGAGAAACTTGGAAGAGCACTCTTCTACTGGTTCTTTGAAGCTACTGAAGATGCTGCGTCTAAGCCTCTTGTTCTCTGGCTCAATGGAGGTTTGCTTACAGAACCAAAAAAAAAACCTAAAGTCTCTTCCTTTTTGTAATTGCATTCGAAAGTCCTCTCCTTTTCAACCTATTCAATAGTGTCTCAATGGATAGTCAACTCACCTAACATGTTTACATCACTATGCGCTACTGTTATATGATATGCATCTTGATTCTTACTATTGGAGGTTGTCTTGTAGCCTACTTTGGCTTGGATCTTGATTTGATGCACGAGATTTTTCCCTTTTTGTGTTCATGTAGTTAGATTTTTTTTGTCTGTGTCTGAGATGGAGTTTTGTTTTTATACTATTCTATGTCTATAGGACCAGGATGTTCATCTGTTGCATTTGGTGAAGCAGAAGAGATAGGACCGTTTCACATTAAGTCAGATGGGAAGACTCTTTTCCTTAATCAATATTCTTGGAACCAAGGTAATGATTGCAGAGTCTTTGGGGGCTAAGAGAGCTATGATTCATAAAGCTTAGAACTTTTGTTTTGTTTGTTTGCAGTTGCGAATATTTTGTTCCTTGATGCACCTGTTGGAGTTGGCTATTCATACTCAAATACTTCATCTGATTTGCTTAGCAATGGTGATAAAAGAACTGGTAATGATTTTAGGTTCTTAAGCTCATTGTCTTTTTGGATCCTCTTTTTGGTGAGAGAGGTTTATGATTTGCACAGCGCAAGACTCACTGAAATTTCTGCTGAAATGGGTTGAGCGTTATCCGGAGTATAAAGGAAGAGAGTTCTATATAGTTGGGGAGAGCTATGCAGGTAATAGTAACTTGGAAGCTCATCTTTACTTATTTGTCTTTTCCATTTTTGTCTCAAATCTTCTCTGGCTTTGTTTTAGGACATTACATTCCTCAGCTGAGTCAAGCCATTGTAAAACATAACCAAGCTTCTGGCGAAAACACCATTAATCTTAAAGGTTACATGGTGAGCATGTCCTCATTATCAATCCCTCTGTGACTAGTTATGTAGAAGGCTTATAAACCTCTAATAAAGATTTTGATGAATGTTTGTTTACACTTTACAGGTAGGTAATGGGTTGATGGATGATTTCCATGACAGCCTCGGTCTTTACCAATATATTTGGTCTTTGGGTTTTATCTCCGACCAAACATACAGCTTACTGAAACTTAAGTGTGGTTTAGAACCGTTTGTTAACCCCTCCGAAGTGTGTAATAAGGTTCTGGAGATAATGGACAAGGAAATAGGTAACATAGACCAATACAGTGTCTTCACACCGGCCTGTGTTGCGAATGCTTCCCAATCAAAAATGTTGCTAAAGAAAAGACCAGTAGGTGGCCGTGTGAGTGAACAGTATGATCCTTGCACGGAGAAACACTCCAAAGTGTATTTCAACCTCCCAGAGGTTCAAAGAGCCCTCCATGTTCCACCAGGACTTGCACCATCCAAATGGGATACTTGCAGGTAATACTATATCTCTTAAAAGCTTAAGGTTTTGTAACAGTTCTGATCAGAACAGCTTTGGTTTTGCAGTGATGTTGTGAATGAACACTGGAATGACTGTCCTTCCTCGGTTCTAAACATTTACCACGAGCTTATAGCTGCCGGGCTACGTATATGGGTTTTCAGGTCTCTTTCTCTATATAATTTTCAAGACATTTCCTTCAAGTTCTTTGCTGTTTTGGTGGTTAAAAGTGTTGTGTTATTTGGTAACAGTGGAGACGCAGATGCTGTTGTACCAGTCACATCAACCAGGTACAGCATAGATGCACTAAAACTTCGTCCAGTGAGTCCCTATGGTCCTTGGTACATAGACGGACAGGTAAGAACAAAATCAACTGAGAAAGAGAGAATCTTTGCCTTCTTATGTTTTGAAACCTTTTTTAAATTGGGCCCATCATGATTTGAAACCAGGTGGGAGGGTGGACTCAGGAGTATGCTGGTCTAAACTTTGTGACTGTGAGAGGTGCAGGCCATGAAGTTCCTTTGCACAGACCAAAGGAGGCTCTTGCGCTCTTCAAGGCTTTTATATCTGGAACTTCATTGTCTACACCAGAGAACAGCATCAGCAGCAACATGTCAGAACACGTTAGTGACTCATGATGAGTTGTATGATTCTCAGTCAGAAAGTTTATGAACAAGTAAAGATAATAAATAAGGCTTTAAGGGTTAGGTTCGTGAGTTCTTCTTCTGTTTGTTTGTTTTGAAAGAATGTTGGGATTTTTATTTACTTTCTACTATTTGTTAGCATACAATCCATGTTCAACGCAACACATTGTTTAAGATTCTCAAAGTAGGTAAGAACTAGTAAAAGAGTATAATAATGGGTAAGAAATAGAAATTGGTATTGTATCAGGGTTCTAAACATAAATAAACATAAAGTAGTTGGGCTTGGTTTTGACCCATGATCCCTAAGCCCATATATAAAAGAAACATAGACGGTAAAATGGCCACTTTCGACCCAAAAATTTCAGTCGTACCAAATACGATCTGAACAAAAAGTTAATGCCAAATACGATCTCAACTAAATTATAATTTAAAAAACATACCCAAACTTCTTAAAACGTGCCTAAATCTACATTGATTCTAATAAAAGTTAGAATACCGTTAACAAGATAAAATGATGTCGTTTTAACTTAATATTTTATAAAAATATATTCATTCCAAGATTCGAACCCATGTTTTGATAATCTTTAAAGGGGCACACTAACCATTAGACTAAAAAAAAATTTAAAATATTATTATAAATTTGAAATTCTATATATTACTATACTTATTCATCTTATCCAATTAAAATTTTGGTACTGGTTATTTCTGATTTATATAAATACATTAACATGTTTTTAATTGTCATATATTTAATAAACTTATATTAAACTAAAATATAAATAATAAAAGATTTATACTTATATGAAATTAATTGTACTTAAAAATTTGAAATTATCTAATAAAAAAACTATATATTTTTTTAAAAAATTAAGCCTTTAATGCTAATTTTCAAAATTAATATTCTATACTTTCTATTTTATGTTTTTATATATTTTAGTTATTTTTTAATATGTCTAATATTTTGAACAAAATATTTTTGTGAAATAAAGGTAAAAGGCCTCTTAACATTTTGAAAAAATATCACAAATATATAATATTAACTTTCAAAAATAAAAAATTTCACTTAAGTTTAAAAATTAAAAATATTTTATATAATAAAATTTTATAAATAGATTCAAAGCTTGAATTATATTTAATGTCATATAATTATAAATATTTTATTATTTATATTTTAGTAAGATATAAATTTATTAAATATATGATAAGTAAAAAATATGTTAATGTAATTATAAAGATATAACTATAAATCAGAAACATTCATCGCCAAAATTTTAAATTGGATAAGATTTAAGAAGTATAACAGTTTATATAATTTCAAATTTGTAATAATTTTTTTTTTAAAATAATAATTTAGTCTAGTGGTTTGTGTGCTCTTTAGAAAGGGTATTAAGGTATGAGTTCAAGTCCTGGAATGAACATATTTTAAAAAAAATTAAAGTAAAGTGATATTATTTTCTCTTGTTAATAGTTGACTAACTTTTGTTAGAGTCAATGTAGTTTTAAGCACGTTTTGAGAAGTTCAGATAGGTTTTCTGAATTATAATTAAAATGAGGTCGTATTTGGCACTGACGAATTGTTTGGGTCGTATTTGGCACGACTGAAATTGTGGGGTTGAAATTGGCCCTTTTCCCGTAGGAGTTGCACATATACAATGTAATAAAATCTTCCGTTTGTTATTTCTGCAACATTGGTCGGAAACTAGGAAGCAGAGGGTTGAGATATACGACGTTGTGTGATTGAAAGTTTTGAACTTTTGCGTCGCTCAGGGTTCAGTCGCCGCCGTGTCTAGTTCTCGCAGGCTTGTTGAATAGAGAGGTCCTTAGAAAGTTGCAGCTTTTAGGTTATAGATTTGCGTATCAATCTGCAGAAAACATTGTTGTTCTAGGAAGTCTTCTCTTCTTTAATTAACCCACCAGTCTTCTTCTTCTTCAATATCTAAACTTCTTAGCTAGAGAGACAAGACAAGAAGCAGAGACAAGCAGCAATCATGGTGATGGTGTCTAATTCTAGTCATCATAACAAGGAAATAAATGTCAGAAGAAGAATCTCGGAGATGTAATTCTTCTTCCTAATCTTTTTCTCTTGTGTCACATGTTATACTTGCCCGTGGTGATATAGAACTATTAGAATTATAAGGCACTATTACCTGTCTATGGCATGATGACTAATAGGCTTCATAGATATGTATATCGATATTTTTTTCCAGTATTTTGTCAGCATAGAAGTTAGGATACTCTGAGAGTTGCATGAAAGAATGGATGTGAAAATAGGTTATCATAAGCTATAGCATATGTTTGTTTCTATAGAAGCGCACCCTTTTGATGATCAAAAACTTTTTTTTTCTGGAAATGCAGATACAATAGACGGGAAGAAGATTTTTCAGCACTTAAGGACTACAATGACTACTTGGAAGAAGTGGAGTGCATGAGTTAGTCTCACTTGTTGCCCTTACATTCTTGTGTTTATGTCTGACAAAACCCATGTGAGTATATTATCTTCCAATCCCCAGTATTGGATTTGGTAGATGGAATCAATGTTGAGGCTATTGAGGAAACGATAAAGAGATACTCTCAAGAGAATGCTGAACAGATCATGGTTAATCGAGCACGCAAGGTAACTGCCTTTGGTAGCGTTACTTTCTCCATCTTGGTTAGGTTAGTGATTAGATGAATGTGTAGAAGAAAAGAAAATGAATAGTAGAAGGACATATGAGATCATGCATTGCCACTTTAAAACTTATCAGACCTCAAGTAAAGCTGTGGAAATGGGAAATAGTCTTTGTTTCATTCTCTGTTCGACAACAGGCTGAAGATCTAACTGCAGCCTTGGCAGCTTGCAAGGCCCAACCTCCACAAACTGATACTGATACGGTAACTATAGTTTATAATTTTCATATAGATAAAGAAGTCTGAAGATTCTGACAAATGCTGAAACCTTTAATTGTTGTTGTATGCATTTTGTAGTCTTCAAAACATGGGACTACTACGGCTGCCACTGCATATAGTCAAGCTCCACGGCCTACGGGAATGGGCCCACAACCTGTACCTATAGGAGGAGGAGGAGGAGCAGATCATTACTCTATGGAAGACGAAGCAATGTTAAGGATCAAAGCTGAGAGAGCTCCAAGGGCTGGAGGATTTTCTTTAGAGATAAGCAAGAAGAGGGCTTTGGAAGAAGCATTTGCATGCATTTGGGTTTGATTCCTCAAGAGTTTTTAGTTTTATCTTCAAGACTGATATCATATAAATCAATATGACGGTTAGAAATCACCATAGTAATCAATGTAATGACATATTGCATATTATGAAAAAGTCTCAGTCTTTCAACCTCTAGTGCTGATTTTGATAACTTGTTAAGAAAAAAAAAATCACTCAATCAGTCTAACTTGTTCTCTTCTCAATCCCTTTGCATTCTCTTTTACACACACACAAATATACAGATGATGTTTTTGGTGTTTGTTACTCGAAAGACAAACAAATACAAAACACTATGACAAACACTCAACATAAACACCAAAAATCTTCTTTTCACTTTCTTTTCTTTGTCTCATAGCCCGAAGTATAGCATTGCCTGTTTCAGTAAATATGCCAAATAGTTGTTAGTACTAATTACTAATAAAAGACTCACAAAGTATTTACTAATCAAAAATCTGATTGAATATACCTCTTGAATGGAAATATGGCCGGATCAATCCAAGGTTGTAGATTCTCCACTCTATTTGAGCTCTTCACTTTAGATGATTGCACAGAACTTACCTCCTCATCGGTTTCCCTCAGTATACTAATCTCTTCTTGCTTAATCACTCGACTAGTTTCAGGCTCAGGCTTAGTTCTTTCCCTCTCAAGCCGCTCTACTCTCTGTCTCAACCTCTGCAGTTCAGCTTGATACTCTCCACGGTTTCTCTTACCGCTTCTGTCTCTTGTCTGCTTTGGTGTTTTTTTTTTGTCGAGGACAACAAGGGGAATTTCAACCCATCTGGGACGTGTAGTTTGCAGATATCGAAGATTGTCCATTTTGGTGAAACCATCAAAACAAGGACATAGCACAAGCTTTTATTAAGAAAGAGAGGTTTAACTCACCACCAAGGAACATGAAATGGTTCCTTGAACCTCCAAGGACGCAAGGTTCATATGAACTTGATAGATTTGAGGTGTTGGATCAAAAACCAACTCCTTCTTTTTGTGTGCACTTCCTTCTTGAACCTTTTATACTTAAGAACCCTCCTCTTCTTTTGTTTGAGATAACCTTTTTTCTTGGACAGAGAAAAAGAGTCATTTAAACAAGGTGATTTTGGAGCTTTGCTTGTGAAATTAACTCTCGTTGATTCATTTCTGTCTACAATGAAGATTTTTATAGCTAAATACATAAGAAATAAACATAAAAAAATGGGGAAGATGACAAAGAGTTAAAGATCCAACAGCTCTAAAGAGAAAGATTCCAACAGTTCTATTTTTAAAAATTTTGAACTTTTGGCATTTAGTGAATATTCATAAATCCCTAGTGTTCAATGGAAATTTTTCAAAATGTTTATTTTGGTGCTGTAGGTAATCCCAACGTCAGACCTTTCATCAAAGTTTTCCAGATTTGGCTTGAGAATGGGCAGGAGAAGAAGAGGTTGTTTCTTGTTTTGGTGTACTCGAGCTTGCCGCCATATTGTTCTCAAGAGAATCAGATTCACTTTGTTGGATGTCATCTGTCCTCGAGCTTGCCTCCATACTATTCTCAAAAGAATCAAATTCTCTTTGTTGGATGTCATCTATCCTCGAACTTGCCTCCCAAGAACCAGTTTCATAAACTAGACTAAAACCGCACTTCAGTACCTTGCAATTCGTAACCTCACCAGTGTCATCTGTCACTTTATATATAATGGTAGCCCTAGTAGGAAAACATCCATTTTTACCATCCTCTTCTTGACATTTGCTGATATTCAACCAATTGGTGTAGCCAATGAAGACATGAGTAGACTTGATCGTGCGTTGCTCATCGCCTGTGGATAAACCTCCTACCGGGCAACTAAAGTGGCTAGAGGATGTTTTAACGTTGTTGAAGTCACATATGCACATCACCTGGAGGTTGTTGTTTTGAATTTTGTGTTCCTCAAAGGAGACAATAGCGCATAGAGCTATTCCAACCAACCCACTTTCACCCCAGTGTCGAGGCAGCTCAGGCTTCAACACTGCTCCAAAAGCTTTGTGACCAAACCAAGCAGGAACTTCACTTCCAGGAAAGCAAGTGGCAACCAAAGCTTCAAAAGATAGACCCTGGAAAGAAAAAAAAATCGAATATAGTTAACAGAAGTTTAGACTGTGAAAATGAAGCCAGAGCAGGGAGAAATTACCTTATTTTGGCGATTCACTGCTTCCGACAAGAGGCGGCTTTTAGTGTGAGCATAGCATATTATTTCATTCTTTGCAGTGTGCTCTAGTTTTTCACAGTTAGTGAAAATGAATGAGGAGGGAACTTGCTCTATTGACATAGGACGGGCCAGCGGTCTAGCTACTGACTTAAGTGAGATACATGCATGCGCATCTAGGCATTGAAGATTTGGTGGTAGCGTTGGAATAGATAGGAGATTCTTGCAATACTTCAAATCAATCCATTTCAAATGATAAAGATCACTAATGCTAGATTGCAAGGTGCTGATCATATCATTTCTGCTTAAGCATAGACGTCGCAATAAGGATAGGCCACTCATCAGGGGTGAACCTTGGATATTCATACTCTTACAGTTTAACAAATGTGCTGGCACATCTTTGATTTTCGTCCTGTCAAGCAGTAGAATCTGCAGATTTTTCATTTTCTCCTTAATCTCAGGAAAACTCTTAAACCTTGAACAACCAGAGAGTATTAGTTCTTCAAGAGCATTCAGCTTATCGATACAAACCGGAAGAGACTCCAACATTTTGCAGTCTTTCAGATTCAGTACAATAAGTCTTGTGAGGTGCTGGATCTCCCTAGGAAGTTTTTCGATTATAGTGCCATCTAAGTGTAGATGTTCAAGGTTTTTAGAAATCACCTGGAAGTTATTAAAGTTTGAGCAGTCACTGAGGATGAGAGTTTTCAGAGATGCTAAAATCATCTTCTCTGGTAGACATGAGAGACTTGTGCATCCTCTGAGATTCAAGAAAGCAAGACTCTTCATATTTTTTATACCTTCTGGCAACTCACTAAGCATAGTGCAACCTTCAAGATTTAATCTTTGAAGAGATTCAGCTTTCGACAAAGCTGACAGGTCGATCAACTCTGTCGAGTAACTTAGATCCACCCACTTCAAGTTTAGTGTATCCTATGAAAAAACACCAATCAGCTAAATTGAACAGGTTTCTTCTATCATATGATCAAATTTAGTAGTTCAAAAAAAAAAAAAAACACACCTTCACAACTTTCCAAACACGTTCAATCTTACTGTATGGTAGCCTAAGGTCAATAAGATTCTCCGGGTTGAAGTTTGGTGGAAGTTCCTCCAATGGAAATTTCAACCAGTGGAGATAACGGATCTCTTCCAATGGGAAATCAAGTTTTTCAGGCAAGTTTACCTTGCACTCAGCTTCACATTGCCTAGGACAACGAGAGTCAAAGATTTTGAGGTATCGCAGGTTTGGCATCAAGGTCAAGCTGTCTCTGTCTATGGGTATTCCTTTTTGTAATTTCGACACGTCAAGGAAGATACCTCTTACACTCTCTGTTCCCTGTTAACACACACACAATAGTTTAAGAAAGCACATACCAAAATGTAGTGTAACTCAAAAAACTAGAGTCAGTTAATTCTTACCTCTTTGTTGACAAGAGCTCTGATAACTTTATCATGATCCCACAACCTGCTCTTTCCCATATTGTTTTCTACAGATGGCAATAAGCCAAGTTCTTTGCCTAATGAACACAGTAGATTAGGCATCTCTATTTGGCCAGCAGAGACACTAATCATGAACTTGTCGGCGAGATCTCTAACTTCGCTCCCAGCTTCACCAGAAGAAGCCAATAAACTTGTTACATAATCCTCATTCTCTGACCTAAAGAAACAAGCTATGTCAAGAAACGCATCTTTGTGTGGATCACTCAACTCGTCATAACTGATTCTAAACCCTGTTCGGATCTTCTTGAAACAACGTGGTAGTTCTTCTAGTTCTGTTCTCCAGTGATCCTCGCCTTTGCCACAAAGCTCCTCTCCGAGTTCCTGGAGAGCTAGTGGATTGCCTCCGCCATATTCCACAAACCTTTTTGACAGATGAATGGAACTCTCTGTGGGAGTATAGACTTGGTTATTGTATGCATGATGGTTGAAGAGGTGTAAAGCTTCTTTGTCGTTCAATAAAGGGACTACATAGATATCCTCAACCAGTTTTTCGATCCATGACTTGTCACGAGTCGTAATCACAATCTTGCTTCCCTTCTTCATCCCTCTGAGGTTACTTAGTATAAACTCTATTTGTTTCTTTTCGCTAACGTCATCAAGAAAAAGAAAAGCTTTCTTCGTTAACATATCAGCGTTGCCAACATCCTTACCACCCAAAAGCTCTCTCTCCAGCCAAGATTCCTCACCCGTCTTCGACTTCTCACGGATACCTAGAAGCTTCTTTGTATATACATATCTGGTATGCCACTTATCGTAATGCCTTTCTGCGAGAGTGGTTTTGCCAATCCCAGCCATCCCAACAATTCCAACTATCTGAGTAACCGCAGAACTAAAATCCAACCTTTCTTCCAATTGCTTTAAGCGGTGCTCGTAAGGGGGAAGATATGCTCTAAGGTGTTGATCCATGACAGATGAACTAGAAGTCACCGCGGAGATATTCGTAGAAACCATGTTGGTTTGTCCTCCTCCTCCTCCTCTGTTTTCTGGTCGAATTCTTTTTAGCACTTCCTTGACCTCGGTGATGATGTTGACAACCAATTCCCTTTCGTCCCTGTGAGGAAAATTATATTAGGAAAGGATGAGAGAGATACTCAAAAACGTTCCAAGTCTTTACCTAAAACTAGACAATCTCAAGCCCATATATTTGGCAACATCATACAAATCTTTCCTCCACTGTGCCATTTCAGGTAAATCATAGCGGTCTCCTTGGTATAAGTTCTTGCCAAACTCTCCCAGCTGTTTCTTAACATCTTCAGGTGTCACGTTAAAGAAGATGGGGATGACGTTGAGTTTTTTCTCTTTAACTTTCTCCATAATCTTCCCCAGCTCATTCAAGCACCAGTCTGATTCCCCATACTTTTCTGAGAAGATGGCCAGTGCGATTTTGCACTCCTCGATCCTCGTGAAGAGGACATCCATATGTTGGCTGCGGAGCTCGTTTCTGTCAATGTAGTACTTGATTTCTTCACTGTCCAATTCTCCCACGACATGGCTAATGAAGTTGCCACGCAATTCTTTCCCCCGGAAGTTGATAAACACATCGGGATGCATTTGAGAGGGTACCATGAGCGTGGAAGCTGAAGAGGTGGTGATCGCCATATGATTGTTTGGTTTGGTTGCTGCACTAGTATGTCGGGGTCAACTTCAACAGCTTATACCAAAATAGTGGGGGTTAGCACGACGTTTATAGATATGATATATCCCCTATTATATTTTACCACACTCTACAAAATGAAGATAATAAAGGCATGACTCTTGTGTGTATCTATGTCTCTTGACCTTCTTTGGGTCTTTGAAATTACTTTTTTTCCACATTTGTTTGCCATTAATTATGGATGCCTACTGGTGTTTTTTTATTTGACTTTTTATTGCTGGCCAGTTTGGCTCACTCACGTTGTAAGACTACTTTTTTCTTTTTCTTTTTTTTTGTAACTGGTTCTGTTGTAGGAGTACTTTGATTACAAGTTGTTGAAAAGAAGGCACGACTCATTTAAATACATCTGATGTGGGAATTTTGTGGGTACGGATTTTTGAAAGTTTTTTTAAGCTAGTGCAGAAGTTATAAACAAATACAATATAAATACATTTATGGGAAATTGTTTAAACTACTACTATTTTCTTAGTACCACTTTTCCTTTTACATTAACTACAATTACCTTTAATTTTTCAATAGCAAAAACTATTATACTCCTAATTAATTAAACCTATACCTAATCTGTTATCTCCTACCTCTCCAATTTTAAATTCGACGCTCTATCCGATGAACCTGATGAGCAATCCGACGAACTCTCCAACTATCTCTCCTACGAACATGAAAAACTCCAACAAACCTGAAAACTCGACGAGCTTCAACGAACCGAACAAGATCTCTGACGAACGTGTAAGAACTTTACATTTGATGGTCGTTTTTGTTCTGTTTCGTTAATTTTAATTCTCATAATCAAGGACTTTAATCTTAAACTAGAACTTAACACGTGCACGCGGGTGTTACATATAACTTGTGTTCAAAGTAAACTTACAAATTGCTGGTTTTATAAAAAAATCATATGTATATTTTTATGTTTTATAATTTACATATAAAGTAAGATATATTATATTATAATATAAATGTTTGATAATATTTTTTTATTTGTAGATAATTGTATATTAAAAATTTATAACTTGATGCAATTTGAAATAATTGTACTATTTATATATTAACATGTTTTTTTGTTAATTTATTTCAAAATGAAACAACATACTAAAAAAATTTAATGGTCAATATATGATTATCGATTTAGTTAGATAAACTTTAAAATTGTAATTATTTAATTTAAATTTATTTTAAATACAGTGGCAGAATCTGTAAATAAAAAGAAATACAAAATTGAAGTATTTAATTTATGGTAAATGCAAAGCTAAATTTGTAAATAAAATATAATATTTTTTTATGATGCTATCCGTGTTTCCAAACAGTTTCTATTTATATGGTTATCTATTTTTCCAAACAGTACCAAATGGTACTTGAGTTTTCATAATATAGATGACACAAATAGTCAAAAATAAATCTACAACAACCTAAAAAATCTACATAGACCAAAGAGGAGAAAATTTTACTTTTACCCTTAAAGAAGATATAACATGAGTCATTGGATCATCATATTTATGTTTTTATCTTGGCCACACAATTTCACATATCTCTTATTCTCTCTCATTCTATCTTTTCTATTTTTCTATTCTCAACCACTAACAGCCACACAATTTTTCTTATCTCATTCGACGAGGTACATGTAGTATAACTCGATAATTAAACATGTTAAAATTATATAATTTATATATAAATGTTATAATTTACACATAAAATAAACAAGTAAATATTTTAATTGATATATGATGACAAAATTTCATCTATTTTCTTTGAGGTTTTTCAAATTTTTATTAAATTATTAATTTTGCATTATATACTTTATATTTTAGGGTTTATTAACTATATTAGTTATATTATTGTGATAAACAATCATCAAATATATTTTTACAAAGCCATAATGTGAAAATATTGGTACAACCTCTAAAACTAGACATATGAACAATTGATATAATTTTCTATTATATATTAGAAGAGTATTACTGGTATAACTTTAACATTTCAAAAATTACCAAAATCAATTTGGTATTCTATATAAGAAAAACAATCAAATGTCTCAATTGTTATGTACTCATAAAGTTTCTTTTAATCTATTTGAAATTTTAAAAGAAAAAATTAAAAATTATAACACAATCACATATTTTGCATGATCTACCTTATACTTTTAAACTTTGTTAACTTCTTTATCCACATAATTTTTGAAAAACATACATCAAGTATATTTTAACAAAATTGATGATTTCATTGTATTGGGGCAAAGGCATGTACACATAAAGAAGTGGTACAACTGAGTTAACTTGAAACTTTATGTGGTACAACTAATTTTTTTGATTTCACTGTCAAAGTACAACTATGTACAAACTGGTACAACTAAAAAACTAGTATAACTATGTACAAACCAATACAACTAATAAACTAGTACAACTATGTAAAAACATGTACGACTCGAAAACTAGTACAATTACGTACAAACTTCTTTTTGTTCATCGCTAGTGAGTCACTTTCACTCATCGCAGACACTCCTTCTTCTCTTTCAGATGACTCGTGTTTTTGGAACCATGGTTGAATACTTTTTTATCTCCTCATCTACCTTTTTCGCCTCGAGAACAAAATGATGAAGATGATTTTTTTCCAAAAATAGTACAACTAGTATAACTAGTACAACTTGCAAATAAATCATTATCCAAATCAAATATTATTAACATATATTATTCATGTATTTGATACACTCCGGCGGGGTGGGGATTAGACCAAAATGTCTTATTGGTCCTACATCATCCTTTTTCTATCATCGGTGAAAACCTAAAGTAAAAATTAGCAAAAGTTGTACTAGTCCTACATGTTTTACTTGTATCAATTACAATGGTTATACTCAATCTATTTATACTAGTTATACTCATTGTAGTTTTATTAGTTTTACTAATTTGAATTGTACTAGTTGGAGTTGTACTAATTGTATTAGTAATACTTTGCGTTCTTCTTTATCTTGAATCTCATACGTAAAAGGTGAAATTTGATTATAGATAAGATATAATTGATTTATAATGACTATGGGTTAACCAATTTTGAATAAAAAAGAGGAATTTGGTGGATGGTTGAAGATTTTTTTTTGATTTTGTTATAATGTGAAAAAATATTAATGGAGAAGAAAGGAGGAAGAAGAAGAAAAAGATTATGGTTCAAACTCGGTCGGTTTCGGGTCTGAATCCGGGTCGGATTCTCGGTAGGATAGTAATGGCATGAATTAGTAAATATATTGAAGTTTTTTAGTTATTTTATCTAAATTTATTCTATTAAAACAGGATCATGACCTATTGATATATGTGTAGTCCAACAATTATTTTCTAACATTACCTATTTAAAAAATAAACAATATATTTTCTAACTGTTACAAATTAAACCACCAATTTAATAACATAATTTTAGGGATCTAGTAACTTATATAAATTTTTTCTGACATATTTCATATAATTATCAAAAATTAGAATAAATTAACTTAATATTAAACACATATATCATGCCAAAAATAGAAGTTTAAAAATTAAGTTTCTTAAAAATAATTTAAAACAAAAAATAAAAACACAGGTCATAATCTAGTTTCTATTTAAAATTAAATGTAAAATAAAATAAAAAATGGATGGGTTTATTTGAGATTTTTTTGTTTTCATTCGGTCTATTCTAGCATTTGATCCCATAATCAATCTGATTCTGGGAATGGAGACAAGGTCTTTTGATGAAGTTTTACATTCTCAAATTTATAAAAACCTTATAAATATTTATCCATGAACAACATAGTGTTTATGCTCATAATCAATCTGATTCTCGGAAATGACGGGTATATATTTTTTTTTAATTTTTTTTTGAATATTTTAATTTTTATATTTTTTTTTTTGGTAATCATATTTTTTTAAATTTTTTTGTAATTATATTTGTGTTTAATCATTTATCAATAATATCAATTATTTAATATTGTTAATATAAAAGAATAATACATGAGTAATAAATAGTTGGACCAAACATTTATCAATAGGTCATGATCATGTTTTAATAGAATACTAGATTTTAACCCGCAAGTCCGTGCGAATATTTTTATATTAAAGTTTTTAGATATTATTATACTCTCAACATGTGTTTTATTTTGTATCATTTTATTATATCATTTTGTATTTTACGGAACCTTTTTGTTTAAATAATATAACCTTATTTTTTAGTAAATTTTATATATAGTAGTATATATCATATTATTTTAGTAAATTTTATTGATATAGGATATTTTTTGGATGTTATGATATTAAGCTTTATTTTTTAAAAATTAAGACTTCAAAATATTAGATTGCATTAATTTTTACAACATATATAAATAGTTTTCAATATTTATTATCAATATTATTATTATAAGTTTAAATATTTATTTTCAATTTTATATTTTCTCAAGAAAACTTTACAAAATTACACAACTATTTTTGAGTTTGGAACATTAAATGAATTTTGAATATTTTTTTATGACTACATCTAATCTATTATTTTATAAATAAAATATTTGAATTTTTGGTACTATTGGAAAAAAATTACTCAAAAGATTTTGTTATCATTAAAATTAAAATAAATTTAAAATTAAAATTATATTTGTCATTAATATTTTAAATGAATTACTAAAATTTCATAGTTTTCTAATAACATATTTTTAAATAATATATGAACTAAAGTTTATTATATATTATTATATTTTTGTTTACAAAGTTTTTTAAACATTATATTGTTGAGAGTTTAAAAATAAATAAAAAATTGTAGATATATATATATATATATATAATTTTAACCTATGTTAATACATTTATTTTGTATAAAAATATTATATAGTCTACGAATTTTAACCCATTTTAATGATGAGTGATAATTTATTTAAATGAAAAATTTAAAAATTGTTAACTTACCTATTTAATATAATTAATCAAATTTAATTAATGTAGCACTGCTATTTTTATATAATCCAGAATATATTTATAGAGTTTATAAAAAACAATATAGAATTTTTTTTTCTTGTTTTATAAGAAAATCTTAGTTAACATTGATTTATAATAATAATATATTACTAATTACGAAATTTATTAATGTGTTATTTTCTAAAAAATATTTAAAATTTTAAGAAATATTTTGTTAGATTCTTTCTCAACAGATTTTGTTATAATTAAAAATAAAATTTAAATTTAGAGTTAGTTTATTATTAATATAAATAATCAAATATGTCATATTAACTAATTTTTTAAGTGGTTCTACTATGACTTTTTAGTAGTAAATAAAAATATGACCCTAATTTAATATATTAGATATTCCAAAATTAATATAGAAGGATACTTGGTGGTACAAAGAAGTAATACGAAAGGAAGAGCACAGAAATATATTAGAAAAATCACCAAATTTCATAATTTATAAGGAAACGAAAGTAAGAGCATGATGATTATGAATCCAAAGACATACTAGTCCTTTCCTCGGGTGCATATACCAAACTAAATCCACATTTGAGCACCTCGCAACCTTTGATCTCCTCCGTGCCATCTGTCACTTGAAACGCAACAGAGGTTTCAGTACAAACACATTTTTCTCCATTGTTCTCTTTACCAATTATATTGATATTCAACATACTAGTAAACCCAATAAAGACATGAGACGACTCAATCTTCCGTGCTGTGTTACTTGGTCCACGCCAACCTCCAATAGTGCAACTAAAACGGATAATAGACTCTTCATTCTTGAACTCACCATTACACTTCACTATGACATGTTTCCTCAGGTGGTCGTAGTTAGGAAATATGATAACGGCGCATAGACCAATTCCAGTAAACCTGTTGTCACGCCAGTGTGGAGGCAGCTTTGTCGTTAACACCGAACCAGATGCTTGGTGACTGAACCATGCCGGTACTTCCCATCCAGGAAAGCAAGTCCCAATTAAAGCTTCCAAAACCAAACCCTGCCAAAAAAAGGAACATCAGAACAAGATCAGATACCACATATGGTACTAGGAACATTGAAAATGTATACAAAATAGACCAACCCCATTGCACCGACTGAGTTGATCTAGCCCTATCTGGCTTTTTTGCCGACCATAAGATATGATATTATCCTTTGCGTTTTGATCTAACTTGTTGCAGTTGGAAAAAATAAATGTGGCATGGATTTGTTCAGACATCAGCAGAAAGGCCAAAGGATTTGCAACTTCTTCTAGTGAATCACAGCCATGAGCATCAAAGTACTGAAGTCTTGGTGGAAGCATCGGAATAGACCTCAGCATCTTGCAATTCTTCACGTCAAGCCATTTTAGATTGTAAAGTTTCCAAATGTCAGTTTTCAGGCTGACAAAATCATTTTCATTCAAACATAGACGTCGGAGTGAGTATAGTCCATTAACATCACATGACCGTTCTATCATGCTGCAATGTGGCCCAAAAGGTTGTAAGAACACATCTGCAGAAGATGGGCCTTCCGATCCATCGAAGCATGATATGCTTGGCATCTCTTTTGCTCCTGTCCCATCAAAAAGCAAAATCTGGATATGTTTTAAGCTATGCCTGACATCTGGAAGATTCTTAAGCCTTGAACAACCAGAGAGTATTAGCTCTTCAAGAAATTTCATCTTGCTCAGACAGTTGGGAAGACACTCCAGCATTTTGCAGTTTTTGAGATTCAGTAAGACAAGTCTTTGGAGGTTCTGTATGCCCGGAGGAAGTCTTTTGATCACTGTGCCATCCAAATGAAGAAATTCTATACTTTCGGAAATTAGTTGAAATTCCTTGAGGTTTGAGCAGTCACTGAGTATGAGAGTTTTCAGAGAGATTAAATTAATCTTTGGCAGAGACCCAAGACCTATGCATCCTCTCAAGTTCAGGAAAACAAGAGACTTCATATTTTGAATCTCCGCCGGCAACTCATCCAAACTCGTGCAGCCTTCCAGATTTAATCTTTCAAGATTTTCAGCCTTTGACAATGCTGACAAGTCAAGCAACTTACTTGAATGGCTTAGATCTACCCACTTCAACCGTGGTGTATCCTGTTAGAATTCAAGCCCCAATAAAAAAAATTAAAATTAATACAAAAGCAATCTAATGATAACATAACTGCTAAAAAGATGGAACAACAACAAGACACACCTTAACACCTTCCCAAACACGTTCGACTTTGCTGTAAGGCAGCCTAAGGTCAACAAGATTTTCTGGTCTGAAATCTGGTGGAAGTTCCTCCAACGGGAATTTCACCCAATGGAGATATCGGATCTCTTCCAAGGGAAGCTCAAGCCCATCCGGGAAGTATAAGTTGCAGTCAGCTTTACATTGCCGAGGACAACAAGAATCGTATATCTTGAGGTATAGAAGCTTGCCCATATCGCTGAACGTCGTACATTCCATGGCAATACTCTCCTTTAGTTCCGACATGTCTAAGAAAATACCTCTCACATTATTAGCCTCCTGATACAGAAGTTAACAAAAAGAAAGTTACCAACTAAATGAAGCCTAAGGTTTTTGTTTTTATATGGAAGATGAGCCTGCTGCCTCTCAAAGAAATGTTTGCAGAAAAAAACAATACCCGTCGTTTCATTTTTCTCAGCTTGTGGATGATATCTTTGGATTCCCACAACCAGTTCGGCCAAAGAGAACCAAGGTGCTTCCCCAATATATACAGACGGTCATGCATCTTTACTCGCCCATCGGAAATTGTAATAAGCAACTTGTCAGCGAGATCTCTCACTTCACTCATAGCTTCAGGATTTCCTGAATCCAGTAAACTTCTAACAAAATACTCTTCCTCTGATTTGAAAAAATACACTATGTCGAAAAACACATCTCTTTGTTGCCCATTAAGGTTGTAAATAGAGTAGCTCCAGATCTCGTTCCTCTTCATATAGAAACTTTCTCTCACTCTTTGCAGTTCATTTTGCCAGTAGGCCTCGTCTTTCCCACGGAGGACACCTCCGATTTCCTTGAGAGCCAGTGGGTTACCTCCAGCATTATCCACAAACATTCTGGAAAGCGCCACAAAGGTTCCTGTGGGACATATTTGATTGTAGAAAGCATGATACGTAAGGAGTTGAAAGGCCTC
The DNA here is from genome assembly GCA_905132885.1 of Moricandia moricandioides. Taxonomy (NCBI): domain Eukaryota; kingdom Viridiplantae; phylum Streptophyta; class Magnoliopsida; order Brassicales; family Brassicaceae; genus Moricandia; species Moricandia moricandioides. The sequence continues at coordinate 579,874 of CAJHQQ010000014.1, read as the reverse complement.
TTTGTTATTCAACTGCGGGACAACATAAATATCATGAGCCAATCTCTCAATCAATGACCGTTTACACGTTGTAATAACAACCATGCTTCCCTTCTTAATCCACTTAAGGTTGCCAAGCAGAAACTCTAACTGCTTTTTGCTACTCACGCCATCGAGAACAACAAATACTTCAGTTTCACGCAGTTTATCCTCCACTGATTCATGTGTTGTGTCATCGTTTATTTCTTGATTTACATGTTTGAGTAACTCTTTCAGGAACAACCTCCTAAGCTGCTCTAGACTGCACTCCTCTGACACAGTTAAAAACAAGTGGCTTGGAAACTTACACCCATGCTTTTCATACAAAACTGTGGCGAGAGTTGTTTTACCAATGTCAGGCATCCCAACAACCCCAACAATACGCGTTTCTCCAGGTGTCGAATACAACACCTTTTCCATTTGCTCGAGTCGTAACTTAACTCCAACTAAAGAATCCATTTTTAGCTTCTCTAAGTGTACTGAAGCTGTGTTGTCATGATAAGAGCTTGAAGCAATGCCTTCTCTTGCGACATTCTCTTCACTTAAAAGGTTTTCAAAATTCTTCTGTAGCTTTGGGGTAGCATCAAATTTAGATCCACTGACACCTCTTCCTAAAGTTACACTGGAGTAAGATTCACAGTGGATACCGTCACGACTTCCATAGTTTCCATAAGATCTTGCTTCCCCTGGAGAGTTCTCATTCTCCTCTGGAATTACAACAGTCTTTGCGTCCCAACTTACATTCTCCCTTTCATCAGTTGCATAGACCAAACTAAAGCCGCACTTCAGCACCTTGCAACCTTCTAACACTTTTGTACCATCTGTCACTTGAAATTCCAAAAAAGCCTGAGCAATACTACATCCCTCTTCATCTTCCTCCTTGATATCCAACATACTGGTATAGCCAATAAAGACATGCGACGGTTCAATCTTTCCTGGGGTATTACTTGGTTCGCTCCAACTTCCAATAGTGCAACTAAAGCGGATAAGAGACCCATCTTCACTCTTGAACACACAATTACATTTCACAAAGAGACGGTTCCTCTGCTCATGGTAACCAATAAACTGGACTACAGCGGACAGAGCTATGCCAATATATTGGTTGTCACACCAGTGTGGAGTCAGCGTTGGCTCTAACACCGATCCAGAAGCTTGGTGGCTAAACCACATTGGTACTTCCCATCCAGGAAAGCAAGTTCCAATCAACCCTTCTAACACAAAACCCTATAAAAAACAATAAGAATACCAAACAAGATTAGAACCAACAGATGCTGTAAGGAAATGGAACCTGATAGAGAGAAACGGACAGACCCCGCTGCATCGTGTGAGCTCAGCAAGCCCTAACTGGCTTCTCCGCCGAGTGTAGGACATGATACAATCCTTTGCGTCTTCATCCAACTTGTTGCAGTTGGAAAAATTAAATGTGGCAGGGATTTGTTCAGACATCAGCAAAAAGGCCAAAGGATTTGCTACTCTTTCCAGTGAATCACAGCCATGAGCATCAAAGTACTGAAGTCTAGGCGGAAGCATCGGAATAGATCTCAGATTCTTGCACTGCTTCACGTCAAGCCATTTTAGATTATAAAGCTGCCCAATATCAGTTTGGAGGGTGGCAAAATCATTTCCGCTCAAACTTAGACGCTGCAGAGAGGATCCTCCAGTAACAACAAGTGGCATTCGTCTCCGGCCGATAGGTTCTACGGACATATATGCAAAAGGTTGGTCCTCTGATTTGCATATGTTTGGCATCTCTTTTGCTCCGATCCTGTCAATAAGTAAGCTCTGGAGATGTTTCATGCTCTCCCTTACATCTGAAAGATTCTTAAGCCTTGAACAACCAGAAAGTATTAACTCTTCAAGAGCTTTCAGCTCTCCGAGACATGTGGGAAGACAATTCAACATTCTGCAGTCCTTCAAATTTAATAAGACAAGTCTTTGAAGCTTCTTGATGGTTGGAGGAAGTCCCTTGATTGCAGTACCATCTAAATGTAGAACTACTAGACTTTCAGAGATAAGCTTAAATTTCTTGAGGTTTGCGCAGCCGCTAAGGATGAGAGTTTTCAGAGAAACTAAATTTATATCGGGAAGAAATGAAAGACGTATGCATCCTCTCATGTTCAGGAAAACGAGAGACTTCATATTTTTAATCTCCGCTGGCAACTCATCCAAAACCGTGCAGCCTTCCAAATTTAATCTTTGAAGATTTTCAGCCTTAGACAATGCTGACAAGTCAAGCAACTTACTTGAGTGGCTTAGATCTACCCACTTCAACCGTGGTGTATCCTGAGAAAATTCATAATTAAACTGTCAAACAGATAAACTACAGCCACCTTGTGAACTGGGAAAAAGATGGGAAATGGAGACCACCTTAACAATTTCCCAAACACGTACAATCTTGCTGTAAGGCAGCCTGAGGTCAACAAGATTATCCGGTCTGAAGTCTGGTGGAAGTTCGTTCAGTGGAAATTTCAGCCAGTGGAGATACCGCATTTCTTGCAAAGGGAACTCAAGCCCATCATAGAAGTGTAAATTGCCGTCGGCTTTACATTGCCGACACCAAGAATCATATATCTTGAGGTATCGAAGATTAAGCATATTGGTAAAGGCCATACGTTCCAGGGCAACGTTCTCCGTTTGTTTAGACATGTCTAAGAAAAGACCTCTCACATTATTAGCATCCTGGTAGCAATTTAAATGATAACAAATTAGCAATTACATAAAGAATATTAAAAATGTAACATTTGTTTTACGTTTCAGGAGATTGTAACATTTGTTCACTTAATCACTATCACAAAATGTTGGAAGGATGACAGAATTTTATCTTTAGCATAAACAAAAAAGTTGTACCGATTTTTCCATCAGCTTGTGGGTGATATCTTTGTATTTCCACAGCCAATGCCCCTTGCGAGAACCAAGGTCCTCGCCAAACCTATACAGTAGATCATTCATTTCTACTCGGCCATCAGAGATTGTAACCAGGCACTTGTTGGCGAGATCTCTAACGTCAATCACTGCAGCTGTAGAGTCAGAATCTCCAGAATCTAGTAAACTCCTAACAAAGTACTCATCCTCTGATTTGAAGAAAAACACTAGGTCTAGAAACATATCTTTCTGCTGCACATTAAGTTGATCAGTATAGATTCTCCAGACATCATGGATCTCCATACTGGGACTTTCTGTCAAACTTTGCAGTTTATGCTTCCAGTAAGTTGTGTCATGCCCACAAAGTTCTCTACCCAATATACTGAGTGCCAGCGAGTGTCCTTTAGCGTAATCCACAATTTTTTTAGAGAGCGCTTCATATTTCGCCGTGGGACTAAAGATTTGACCACCAAATGCATTATAACTAAAGAGCTGAAAGGCCTCTCTATCGTTCAATAAAGGCACTACATAAGTATCACTAACAAATCCCGCAAGCAATGACCTGTCACACGTTGTAATAACAATCTTGCTTCCCTTCTTAATCCAGTCTAGATTTCCAAGGAGAATCTGTAACTGTTTCTTGTCACTGACATCATCGAGAACAGCAAAAATCTTTGTTTTGAGTAGTTCAGCTTTCACGGATTCATGTGTTGTCTCACCTTTTATCACTGGAAACTTTCCCTCAAGTAAAACTTCCAGGATTGTGTTCCGCAGCCACACTGGCCCATAATGTTTTGACATCTTGCGGATACCGAGAAGAGGTACACTGTGTATGAATTTGCAGTTCCACTTTTCGTACAGCATCGTTGCAAGAGTAGTTTTACCAATACCAGGCATCCCAACAACTCCTATAATTCGAGTTTCGTTGCAATCAAACTCTAACTTCATCTCCAATTGCTCCATGCGTTGATCCATTCCAGAGAAGTGATCTTTGTCAAGATAAGCTTCATTATTTTCTCCTTTTCCTGTGGGCAATCCAGTACTTTTTCCTTTATCCGTATAAGGAAAGCCAGATGTTATTTCCAGAAGCGAATTGACAATGTGAGTGATGAACTCGCTCTCAGAACTGCCAAACAAGGAAAAAAACGATGAGACCCATCGATCAACTAAGCCCAAGTAAACTAGTTATTTTAGGCCTATAATCAAATAAATATTTCAAACTACCCGTTCTCGTTCAAGGAGAAGCCTATAATGGATGTTACAGATTTCAAAGCTTCCTTCCATTTAATGATATGGCTATCCCTATTAATACGCCATGATCTCCAAAAATTATCACCAAATTCTCCCTTCAAATGCTCAACCTCGAAAAGTGTCACCTTATAAAAGATTGGAATGACTACGAGATTCTCTTTGTCCATGCGTTCTTTGATCTTGACCAGCTCGTTTAAGCACCATCTCGATTCTGTGTACCTGCTCGAGAAGATTACCAGCGCGATCCTCGACTCATCTAAACCCATCTTCTCATCGTTCTCTACAAAAACACTGACTCCGTCTCTTTTCAAGGCCATCAAGAGTTTGGAGCCAAAATTGTTATGCAGCTCCTGTTCGCGATAATTCATGAACACTTGATGCTGTGGTGGCTCTTCATCGCAGTTCACCATGATAGAGATTTTGTCAACATTTCCTTGTTTCTGTTCTTCATTGACTGGGTCAGCTATCTTGTTCTCCATGCTAGAGGTTGCATCAGCGTGTGCTTCGCCTAGGACGAGATTCAGATCATCATCCCTCCTTGATTTTACATAAAACGTTGATTCACTGTGGACACTCTCAGCTTCATCTGGATCAAAGTGCGATTTTGCATCCCTGGATATCTCAACAGTTCCACCTTCCACACTTTTCAACTCATCTGATCTGTAGAAATGTGAAACTTCAATTTTCTTTACTGAAAGACAATGCTTCACATGCGTGACGATGTCAGTGATGAAGGCGGTCATATCGCTGTCAAAAGAAAACAACAATGAGACTTTATGATCATGAAAGGCTTAATCAATGGTAGCCAAACCCAACAATTATCGTCTTCTTTCCATGTGGATAAGGAAAAATATGACACATTTGAAACGTTGGCTCCTAAATAAACTGACATGTGCCTAGAAATAGAGAAAACGTAGCTTAAATTGAGAATAAGAGCTCTTTTGTTCTTAAACGTTTAAGAGCATCTCCAATGTAAAACTTCATTTTTTTTCCTCAAAATAGAGTAAAAGTAAGGACCGGGTGATTGTGGTCGAGTGGTAAGGAGACGGGACTGGGACGCCAACACGTTTCAGGTTCGATCCACCTGCTGCGCGAAACTAAGTCACAATTATCCTGGTCACCTTACACGGATATGGGCCCATGCTTTAGGGCCCATTTGAATACCCGGAGAGAGGGTCTATCCGTGGGCTGCACCTCCCCTTGGGGATTAGTCTGGGCCTCTCCATGGGCCTGGGATACCCCCAGGTTAATCAAAAAAAAAAAAAATAGAGTAAAAGTAAATATGAAGTAAAAGTGTTTTAACCTTACTCCATTCTTCACTCCATAATGAAGTCATGAACAAACAAAAAATAGATTACTCCATTTATGAAGTAAACTTCAAAATGAAGTGAGATATGGAGTTGGATTGTACCATTTGTTATTCCATATTCACTTTTACTCCATTTTGGAAGAAAAAATGAAGTTGGACTGGAGATGCCCTAACTGATATCACTAAAGCTCTTTAATTCAGTAGAATTTGTATCAAGTCCACACAAAGATCAAAGACTAAACATGTATACCTGTCCACATTACACACCAACCCACTCCTTTGGGAAACGAAATCCAAAGCTTCCTTCCATTTCTGGAATCTCTCAAACGTAGAACCACGTTTCACCAGATTCCACATGTTTAAACCGAAATCTCCCTCAAGCTCTCTCACGTCTGATGGTTTCAGCCTGTAAAAGATTGGAAGGGCCACGAGTTTACCTTCTTCCGCTCGTTCTTTGATCGTCACCAACTCCTCTAAGCGCCAGCTCGATTCTGCGTACTTGCTCGATAAGATTACGAGCGCGATCCTCGTTTCACCAATCATCTTGAATAAGCTTTCAAGACCTAAACCATTAATAGCCATATCTATGTCTATACAGCTCTTGACTCCGTTTCTTTGCAAGACCTTTTGGAGGTGGACGACAAAGGTATAGCGAAGTTCGGAGCCTCGAAAACTGATGTACACATCTCGATGCTGTGACGGATGTTCTTCATAAGACGCCATGGTAGAAATTTCTCAAGAAAATTTAGTCACTTGACAAGAAAAAAAGAAATAAATCTTCGTCAACGTTTGGTGATGATTCCACTTCCTCTTTAACATGTTTTATCCTCTTTTTCGCTATAGCTTGGGGTCCTACTTGTAACATAATAGTATATTAACAGTACAATGTAATTCTACTTTATAAAAAAAATAGACAGTCGTGCTGGAATAGTGTTGAAGCTAAGTTGTAATTTATTTTTGAGTGTAAAATACATTTAGCGACACTTACACCATCTCCAAATATATTTTTTATTTTTATTTCTAAAATGGAGGAACTGTATAACAGTGATGGATTTTATTCTAATGTATTTCTGTAAAATAGAGAGGTTCAAATATAGATGAATGTTATTTTTTTCTATAAATAAAAAAAAATAGTGACTTCTATTTTTGAGATGAAAATAGAAATGAATTAGAATGATATTGTCTCTAAATACTACTCCCTCCGTTTCATATTAAGTGTCGTTTTAGAGAATTTTTTTTGTTACAAAATAATTATCGTTTGCGATTTTCGATGTAAAATTTATTAATTTTATGATGCAATTTATTTTTTTATTGGTTGAAATATAGTTAGGTGTATAGTTAATTGTGTTTTTATATAAGAAATATGCAAAATTAATTGTTTTCTTAATCCGTGTGCAAAAGCTTAAAGTAACACTTATAATGAAACAGATGGAGTATTATAAAGATAACAATATAAATGAGTTGGAGATAATATTGGGTAGTTTATTTTAGTAGTCTCAACTAAAGCTAATCACATAGTGGCTTTCCAGTTTCTTTTTTTGCTTAATTTTTATTACAAAATTTGAATTAACTGGATCGTTGTTTCAGTTTCTGTCAACGCATCTTTTTTTTTTGGAATTTTTTTAAAACAAAAAAAATGAACGACATTTCATCTTTATTTATTTTAGGAAAATTAAAATTTCATCATTATTGATCTCCTCTTTTTCATATCGTCACGGCTTCTTTCAACCGTTTCGTCAGATAGTTGTCGAGTTCTTCATCACCAAATCGAAGCGCACTCCCCCACGTATTTAACCACAGTGGATTTTGGTCGCGAGCTGTCGCGTTCTGACCAGAGCTGCTGGGTCCAGGGATGAATCTAGATGACTATTTTCATGGATGCATAAACTCTATAAAACTGATTAATATGTGTAATAAAATAGTTTTCATTTTTTCATTGGGGGTTTAAAACATTTCTTAAGAATTTTAGTAAAAAAAATTTTAAAAAATTTCGGGGGTCTATACTTATATACTTATGTAAAAAAACCAGATTTAGCCATGGGTACATGCACCTGCTGTATACGATGTGGCTTTGCCACTGGCTGGGTCCCATGTTCGAAAACGTAGGTTGGGGGCTGAGTAAACGGCGGTAAAGCGCTTGGCTGAGTGCAGACCGTGGTGTTTTGGCCAATACGACCATTAAAATCGGAAAATTTGAAACAGTTAAATGTTTCGGATTAAAAAGTCTAAATGATTGTTCTACAAACTTTATGGTATCAGAAGCAAAAAAAATACAAAAAAAAATGATGAATAAGCTAAGATTAATGGTTGGCAGCCATAGAAAGAAGTTACAGCCTACAGGAAAACCCTAAGTGACTTTAGGATGATGAAGATAAAATTACTCAGTGACCACACATTTAGGACGAAGACTGTAGCTTATCAATGATGAATAAGCTAATATTAATGTTGTTGTCTTATCAACGAAGTTAGCATATTCTGAGAGTCACATGAAAGAATGGGAAATAGGTTATATCATAAGCTACTCTCTTTTGTTTCTATGGAAGCAGCGTTTTGAGTATCAAAAACTTTTTTTTTCTGGAAATAAAGATGCAATAAAAGAGAAGAGGATTTTTCAGCACTTAGAGCATTCCCATCGGTGGGGATGTTGATTTTAAGTTCTTAATTAATATTTTAATGTATTATGTTTGTAGATTTAAATTTAATTGCTTCAGTTAAATAGTGACTAATGAAAGAAAAACACATTGCATAAAAGTTTTTTTAACAGGTTCTCAAAATATGTTTTCAGAAAACTTTAGCCATTCTTCTTTTTTCACTTTTCTATATTTTTATTATTATTTTCTTACAACACACTCTTCTACATTTTTCCGTTGGAGAAGCTCTAAGGAGTACAATAAATAAATGGAGTGCATGAGTTAGTTTCACTTGTTGTCCTTACATTCTGTGTTTATGTGTCACAAGACCAATGAATATATCTGTAAATTTTCAGTTTGTGATATATGTCAAAAGTTTAAATCGAATTGAGTTGGTTATTTATTTCACTAAAGTTCATTTACATTTTTTCTCACACATCCATTTACAATTTTTGAGTAAATCATGTTTGAACTTAAATAGTGAAAAGACAGTGGTTTATCAAAAAGTTTATTTGTTATACAGTGTGAATAAGACAAAAGCACAAAAAAAGTCATGTGTTAATTGCATAATCACTAAACAAGACTTTCAAGTGTCTAAAAAATTAACGCACCGTCTGTCACACAAAATAAAATCCACAGGCTAAGTGAGCGAGTATGGGAGGCCCACTAACTATGGGTGGTCGAAGTGTTACAAGTGGTATCAAAGACAAATTCATACGAGTGTGGAGTCCTTATATAGGCTCACATTAATATGAGTAATGATCTTTAGGCGTAATGAGGACATTACGTTATGTGAGAGAGGTGGATTGTAACATTCTGAATTATGGTATATGTGAAAGGCTTAATAGAATTTATTTGTTTAGTTATGTCACTGAAGTGCAATTACCTTTTATATCACACATCCGTTTAAAACTTTATAGTTAAATGTGTTTGAGCTGGAATAGTGAATAGATGAGTGACATATTGGAAAATGATTCGCGATATCGTGTGAGTGAAGATAACGTGGTAATTGCAGATCAATAACAAAACTTTCAAAATTTTAGAAAAAGTAATGCAATGTCTGTCACATAAAATAGAGTTCACGGGCCACCGAGTATTGAGCGTGCGAGGCCCATTAATATCTTCTATTCCACATTGTTTGAGTTGGTAAATGGAATCAATGTTGAGACTTTGGACTATTGAGGAGAAAATAAAGAGATACTCTCAAGAGAATGTTGAACAGATCATGGTTCATCGAGCACTTAAAGGTAACGGGCTTTGGTAGCGTTACTTTCTCCATCTTGGTTAGGTTAGTGCTTAGATGAATGTGTAGAAGAAGAGATATGAATAGTAGAAGCACATATGAGATCATGCATTTGCCACTTCAAGAAAAGATGTGAAAATGGGAAATAGTCTTTGTTTTATTCTCTGTTCAACAGGCTGAAGATCTAACTGCAGCCTTGGCGGCTTGCAAGGCCCAACCCTCACAAACTGATGCTGATACGGTAACTATAGTTTATAATTTTCATATATGCAAGATGCTGAAGGTTTGTGACAAAAAGCTGAAACCTTTATTGTTGTTGTATGCATTTTGTAGTCTTCAAACCGTGGGACTACTACGGCTGCCACTGCATATAGTCAGGCTCCACGACCTACGTGAATGGGCCCACAACCTGTACCTGTAGAAGGAGGAGGAGGAGCAGATCATTACTCTATGGAAGACGAAGCAATGTTAAGGATCAAAGCTGAGAGAGCTCCAAGGGCTGGAGGATTTTCTTTAGAGATTAGCAAGAAGAGGGCTTTTGAAGAAGCATTTGCATGCATTTGGGTTTGATTCCTCAAGAGTTTTTAGTTTTATCTTCAATGGATATTTACACACACAAAAATATACAAGATTATGTTTTTGGTATGTGTTACACAGACAATCTACAGAGAAAAACAGAACACTATGACAAACACTCAACATAAACACCAAAAATCTTAGTTTCACTTTCTTTTCTTTGTCTCATAGCCAGAAGTAAAGCATTGCCTGTTTCAGTAAACATGCCACATGCTTGTTAGTACTAATAAAATACTGACCAAAGTTTACTAATTAAAAATCTGATTAAATATACCTCTTGAATGGAAACAATGGCTGGATCAATCCAAAGTTGTAGATTCTCCATTGTATTTGAGCTTTTCACTTCATATGATTGCACAGAAGTTACCTCTTCCTTGGTTTCCCTCACTAGACTAATCTCTTCTTCCTTAACCACTCCACTAGTTTCAGGCTCTGTCTTAGTTCTTTCCTTCTCAAGCCTCTCTACTCTCTGTCTCAACCGCTGCAGTTCAGCTTGATACTCTCCACGGTTTCTCTTGCCGCTTCTCTCTCTTGTCTGTTTAGGTGATTTCTTTTCCATCTTTGTCTGTTTTGCAACTTTTATCACCAGAGTTTCCTCAACTTTACACAAACCCTTTGCTTCCTCTTTTCTTTCTTGAAAGTTTGATGAGCTTGCAACATCTTCAGACAATGAAGTCTTGTATTGCATGGAATCTCTAAAATGTGTAAGCTCTTTCACTTGCTCATCCAGCTTCTTGATCTGTTCCCAATACACATCTAAAGAACTCTTCTGTGAATCCAAACTCTGCTCAATAACTTCCTTCTCCACAGGAATAGAAAGATCATCCACCAGTTCTGGAGACGGTGTTTGAGACCTATCACTCAATGACAGATGGGCTTGGTAATCATTATCTTGAAGCTTAACATCTAAGTTATTCAAGTCACTATACCCCAAGCTCATAAGCTGGCTTCTATAAGCTTCCACTTGATACTCAAGCGCAGTGATTTCAAGCTCTTTCTGGTAAATAAAATCCTCTAAAAGCGCAAAGGACATCTCAGCGTGAGACATTTCTTCTTCGACAATTCTCTTGTACTGTCCAGCTTCCATGGCTAGCTCAGCTTTCTCTCCTTGCAGCCTAAGAATCATAGACATAGCCTCGCTCGCTGACGTGGCAGATGCTTCTCTCTCTGCGTCTAACTCGTCTTGGAGCCTCTCAACTACTTCTTTGCCCTCATAAAGAGCCATTCTTAGATCAGTTATCTCAGCTCCTGGTATTTTAAAGCTGTGGCTTCGTTCAACCATGTCTATCTGCAAACACACACATAGAAAACAGACTTATACATAATGTTATGTAATAAAAAGTTCAAGAACACCAAAATAAGCAGCAGAATCTTAAAGGAAAGAAAGAATCTCACTGTATCTGAGAGGTTGTTGAAGAAGAGGAACTTGTTTGATGAACTTGCAGATCTTATGAGAGTGTGATGACTAGTTTAATCTCTTTGAACAGAGGTAATGCTTCAAATATAAGAGATTAATATTCTGTTGAATTACAAAGAAACTTTGGTCTAATCAAAGTGGAAATGATCTAAAAAGGGAATATAATCTCAGTCAGAATAGTCAGGCCAGACAAAAATAAAATCATTATGCTTCCTTACCAGTATCAAAAGTAGTCAGGCTAGAAAAGTAACTCAGAACATAAACAGAACAAAGTTCTTCAACATCTTCTCAACATAAAAGAAATAATCAAAATAGAACTTTACAAAAGAGAGGACTGTATCAGAGCAACAGTGAATAATCTTGTAAAATAATGATGAAATGCTGGAATATATCAAACAAAAGGAGCTGGAACATAGTTGGTGGAAGTAATCTTTGAATGATTAAAGCCTTAATGTGATCTTTAATTTTGAGTGTGGCATGTCACTTTTCATCTTTGATTGTAGTTTGAAAATTTCTAATTTTTTAAATTCTAAAATCTTTTAAAGAAAACAAAAAGAGAGGTTTCAAGATTCAACGGCTCATTACAGGGCCAAGTATTAGTTCCGGTGGGACCTACGGTGGCCGACTTCTTTTCCACCACGTGTCAGAGACGTGTTCGAGGTTAGACTAGTGTCTAAAAACATAGATACATACGCAAGATGCAGTGATAGGGACGGGTTCAGTAGTTAAATTCAAGCCAGAACTGCCATCTTTGAGATCACAAACTTAGGTTAAAGATGAATACAAACTCTGTTTGTGCACAGATTGTAAGATGAATACAAACTCTGTCCTTAAACTTGTCTCTCACCTTCTGTTACAACCACCTTCCTCAGTTTCTTTGTTGTGGCTCAGGTTACCATATTGGAGATATGATTTACTATGCTAAGGCCTTGAGAAGACTGCTATTGATTCCCACTCTAAGCTACATATCACATCCTGCAGTAATCCAATGTACCAGATTGAGAAACACACAACACAGTTGATCTAAACAGAGATTGAAACCATGTTTTCACCTGTGGATTCTGTCTGTCGATGTCAAAACTGTTAATGGCACAAGGTTCAGCTAGAAGCTCGATCGGTTCTTCCCCTGAGCAAAAGACGAGGAGACATCAGTTTGGTAAAACATACAAAGGACGAAGAGTAATGTAGTAGAAAGGCCTAAGCACCTTGCTCGATGACGCCAAGGATTCCGTCTTCCGAGCAGGTCATAACAGGGAGAATCCTTGAGGATGAGATGTTGGATTTTGTGTATGAGTCATATTGAACTTCCCATACCTCACTTTCAGACAGAGGATTGTTTATACCCTCACTAGCCCCAACACCAGAGAGAACGATAGGCTGTTTAGGCCAACGAAGATCCCAAGCAAACACAGTACCAGAAGAACCTCCCGCCTAAACACATCACACTGAGTATTAGACTTCTTGTGGGGATACTAATATGCTTATCGAATGTGGGCAATACACTACGCTGAAGTTACTTTTGTGTATATGTGAAAGAAAATGTCCTTGATAATATTGAAGGTCTAAGAATAAGGTGTCAGGAGGATAACTACTAGCCACAAGGTGGTTAAAGATTCTAACACCCAAACCAAATGATTCACTGTCATCTCAGGTGACTTCTTCTTAGGTTACTTTTCCATACATAATTAAAAGGACAAGATGAAGAATATTATCAGAGGATAAAACTTGGCACATATTATGGATCACACTAGAAGTCCTCACATTCATCAATGCATGAGATCATTCAAACTTCAAACAGGTACAAGCTTTATAAGATTTGTAACACACACAAGAAGAGTACTTACAATGCAAGTGTGCTTTCGTGATGGATGAATGTCAATGGAGTGAACAACTGCAGAAGTTTTACCTTGAAACCTGCAATGTGATCATCACAGTATGTATATATGTGCTTTTTGAATAGACTATTAAACCAAAGGATCCACCTTTCCCTTCCTACTAGCTAAGAGTATGTTCTAAGTTCTAACCCAAAAGAACAAACTTTCAGTTTCCATACCATTAAAGAGCAAACAAGGCAATGAATCAAAACCAAACCAACCTAAAACTAGACCAGAGAACAGAGAACTCACCAGTTCCCATTGAGCTGGGAGACAGCAGCTTCACCAGCCTTCCTCTGATCCCACAACTGCAAACCAAAACCAAACCCACCAGTAACAAACTCACTAGGAGAAGCCCACTTCACAGCCCTATAACCCACAAGCCCATTCCCATCAAAGACCCTTCTGTATCTCAAACCTCCACCACCATTCACAACCGTCACCACATTCACTCTCCCATCATCCCCAACCGTCACACACTCTCCTCCCTCCCTCCAATCAACACCCTCCACGCGTCCCACGTGTAACCTCCCTCCCTCCACCTCCTGAATCCCACCTCCTTCCACCACATCAACCATCAGAACATGAAGCGAACCGGAAGAGGTAGCCGCGGAGACGACGCCGTTTCCGGCGATTTCGAGTGACGAAACGCGAGAAGGTGAAGTCCATGAGGATAACGAAAGGATTGACGGGTTGTGGTTCGGGTTCGGGTCGAGTGATTGGATCTCGATTGATGAAGATTCGGAGTCTGGGTCGTGGAATGCTGCTGCGAAGAAACGGTTCAAGGCTGAAGCTTGTGGAAGCCATCTCACTCCGTCTACGTACTTGGATTGTGGTAATCTATGGATTTGTAACGAGTCGTGCATCTCCATGGCTACAGAGGTTTCTAGGGGTTTAGGAGCAACAAAATAACTATGGTGGAAGAGGGATCCACTTTTAAAAAAAAGATTACTTAATTTAAATCGTTTTAAATCGGTTAAAATTAATTTTTAATAAATAAATTTGGTCTAAATCAAGATAAATTGGTATAAATCTATTCAATCAAACAATAATGTTTAGTAAAAAGATTTAAATTATCAAAAAAAATATTTTTTAAAAATATTTTTATAATGAACGTAAAAATTAAAATATCAAATACAAATATAAAATATCTATTAATAGTCGTTAACATTTAGGTTTCGAATGACTGACGAATAGTCGCTATTGTAAAACGATTTCTGTAATAATGTAAAAAGTTAATAAAATAATTATTGAAAATAACAATATTTTTGGTTAATCGTGTGATTGTTGGTGGGAATAATATTATTTATTTGTAATTAAATGTTTTGAATAAAAGTAATATTTTTTTAATATGTGTATTTTAAACTAAAATTTCATTTAAATTGGAATGGAGTGGAGGGAGTACTATTTAATATTTGGATATTTAGTTTGGTTTGGTTAGATCATTTAGAGTTTTTCGAATAATCCAAAAAAAAAAAAAATTAAAATAATTTGGTTTGGAATTATTCAGGTAGGTTCGATTGGTTTGATAGTAATTCAGTTTGGATATTTATGGTATAAAAATACACACTTTTTGGATACTCATTTCAGTTTTGGATTTTTCGGTTTGGTTTGGTTCGATTCTCTGGATTCCGGTAAATGCTTAGGTCTCAAAAATGCAAGTTTACATAAATACCCTCATTACTTTGCTGTTATTACATAAACAGCATTGGCCCTTATCATCATGTTACTGAGTGAGAATCTTTGGTTTCAGGGAAAGTGAAAAATGCTGACCTTACAAGTACAACACAGTAGCTTCGTCTGTCCTAACGACAAAGTTCGAAGCTTTGGTAATGTCTTCGTGAAAACTGGCGGCGGATTATTCACTGTAATATCCAAAAAGAGAGACTTTACGGAGAAACCAAACGAGAAACGACCCTTCTTGCAAATCAAAGTCCCCAACACAATCCTTGCTCGATCTGCGATCGCTGTTCTTGGTTTAGGATTCATTGATGCTGGGTAAGTTCTTTTAACAAGGCGAGAACATTGCATAGTATATAAAGCTGATCATAGTGTTTGTTGTTAATAAACTCTTCAGGTATAGTGGTGATTGGTCAAGAATAGGTGTGCTCTCAAAAGAAACAGAGGAGCTGCTCAAGCTTGCTGCTTTTCTTGTTGTTCCTCTCTGTATCTTTCTTGGCCTTTCATTCTCCAATGAATCAACTGATTAAAGAGGTTCCTTTAATGTCTGAAGCTCAATACTTGTAAGAGAATGTGACAGTTTGTTTCTGTGTAGTTCATTGTGAAATGGCTTCTTCTATGGGACATACATTGATACAATGAATGAAATATTAATGAACATTTTACAATTTTTTGTTAAGAGGTTTAAAAGGAACAAGAAGGTGAAGCGCGTCTAAAATCCATGATAAGAAGAGAGGCAACACTATGAGCAAGAGCTCCCAAGACTACAAACACATGGAATATCTGATGACTATGTCCAGCAACATCAAAAGCTCCAGGCTTCCATCTCTCAGGTATACGGCTAACATAGAAGCCAGCTCCTGTTGCATACAACACAGCCATCGCTAGCTCATATACAAGAGCGGAAAGCATGTTTGGGTGATCCTTATGAAGGTAAAGCAAATGTGAGCATGGTATGACTCCAGAGAATCCCATTGTTAGGAAAAGAGCTGCTCTGAAAGGTCTGAAACGTGGAGCTGAGAGTGCTGGAGAGAGGAGAGTGAAGATGGCCAAGAGGCCGAGGATGGAGATGGAGGAGAGGTAGAAGAGACGCCAGTAAGTGTGGCAAGAGAATGCGTAGTAGAGAGGTGCGAAGAATGAGGAGACGATCATGAGGGAGATTCCTGCGTAGTCTAGGCGCCAGAAGAAGAGGTTGAATTTTCTTGAGTGGCAGGCGAAGAGGTGTGACATGGAGCTGCACATCAAGCAGATCATTGCTCCTGATAAGAACAAGAGCCATGGCCATTTGGGAACTGTTTCGTAGCTAACTTCTTCTCCTTGAGAGTTCAAGAACGAGCTAGTAGTGTGTGTCACGTTCGGATCCTGCCAAGAGAAACAGACTTTTAACTCAAATCCTTTGAAAGTTACATCACATGGTGAGTGAAAGTTACCACTTAGAACAAGTGCAAAATTGCAATTAGCGTATCATCTTCTAACATTTATTTGAATGATTTGCCATGTTTCATCATTATAATTACTTTCACTAAAAAATATAACATGACATAGTATAAAAAATGATATGGCTTAAGGTAAAATATGACATGGATTACATCTGATATTCATTTCTATTTAATGTAATTTTTTAAAATATGATAATAAATGACCATTAAAATAAATATATGATTAATTTTTTCAAATAATCTTTTAAAATTTTTATCACCAAAATAATCCTAAAAATGACTAAAATAGTTCTTTTATTTTGAAAATTTTAATATTTTTTTATTTGAAGTCTCACCTCCGAAATTGCACTAAATAACTTTAAATCTAAATCTAGATTAAATTTAATGGTATAAGTATATATATATATACATTTTTTAATAAAACATATTTTGGTCTTTTTTTCTCTTTAAATATTATTTTGTGACAAAAACATTTTAGGGCTTTTGTAAGTATATTTACGCGAACACTAAGCCTTCGATTACTAACTGAACCGAAAATTGGTTTTCATTTAGTTCGTTTAAGAGGTTCGGTTTGATTGGACAATTAAAAAAAAAATGTTTTTTGTTCGGTAATCGATTAGTTCAATTCTTGAAAAACAAAATAACCAAACTATACTAATTTTTACCAAATTTCTAACCTAACCAAAATCTTAACAGAAATAACAAAACTAAATGAAATAACCTAATTTAATCAAAACTTTAATTAATTTAAACCAAAATCATAAATTTTGGTAAGAATTTTTGAAACAGAACTAACCGAAAACTTAATTGAACCGAACCAAACTTTTCTAGTTCAATTTGGCAACATTTTGGTCAAACCGATTAACCGAATTTTAAACTAACCGACCTGAAAAACCCAAACTAACCAACCCCGCATGCCAATGACCATCTACCTGTAATAGAATAAACAATGTCACAGTCTGTACAAGAATCTTACATGATAGCTGGAGAAGTAAACATCTTTTGAGATTGCCATTGACGGCCACGGCCAGCGAATTGTCTTCCTGTCATTTGCACCAAACCATAAAAAAGTTTAGTACTTTTATATATTAAAAACCAACAAAAAGACGATTTTAACCTCGAGACAAGTCTTTACCCGGAGAAAACTCTAACGAACCCGGTCAGGCCAACCTCCGTGGTCTCCATGGAACTCACCACCATCATCCAACCGAATATCAGAAACCCACTTAAGTGCCTGTTCATTACAAAACCTCGAATGATTCACTCTCGAACTTTTAAATTCAAATGTTGAAACTTTTGACTATATACATACGTCCAGATGTTGAGAGTCTCGTTGTGCCATGAGAAGGCGCTGAGGAAAGTCTCCTTGAGAGACCACTCGCATCGGTAATGACTGTGTATGAACTCGTTGTCTTTGAGATACTTTGGTAACTCCTCGAACTTCATCAACCTCTTGTCTGATCTCTTCTTCTCGCCGGAATCTAAACTCTTCCCGTTCCTCGCCGTTATCTTGGAAGAGTCCTTCACCGCTCTCCGTTTCTGCATGATTAGCTTCGGCGAAGCAACCACCGTTGGTTCTCTTCTCTTTTTTTTCTCTCTGAATATTTGGAGTTGGTTTTGTTTACAGAGGATGCTTACGGAGAAGAAAGCTCTTTTGAGTATAAAAGGACAAGCAAGCTTCGTGTCTTTCTTCTTGAAGATGACATACGTGGCGGCTTTGACTGGTCTTTTTCCACGTGTCTCTGTTTCGTTGGGTGAACTAGTTTTTGTTTAGTGTGTGGTTGATACAGCTGATTATTATTTTCACGCGCGGTGTCCGTTTAAAACAAAGTAATAAAGTTACGGTTGGAAGGTGAGGAACGCAGATTGTGGTGTCTTTAAACTCGGTTTCACTCTACTCGGTTAAGTCAACCATTATTGAGTAATTAAAACTTTAGGTTTTCTAGTCATTTAAATATGTTTATAAATTATAATTAGGTGCGTGTTGATCAAAGTAATTAAACTATAGGTCACAGCAAGATAGATTGCAAGAGTAAGTAACTTTTAATTGGTTATCTATAAGATTCTCCAAGGAGGGTTGTTTCATAAGACAAGACAACACGTACATTTCTATTTTATATTGTATGAACCTGGATTTATTGTGAAAATAAAGTCAAAACATTTGAATATAAAACTTTAGATTGTATGGTTCGCTTACCCAAAAAATACAGTTGGCCCATAAATCGAAGTTGGCATGTCCAACTACACAGTTTTTTTTTTTTTTGAGAAAACAATATATGTAACCACATTGTTACATAGTCTGATGTGAAAATTGATTACTGTATGGGTTCTATTCTATGGATTACTGTGATGGTAAAACGAGCGGTGGATGTTAACAAGATAGTAGTTCTGCCATTATCATCAGGAGGGATGGGCAAAACATACGTAAAATTTGATTTGATTCATTATTCGTTTCGATTACAAAATAATAGATATTAGTAATTTTATAAATTAAAGTAAATACTAAAATTCAATATTCGTCAAAAACTTGAAATAAATCACAAATATTCATATTTTTCAAAATGGATATCCTGACTCATATTCGTCAATTTGTTACGGGCAAAAACAACCAAAACACTTTTGTAATGATTAGATGACAAATGGATCCTTGGTAAGAACGAATGAGCTAGCTTTTAGTCTCACATGCCTTGACAATACTACAGATTGCATTGTGCGAGATGGTTGGATACTAACTCTTCGATTTTGCAGCGTATGATCCATTTGGCATATCAAGAAAAGGGTCTCAGGATGCCATAGATGAATCTTCCACCATCTTCTACAACAAGGAACATGTATTACTGTTTAATAAAGCTACATCCGGTGGAACTTTTTGGTTGTTTTTAAGTCTCCCTCAGTCCCTTGGAAAGCACGGCATGGGGTTCTAACAGTTCCTTGTATAAACGACATGTGCCATATCCTGATTTTACTTATGAACAAAGTATGGCTTCTACTAGTTCGAGTTTGAATCAGCTGAACTAGAAGTCTAGAAGCTAAGAGTTATAGAGGAACAGCTCGAGAGCAATAATATAGTACAACCACTGTTAAGGATGAATGATGCTCATTACACAAACGCATAATATAGTGCAACCACTGTTTTTCAGCAAATCTTTATTTGTGAATTCTGAAACGAAACAAACAGTATCAAAGCATGAGCCAGTTCCAATACAAATGAAGAGCAAAATCAAATGAACGAGATAGCTATAAAGGCAATCATCTTCATATCTTAGGAGCCTAGTCATTACCACTTACTACCAAGAAAGCCTTTTTGTTCTTTCAGAGACTAGTTCTAAGAAAAGCTTTCAGAAAAAGTGAGGCTCAAATTGGCAAATGTTTGATGAACTTACTTCAAAGTATTTGGCATCAGAAACAACAGCAAAAAAAGCAATTCTTCTCTCTAACCAACTAGCTCAGCCTCTGGTTTCTCTGTATCAGCTGCCTTGGAAGGCTTATAGACAATCTTTGGTTCTGGTTTCTCAATTCCTTGTATATCGGTTATTCTCAACTTTGTCAATTCCTGGACATAAGTGTTTAAATGATCAAAACCAACAAACCATACTTCACGGAAAGATCTCTAAGAAAGGTACAATTCACAAAGCTGAAACAAATAAACGCAGTTGTAAACTGATACCTGTCGATGTCCTGTGGTTCTCCTATAATTCTTCCTTCGTTTCTTTTTGAAAATGAGCACTTTTTCATCCAATGCCTGTCACTCACAAAAAAGGTATTCAAACTAGTTAGACACGAAAATAAACAGGGATGACAAACTATTAGCACATGAGTAAATCCTATTCTACATCAAGACACTAATGACTAATCTAATAACTCGTCATCCATACACTGGATTCAAACTCTTCTTAGTAATCTGATCCAGTTCCTCTCAGCAATCATCGGATTCAGCAAGCAAACTCTCATGAAAGTACAAGTTTTTCTTCTTATGCACAGCTTCACTAGAATTACAAAACACCAAGAAAGGGAATGAGACACTTACATGCTCTTCAACTACAGCATGAACAGTGGCATCTGGTAAGATAGGCCTACCAATAATCGTCTGGCTTGCCGATCCCAATAGAAGCACCTTAGTCAGTACCAACTGCAAAAAGAGACAAGCTTTAACAACAATTACAAAATCCTAAACAAATGCAACAATCTTCATGAAGAAGAAGAGCATACCTTATCATTGATGTCACAGAACTTCAATTTCTCCGTGAAGATGGAGTCTCCGTTACTTACTTTGAACTGATGCGAACCAATCTACACAAAGAGTAATAACATCAAGCGAGAGTGTGTGAAATGAAACTAAGAAGAGATAGAGAAGATACGAAACCTGAACAACGGCGAACACTGGCTCATAGGGTTTGAATAGTCTCTCCGAAGGTTTGAGAGGACCCATCACCTTGTACCCTATCTCCGCCGCCGCCTCCACTTTCTCCGCCGGTGAATATTCCCTTTCTTCTTCCATCTCCGCCGAATCTTCGTAGTTCTCATCATCATCATCTTCTTCTTCTCCTCCGCTGCTTTCGTCAGTATCGTTTGTTTTTGAAGACAAGAGGCGACCTTGGGAGCGAGTGTACCATGGGAGATCTCTAGTGAGAGATCGATTCGGAATTGGGGTTCCATGAGTAATGGTGGTACCGCAAGGCTCTAACACTGGAAGTGAAGAGATCAATCGCGTCCGGTTGATCGAGAGAACCGTCGTGGCGCGACGGCTTAGCTCGCGAAGGCATCGAAGGCTCGCCATCGGAGAGCACGATTAGAGTTAGGGTTTACAGTGACTAAAGTGAGGGTTTTTGTTGTCGTTTTGTTCACTTGAAAGTTCGTGAAGACCCTCTAAACTAGCCAGAGGCATAGGCACACGGCCAAAATAATAATGAGTAAAGACCCTCTATACCAGCCAGAGGTATATATATATTTGCACACAGCCAAATTGATAATGGTCAAATGTAGTCATGGACATATCACGTATGTAACTGAACTTTAAATTAAAACCGAATGCAAACCAAAATACATGAATCTGTATCCAATCATAACTATAAAAATATTTTGTAAGATGGTATACGTTTTGAACTCCGAAAATTCAAAAAAACTCAGACTGAACACCCAATGCCTAGTCAAGTAAGGAATGCAAAAAAATAAAAAATACAATTTAGTTGGTTTATATATATATATATATATATCATTATATATTTTAGATGTGTTACTATTTTGTAATGCAATTGTATTATGAATTTTATTTTTTTAATATAAAGTTATATTTTCTTTTCATTTTAATTTTTCTATATTTTATATGTTTCACCATATATTGAATTACATATTATTATATTTATAAATCACTTTGTATGATGTAAATGTTATCATTTAATTACGTGTAGTAGATGTATCCTATATTTCTCATGATATATTTATCATATTAAAATGTTTCTTGTTTAGTAAATAATAATATGTAATAAATTTTAATGATTTTAATTAGACAAAATCTTTATTACACAAGTGAATTTTATGTTTTACAGAAATAAAGAAAAAATGTTTTTAAACAATATGAAATATATTTTCTCAAATCATTTTTCTAAACAATATAATAATTACCATCTCAATAAAATGAAATTATAATTTTGATTTGGTTTAGGTCTTTATAAATGTGATTTTGGTCAAAATAAAATACAATTTTGGTTAAAGTTTTTTTTAATATTACTTTTTAATACTGTTATTCAAGTTTCCAAACAATACCAAAATGTACATCAATTATAATAATATAAACTAGATGATTACCCGCGCGCATGCGCGGAGTGAAATTAACATACTAATTATCGTTGAATATTAATTTTGATTGTTCAACCATGATGTCATAAGTCTCCAAACGTATAGTTATGGATCGTCAATATAATATTGATGAGTAAGTGGTGTTTATTGATATTTTTTTAAAGCTTATTTAATTTACATTGGGTTTCAATGATATCATTCGAATGTTATAGTTCACCATCTCATTTCGATATGAAGAATCATATTTTTGAAATGATATGATCAAGTAACATTTGAGATCCATGCTTGCGCAAAAGGAAAATTAATTATGTATACAAATTATTTGTAGACAATATTATTTATTTGTATTAATTTACATATTATGCAATAATAAATATATTGAATAATTGAGGAACGAATAGCTATTACGTATACAATTAAATTCGAGTAAGAACATAAATAAAAACAATATTTCTCTTTATTTACAAAACTTTTTGTTGATAAAAACAAAATAAACCATTTATTTATTTAATATAATATATAATTAAAATCAAATGATATTGATATAGATATATGATATATAGCTCCATGATTAATATATATAGCTCGTACATATTATAAAATAATATATATATGTATATATATATTAAATAATTGAGAAGCCAATAAATTACCTAGAATTGATAACTTATTTTTTAAGGATTTTAATATTTCATGATTAAAATATATAGCTCGTATATTAATATGTTATAATGACATGTGTGTACCAAAATATGTTGTAATGATTCATCTAAGTATATAATTAATATATATATATATATATTTTATATGATATATAGTTTAATTTAAACAATATTAAAGTATATATATGTATATTTAATATGAATATATATTAAATGAAACTTAATATTCATATGATATTATGATCATTTGTATCTTTTTATAACAAAAAAATTAAAAACATTGTTCACAAAATTTTGATTGTAATGCTTTTACTGTTTTAGTAATTTATAGTTGTTTTAAAAAATTCATAATATAACATGTAAAAAAAATATTTTAAATTTTTTATTATATGATTAATGTGATTGTTTAATTTTCTAATAATATAAATTAAAAAAATGATGAAGAATACAAAATATCTTATCAAATCTTTATTATTCAAAACATTAATTGTCACATATATGCTAATCATATTAGGTAATTCCGTAGATTTTATTTAAGGAAAGAATGTAAAATATCCTTTTATGCATTACTAATCAATATGAGTGTTAATTTAATAAAAATATAATCAATATTTAGATGAACCAATTTTTTTCTAAGGATTCTGAGAATCATCCTAATGATGACACGTGGCTACACTTAAAAGTTGTAATGCTCCAGGATTAATATATAGGGGATTAGGCACAAAACCTGACATTCTTAATAAAAGTTAATAACATCTTCATGAGTTTTGTTGTGTTTTATTATATACCATGACAAGAACAAGGAGACTGAAAATGGAGTCAATCAATAGGTTATAGATTACATACAATCAGCATTGCTTTATTTTCAAATGCAAAGCCTATTCCATCAAACTTTCTAGCCACCAACAACATCCAATGCTTCACTGCTCTGCTTCTCACTTTCTCGTCCCACCGAGCAGTGGCTTGATGAGGAGGGAATGTTCACTTGATCGTCCAACCTAGTTCTCATTGATGCTGAGGATAAGAGCACTGAGCCATGAGTCTCATGGCGTTTCTTTGGCACTGGCGTGTCGTGGTTGTGTTCTCCTTTGTATGTGATTACAACAGCTCTTGTGTTCTCCACTGCTGTCTCAATGTGTTTGCGGACAGGACAACCAGCAGAAGTACAACGATAATAATTCCTGAATGTTTTGAACAAAATATATCAAATTATTGAAACATTTTAGAAGAAATGGATAATGCATTTCAAATTTAGACCTTGGATTAGGATTCCCCTTCACCATTTTCTGCCCGTATTTACGCCATCTGTATCCATCACTAGAGATACCAACATCACCAGCTGCATGTACTACGTGTTTATGTTTCTTTCCATGTTTGGAGACATAATCTGGACTTTGTGTGTTGTCTATTTTCAGTCTGAAACACAAGATATAAAGAGTATGTTATTTTGATCTCTCCATGTGAAGGGTAAGCACATAAATCCAAAATTCTACAAAACTTGCCTTCGTTTTGGCTCTGGTTCCTCCACAGCTTCGTTCTCACTGTTTCTCTTCCGTTCAACGATTGTTGGCGACTGACAGATGTTTTCTTTAACTGAAGGGGTCGGAGCTGAATCACTAGGGCCTGTTGCTACTAATGTATCCTCCTCTGAAACAGGCGTAATAGCTGATGCAGCTCTGATCCCTCTCGGGGAGAAACTATTTTTATGGGGAGGTTCATGACTATGCAAACCTTTGTTAACAATCTCTATCATGTTTCCTGAATCGTTGGAGCATTCGATTTTTTTAGCAAAACATTCAGAATATGTACACCTGTAGTAGCTCCTTGATCCTTTGGGACTCTTAACCTGCTTCTGCCCATATTTTCTCCAATTATAACCATCACGTGGCGGTGTCCTCAGAACAGGTGAAACCAACAAGTTGGTGACCACCTGAGAATCATAACTTTTCTGAAGTAGTGATAGACCTTGACCTTTGGCAGCTGAAGGATCTGAAGGTAAAGATGGCTCCACCATTGATGGGTTTGGCGATTTAGACAGACCAGGAGATGCTTCCACCTCACGGTTTTCTACTGCAACTTCATCAACCGCACTTACAACTTCTTCCGTGTAGTTATCTGTCCTCAGACCAGGAGAAACAGACAAGTTGTCGACCACACCAGAATCAAATTTCTGCTCTAGCAGTGGTAGACCTTGACTTTGGGCAGATGAAGGAACCGAAGATAGAGATGGCTTCACCATTGATGGGTCTGACGATGGAGTAAGAGCAGGAGGTGTTTCCACCTCACGGTTTTCTACTGGAGCTTCATCAACAGGCACAACCCCACTTACAACATCTTCCTTGACTCTATTTGTCCTCAAAACCGGAGAAACAGACAAGTTGTTGACAGCCTGAGAATCAGATTTCTGCTCTAGCAGTGGTAGACCTTGACTTTGGGCAGCTGAAGGAACTGAAGATAGAGATGGCTGCACCAGTGATGGGTCTAATGATGCAGTCAGAGCAGGAGATGTTTCCTGCCACATGAAAAAAAGAGTCAAAGACCACATAGTTGTTCTTAAAATTGTAACTATTCAGATTAATCTTGGCCAAAAGTTACATTACACTCACTACTCTACCCATGTACTAGTATCTCCACTAAACGGGTATTTATCAGATTCTTAAAAGACAAAAACTTTCCTTCTTCTGGTTCATAAGAGATCAGTAATGACAATTATCAAGCAGCTTTGCCTAGTAACAAGCTATACAAAAGCAACTTTTGATTGGTCATCTACAACGCATAGACCGTAACATGGACTACACTGAAGACTGAAGTGAACTTGTAGATTCCATCAAACTTGTTAGTGTTAAGAAAGAACACCTTCACATCTCTTGCATCTTGATCACTTGGTTCCACAGGTGCATTTTCTCGAACACCTGGTGAACACAAACATCATCTCGTCAAAAACTAAACCAACGAATAAAAGAATCAACAAAGAATCTTCGGACACAAACCATAACCTTCAACTTGAAACTCAGCTAGGGTTTCTCGTACAGCCTCTTCATGTACATCCTCCATATCCTCACCGATAGTCCCAAGTGATTCTTCGTCTCTGAGTTGACTCAGTCCGTCATCTTCACCGTCACAAAGCTCCTTCTCCGGTTTCACTTTCTCGTTCTTGACTGTCTCCGCCGTGCTCTTCTCCATCGATGACTCTCTCTCTCTCTCTCTCTCTCGTGAGTTTGTCGGAGAAAAGAATAAATTCGATAGACAATAAAGATGGTTACTTTCCGACCGACGGATCTCTGTAACAAAAACGCTGCGTTTTATCACTTAGTGTACTTCTGCTTTAAAGCAATAAAGAAGATATACTAAAGGAGAAAAAGAAAGGGCATTACTGAGATTTGACTGAAGATAAGTCTTCTGAACTAACTCCGTTAATTTCTCCGTCGGTTGTTGACGTATTCGGTTTAGTTATTCACTAGTTGACCGGCCTAGCGCATGCCATGAATAGTTAATTATTTGTATACTATAAAGTTTTGTTTATATGCATGTTTGTTATGTGCATATCGTGTCTTAGCAGACGTCGGATGATATATATATATATACATAGGTTATCGAAATTATGGATTTTTTTCTATTTTTAGTTTTTTTTTAATTTATAAACAAATAAATTTATACAGGAAAAATATATATCACAAACTATGGTAAAGTCTGGAGATTCATAGCAATATTCAACCACGTTTTTGCTTTGATTTCAAAGCTTTTATCAGTTTTTTTTATAACTATAGTAAAAACATAATTTTGTAATGGTTTAAAGTTCAGCTTTTCTATCGATTTTATCCAAATTCAGATTTTTTTTATCAGTATAATGATGATGGAATATCTCAAATATTTCACAGTATAATCTAAAGATATTAATGGGTTATAAGATACAAACTACTTCAGTATGTAAAAAAACTCAATATGAATGCTTTATGCCTTTGTTATACACTATACTAGATGATTACCTGCGCGCATGCACGGGGTAAAATTAATATACTGATTATCGTTGAATATTATTCTTGATTGTTCAAACTGATGTCATAAGTCTCCAAACGTATAGTTATGGATCGTTAATATAATGTTGATGAGTAGGGTGATGTTTGTTGATATTTTTTAAAAAACTTATTTAATTTACGTTGGGCTTCAATGATATCATTCGAATGTTATAATTCATTATCTCACTTCGATATGAAGAATCATATTTTTTTTAAATGATATGATCAAGTAACATTTGAGATCCATGCTTTCGCATAATGAAGATTAATTATGTATACAAATTATTTGTAGATAATATTATTTATTTTGTATTAATTTACATATTATGCAATAATAAATATATTGAATAATTGAGGAGCAAATAGCTATTACGTATACAATTAAATTCAAGTAAGAAAAAACATAAAAACAATCTTTCTTTTTATTTACAAAACTTTTTGTTGATAAAAACAAAATAAACCATTTATTTATTTTATATAGTATATAATTAAAATCAAATGATATTGATATAAATATAAATATATAATATATTTAGTATAAATATTTATTTATAGAGGATTGATACTCATATGATTTTACTAACATTTTTATATTTGTTGTGACAAAAATATTATTTTTATTAATATGAATATTATTTTAATTAACATGTTTATTATTATATGATATATATATATATATATTAATTTAAACGATATTGAAATAAATGTATATATATTAAATGAGACTTCATATTTACATGATTTTATGATCATTTATATCTTGTTATAATAAAAACGTTAAACAACTGATCAAAACAATTTCATCGTAGATTTTTAACAGCCTTAGTAATTTATATTAAAAAAATTCAAAATATAGCAAATTAAAAAAAATCTAGATTTTTTTGTTATATACTTATGTGATTTTTAAATATCTTTCAAGAATATAGAATTGAACAAAAATGATGGAAGATACATATATTGTTATCAAATATTTATTATTCAAAATCATTAATTGTCACATATTTGTTAATCATATTAGATAATTTTGTAGCTTTTATTTAAGGAATAAAATGAAATTATTATTTTATGGATGAATGACTAATCTGATAATTAGTTTAATAAAAAGTATAATATATATTTAGATGGACTAATTTTTTTTTTAAGATTTTAAAAGTCATTGTAATGATGACATCTGACTACCAAAAAAGCTCATATATATAGCTCCATGATTAATATATATACCTCGTACATATTATAAAATAATAAAATAATATATAAATATTAAATAATTGAGAAACCAATAACTTACCTAGGATTGATAACTTATTTGTAAAGATTTTAATATTCCAGAATTAATATATATAGCTCGTATATTAATATGTTATAATGACATGTGTGTACCAAAATATGTTGTAATGATCCATCTAGGTATATAATTAACATATATGTATTTTATATGATATATAGTTTAATTTAAACAATATTAAAGTATATATATATATATATATAATCTGAATTTATATTAAATGATACTTAATATTCATATGATATTATGATCATTTGTATCTTTTTATAACAAAAAAAAATAAAAACATTGTTCACAAAATTTTGATTGTAATGCTTTTACTGTTTTAGTAATTTATAGTTGTTTTAAAAAAATCATAATATAACATGTAAGAATTTTTTATTATATGGTTAATGTGATTGTTTAATTTTTTAATAATATAAATTAAAAAAATGATGAAGAATACAAAATATATTATCAAATCTTTATTATTCAAAACATTAATTGTCACATATATGTTAATCATATTAGGTAATTTCATAGCTTTTATTTAAGGAAAGAATGTAAAAAATCCTTTTATGCACTACAAATCAATATGAATGTTAATTTAATAAAAGTATAATCTATAATTAGATGGACCAACTTTTTTTTAAGAATTCTGAGAATCATTCTGGTGATGACACGTGGCTACACTTAAAAGTTATAATGCTCCAGGATTAATATATAGGGGATACGACCATTGATTTGGGGATTCAGATTCTCAGGCATACCTAGAGGCGGATGTAGGTGAGCCAAGTAGGTGGCATTGGCCCCCATGAAAATTCACTTAAAAAAATTCTTAAATTAATTCAACCAATTAAACTTTTTTACAATGATTGTTACTTGAGTTTTAAGTTTGTGCCAAGAGATTTAGGTTATATAAAAAGCCAAAGAGAAATTAACGAAATGAGAACTATGTTTCCACAGCCTTCCCATATACGGAGTCCTGCCTATTTCTCATGCTCGAGATGCGGTTCTTGATTTGCTTATCTATGAGCTTAATCATACCAGAAGGTGAACTGTGTTGTTCTCCACATCTTGTTCCATTTCTCTCTCTCCAAATAGCATATAAGGATGTCTGGAACACATATCTTAGAATGAATAATTCCACCTTGCCTCTCTCTGGATCCATTAGCAACTGAATGATATCTTTCCAATCTTATGTATATCGTGTGGAAAGTAATTTTGAGCGAGATTCCTCCACAGTTCCTCCAAAAATCGACAAGAATCTTAATAGTACATGTATGAACTTTAGCCTTGTTTTCTATGTTTATATGTTCGATTTTCCCCCTACTAAAAATCATATCTTAACCTTATTTTTTACCGTTATAGTAAAAACAAAACATAATCTTGTAATGAGTTTAGTTTCAATCTAAATTTGAGTTACAATTTTAATTTTTGATATTTTGATAAAAAAAAATTATATATAGTGACAATTTTAATTTCTTTTTGATAATCTTTTTTTAAAATTTTGGACCACCAACCTGAAAGAGTTACAAAGATACATGGCTAAAACTTAAAAAAGTTAAAGAAACATTAAATGGACAAAGCAGATGAGAAATACTAATGAAAAGTTCAAAAAAAAAAGAGTATTACAACTCCTACACACATTAAGTCCCAAAGAGAATTGTAAAATTGGAATACAATTCATCATTTACCAGAAAAGACCAAAATAAAAAAAAACAAATAAACAATAAACGATCGGATTTTTGGATAGGACAATTTTTAGTGCATTTGATGATAATTTCGAGATACAAAATATATACTGTTCGGTTGTGTAATATGACATGTATAAAATTAGATAATCATGCTTCATTGCATTTTCAGTCAAGTTTTAAAGAACTAGTGGGACTTGGATTTTAAAGTGTTGGTTGTTTTAAAACTAAGAGATTCATTAAATTTGCATAGAGTTATGTTATATATATATATATATAATTTTGTTAAGCTTATATAAAATTGTATTTATAAATCAATAAAATTTATGTTATAACAACTATAAAAAATCAAGGAAGTTGAAAAAGCATGGACTTACGGCCTCTAATATTATGTCAAAATTTCAGCCTTGATTTCATAAAAAAATCATTTTTGGTACAATCACAATGACTTATTCCTCATCCTCCTAAGGTCTTTTTCTTGCTAGCTTCTGGTCCTTTATAACTTAGGACCAGTACTGACTATGGCGACTCATGCCATTTCACCGAGAGAATCATCGGAAAAGTTGTTAAAGAAATCTACTCATATTTCAGGTTTGCTTCATCGATATCAGATTCTGTGAAACTAGGAATAGTTTTTGGTTTAGTTATATTGTTTTGAGGATATGATAGAACTTTGGCTACGATTGCTTCGACTAGGATCATATGTTGAGTTGCTATATCTTTGTGTTATTTTGGTCAAAAGAAGATGTGTTACTATGAATTGTGAACAAAGTTTTATTAAAGTTATGAAATTGTGTTGGTGGGGATGTAATGCATCAGTCCTTCTAGATCTTGATAATCTCATAATTCTTAGAAAGAAGCCCCTCCGAATCAGTTTGACAAGGCTTGATGTAATTGTGTTTATCAAATTTGAGCTAGAGAACATTTGTCCCAGATGTTGGATTCTATAATTAATTCAGAAATAGGATTTACGTTTTGGATGATAATAGGTGTTTTAAAAAGGAAAGATTGAGCTATAATCAACTGTGGAAAGTATATGTTTTATTGATGATAAGATCAAGAGTAAACTATGAATACAAAGGATATCCAAAACCAAGGGAATATGAATGTATTGAGATTATAGTTTAGCTATAGAGAGAATCAAATACCCTTTTTTTGGTGTGTCTTTCTTATTTTATAGATCCTTAGAGGTGTATCATTACGACGACACGATCTCCAACATGGATCATGTGTTTTATGGTGGTCTTTAATGCTTTTAATTCTTTTATGTTTGCTTTAACTTCCCCGAGCTTGGCGTGTGAGACCCCCTCAGTTCGGGATGGATCTTGACCTTCTTGAGCCTATCGGAGCCTTGGAAGGAACGAGATCTTGAACTGGTTCTGAAGCAGGGTGAAACTCGGTTCCAACACCGGAGTTGTTTCATGCGCTGACATTCTTTCCTTGGCCACTAAAGAAGCAGTCTCATTAGTATTCCTCATCTGCTTTGTCCATTGTGATGTTTCTCTAACCCCTTTTAAGTTTTAAGGATGTGTCTTTATAACTTTCTCAGGTTGGTGGTCCAAGTTATCTTCTACAAACCGGGAGGAAAGATAGTCTAGTGACCTTCAATGATATTTCACGACGTGAGCTTGTTCACCTTATGCTACCCTCTCTGAAATCCTTGAAAGGTTTGCTTCCCGATTCAGCCCAGAAGAAACAACCAGCTTATTGGTTATTCCTCACTTCTTAATAGTTTCATGCTAAATCTGGTCGTAAGTGTGTCATTGCTCAATTGTTAGAATATGTTTAACTTTTGGTGGTGTCATGTTTTCTTCTGATTGTTCATATTGCAGGAGCCCACAAAATAGCCATTATGCACTGTTCATTCTTTAAGGACCGTCTGTACAACTTTTCAGGAACCGAGAAGCCTGACCCTAAACTCAATCCAGGGTTCCTCTAAGAACTGAAAACCAAATGCCCCTTCTCTGCCTCGGCATCATCTCCATTTTCGTGCCTTGACACTGGTTTTTTACCGTCCTTGCTGTTGGAACTTGTTTATGATAAAGTGGTGTAGATCATTCTCCAATAGGTCTTCCAACGGAAATGTCTCTCGGAATAGTTGGATTTTGGCACGATATAATCGTTACCGTAGTCACAATTAATTAATGTATTCTTTTGTTCAAATTGGAGTTGTTTTGAATAAGAAAAAAAGACTCAAAATGAATGACATGAAAAAAGTTTGTAAAACTTTAAATTTGAATAAATATTACAATTTAGTAATGAAACACTTTGGATATTTAGGTCTAAATTTAAATTTGTTCGTAAGATATGCAGAACCCATACAAAATATTTTATTGGTTTTGAATTGATTTCGTCAAAGCAAATTATTACATGTAAAACCTGAGTCATGGAGAATCAG
This sequence comes from Moricandia moricandioides, assembly GCA_905132885.1. NCBI lineage: Eukaryota > Viridiplantae > Streptophyta > Magnoliopsida > Brassicales > Brassicaceae > Moricandia > Moricandia moricandioides. The sequence goes on along the minus strand of CAJHQQ010000014.1, from coordinate 547,745 downwards.
TTATATTATTGCAATTGATATCAAGATGTACGTTGTGTCATTCATGGCTACGTAAGGTTTCCATTAACTTTTTGAAGTTAAATAGGAATATGTTAAAGCTCATTAGTACAAGTATTAAAAAAGAAAATCATTGTTCAAAAATTCGCCACATTATTATTTATTTCTTTTTTTTTTTAATATTTTTTTTTGATTTTGAAAGTGTACACAAAACTAGTTTTGATAAATTTTTGATAGAGTGATGCATATCAGAATTTTTTTTTGTAGCTGTATCCTAAGATTTATTATGTCATAGAACCATTAGACTTATTTTGAGTTAAGGAAAGATATAATATTTCGTCTCTACAATTGTATCATCCTTTTTATACTTTTGGTATAATCTTATCATTTTACTTTTTTACAATATTCAGTTTTTCTTAATTTATATATTACGGTTATGTCACTTACCTGCATCGGATTATCACACCGACTACGGTGGTCTGATCTCGGAGAACCTGACTGATGAGCCATCAACTTGAGCTTCAACAACGAAGGAGGTTACCTTAACTTCAGATCACGCTACTAAATAAGACTGATGCAGAATAAATGATGATGTTCTCAGATCAGCAACTAATGGCCAGTGAAGAGACCGAAACATGGATGAGAGCATACACTTCTGATCAACTCTTGTTCCAGCGGCATTTCGTCAAGTCGATGGTAAAACTCTCCAGCTACTATGTCCTGACTGGTCCTTTAGGTCAAGTTCGCTTGAACTGATTCTCTTCTTTTTACCACTCTTGATATCTCCCTTCACCATCTGTGATTTGTATACAAATTTGTGACATTTGGTTGAATGAGTTTATGTTGAACGATTAGGTATTTGAGCTCAAATAAATATAAGTTTGAGGGTATTTTGTCATGGTGACATTACAGGGAAATAATCAGAACAAGAATTTGAAGTAGAATTTTGAGACCTCCAGAACAGGAACATTCCAAGATTTAATTAGTAGTTGGACATATCAACTCACTCACTTTCATATTGGGATCATGAGAAACATATCCTAACGTACGAGGAGGGCTGATCATACCAAACATTAGTTTGTTTATCGTCACCAATAACTCTTTACCTACTTGAATGGATGTCCATCCATAGGAGGCTTGAGTTGTATACCAACAGTATACTTATCCATTGGTTCAAGCTCTTCTCGAGACCTCTTTAGTGCTTGACTCCATGGAGAAATCCTCTGAGCACTTTCTTCAAATGGACCAGCAGATTGATGCACCAGTGATTTTAAAGAGTCTCTCAACAAACCAGAGGTCAAGAAGGATCCATATTGACCAAAGCAACATTCTGACTCCCATCTCCCAAATTATGTGGTCACCATCCTCATCAGTCATCAGACACTTCGCGCTCCTTAGCTACTTTTAGTGAAGACCGGTTAAGGGCTCTGGAATTGTCCGGTTTATTGTCATTTTAATTTAGGATGTAAACCAGGTGGTTATAGTTGGTTTAGATTGTTGCTCTGTATATAAGTTCGATTGTAACAAACTTTTCAGGTGATAATAAGATTCTGAGCTTTTACATCAAAGAAACTAAAATGGTATCAGAGCATTTCCGTGTAAATTTCTTCGATTTTACTCAGATTCTTTGAATTTTCTTCGTTTTCTCTTCATTTTCTCCATCTCTCGTTGATCGGAAGCTGTTTCTGACGGTCGATTCAACTCCGGTGACATCCGAATCACTTTTGCGGCGGTTCACTGTGTGCTCGTAATCGATCCTGAGGTCTGATCTTCTCTAATGACGAAACAAGGACGAAAACTGAGAGGACGTCCACCAATATCCCCAGATCAATCACCGATTTCAACTTCTTCAGCTCCAAATGACGTTGCGATGACTCCACATCACGGATCGGCGAATCGTAACTGTTCTACAGAGTTTCCGAAGAAGAATGAATCATATGACAATGTTCACAGCCCGTTCTTCCTCCATTCTGCTGATCACCCAGGTCTTTCTATTGTTTCTCATACTCTGGATGGAACGAATTACAATAACTGGTCTATTGCTATGTGTATGAGTCTTGATGCGAAGAATAAGCTCAGCTTTGTAGATGGATCTCTGCCTAGACCAGATGTAGGTGATAGTTTGTTCAAGATTTGGAGTAGATGTAACAGTATGGTGAAGGCATGGTTGTTGAACGTAGTGAATAAGGAGATCTACGATAGCATTCTTTATTATGAAGATGCAGTTGAGATGTGGAATGATTTATATCTGAGGTTTAGAGTGAGTAATCTTCCACGGAAGTATCAGCTTGAACAATCAATCATGACACTGAAGCAGGAGAATTTAGATCTTTCGACGTATTATACGAAGAAGAAGACACTGTGGGAACAATTGGCTAACACCAAAACAACCACGGTAAAGAGATGCAACTGCGATCATGTGAAAGAATTGATGGAAGAAGCTGAGACTAGTAGAATCATACAGTTCCTTATGGGACTAAATGAGAACTTTGCAAATATACGAGGACATATACTGAACATGAAGCCAAGACCAAGCTTGACAGAGATATATAATATGTTGGATCAAGATGAGAGTCAACGCTATGTTGGACATAATTCGAAAAATCACTCGAATCCGTCTGCATTTCAAGTTCAAATGTCTACACCTGTGGAGCAGTCTCACACATTCTTGACTCAAACAGGTTCTCAAAAGCCTCGGTGTTCGCATTGTCACAAGATTGGCCACATGGCTGATAAGTGCTATAAACTTCATGGTTATCCTCCGGGTTACAGTTCTAAATGGAAAAAGCCTCAAACCATTGGAACTGCTAATCTTGCTAAGGTCACACCAGAGATGCAAACAGATATGAGTGAAGGATCCAAAGAGGAGATGACTAGGGATCAAATCCAGAACATGATATCTTATCTGAGTTCCAAGCTACATGTTTCATCGATTGAATCTGTACCGGATAAAACTTGTGCCTCGACTTCAAATTCTGTACCAATGATCTCTCAGATCACAGGTACTTTTCTTGATTTATACTCTAAATCCTATTATGACATGCTTATCTCTGCTATCTCTACGGAATCAGCTGTGTCTCTTAGGGCTTGGATATTAGATTCAGGAGCTACGCATCATGTTTCCCATACAAAAGACCTTTATGTAGAATACAAAGCATTAGACCACACTTATGTTACCTTACCTAATGGCTACACAGTTCGAATAGAGGGCATATGATTCATTCAGTTAACTGATGTTATTTCTCTACATAATGTGCTTTATATTCCTGAGTTCAAATTCAATTTAATCAGCGTGAGTGTACTAACTAAGACTTTAAATACTAAAGTTAGTTTCACTTCTGATAAATGGTTTATCCAGGAACTTACACGGGAGTTGATGATTGGTCAAGGTAGTCAAGTTGGGAACTTATATGTCATGGATTTCAATAAGAGTAATCAGTCTGTTTGCTTACAAGGTATTTCTACCACTTGTTCCTTCCCACCAGTGTGTTCTAGTTTTACTATTGATTCTACAACATGGCATAATAGATTGGGTCATCCGTCTGATACTAAAATTGATGTACTCTCAGATTTATTGTGTTTCAAGTCTTTGAAAAATGAAAAACGAAATACTCATGTTTGTCATATATGTCATCTCGCAAAGCAGAAGCATTTACCTTTTAAGTCGAGAAGTAACATTTGTGAATCATCCTTTGAACTTGTACACATTGACACATGGGGTCCATTCTCAGTCTCTACTAATGATGGTTATAGATACTTTTTGACGATTGTAGATGATCATAGTAGAGCTACTTGGATTTACCTACTAAAGAATAAATCTGATGTGTTACATGTCTTTCCTAGTTTCATTGCAATGGTTGAGAATCAATATAAAACTAAAGTTCGTTCTGTTCGATCTGATAATGCACATGAATTAAAATTTACTGATTTGTTTCTTGAAAAAGGCATCATTGCATATCATTCTTGTCCTGAAACACCTCAACAAAACTCTGTTGTAGAGAGAAAGCATCAGCATATACTGAATGTAGCTAGGGCTCTCTTGTTTCAATCCAATGTTCCTTTAGAGTTTTGGGGTGATTGTGTTATGACAGCTGTGTTCTTGATCAATAGACTTCCCACTCCTGTTTTAGAAAACAAGTCCCCATATGAGATTTTTACTAGCAAAGTCCCTGATTATCATTCTTTGAAAAGTTTCGGATGTTTATGCTATTGTTCTACTTCTCCTAAAGGTAGACATAAGTTTGAACCTAGGGCTAAGGCTTGCATTTTCTTAGGATATCCCAGTGGTTATAAGGGGTACAAGCTATTAGACATAGAGACACATGCTGTTTCCATTTCCAGACATGTCATTTTTCATGAGGAAATTTTCCCTCTAGCATCGTCTAACATTAAAGACATGACTAGAGATTTCTTTTCTCACTTTCATTCACCTGCTAACCCTGATGAAGTTTCTTCTGGAACAACATCCTCTGATGATCATCCTCCTTCTGATGCATCATCTTCTGAGGCTATGATTCCTTCTGAGTCAAAGTCTCACAGACAAAAGAAACCTCCTAAACACTTGCAGGACTTTCACTGTTATAATACTACATCTACCGTCCCTTTTCCAATGTCAAACTATATCTCTTATTCATCTCTTTCTGATCCTTTTCGTGCTTTTATAAACACCATCACCAAAGATTTCGTTCCTAGAACATATTCAGAGGCCAAGGGTCATAAGGTATGGATTGATTCGATGGGATTGGAGATTGGGGCTATGACAAGAACTCATACATGGAGTATCACTACGTTGCCTCCTAATAAGAAAGCGATAGATTGTAAGTGGGTGAACACTATAAAGTACAACGCTGATGGCACGGTGGAGAGAACTAAATCACGACTTGTTGCTAAAGGTTATACTCAACAGGAAGGGTTAGACTATGAAGAAACTTTTTCTCCGGTTGCTAAGCATACATCTGTACGCATGCTTCTTCTCTTGGCAGCAAAGATGGATTGGTTTGTACATCAGCTGGACATTTCTAATGCTTTCTTGAATGGCGATCTCACTGAAGAGATTTACATGAAGATACCACCAGGATATGAAGATATCACAGGAGAAGTGCTTCCCAAAAATGCTGTTTGCAGACTTCACAAGTCAATCTATGGGTTAAAGCAAGCATCTAGACAATGGTTTCTCAAACTGTCATCTACGTTAACTGGTATGGGATTTTCTAAGTCTCACTCTGATCATACATTGTTCATGAGACATGCAGATGGTATTATGATGGGAGTATTGGTGTATGTGGATGATATTTTGGTGGTCAGTAATAATGATGACATGATCAGGAAGTTTATTGAAGGGTTGCAGTCACATTTCAAATTACGAGACCTTGGTACTGCGAAGTATTTTCTCGGATTGGAGATAGCGAGATCATCAAAAGGCATATCAGTTTGTCAGAGGAAATACATCTTGGAGTTGCTTGATACGACAGGATTTCTTGGTTGTAAACCATCCACTATTCCAATGGATCCAAGTGTTAAGTTCTCTGTTGAAGGTGGTGCTCCTCTTGAGGATACATCTGCTTATAGGAAACTGATTGGGAGATTGATGTATCTACACACGACGAGACCTGATATTTCTTATGCAGTCAATACCTTGTGTCAATTCTCTCATGCTCCTACTGATATACATCTCAATGCAGCTCATAAGGTTTTGAGATATTTGAAGGGCACTGTTGGACATGGTTTGTTCTTCCCTGCAGACAATAAGTTTGATCTTCGCGGTTTTTCAGATGCTGATTGGGCAGCGTGTAAAGATACAAGAAGATCAGTGAGTGGCATTTGTATGTTTGTTGGTGATTCTTTGGTTTCATGGAGATCCAAGAAACAGGATACAGTCTCTTGTAGTACAGCTGAAGCAGAGTTTCGAGCAATGGCGTTAGCCACTAAAGAGATGATTTGGTTGGCTCGGTTGTTACAAGAGTTTCGTGTTCCTTTTCAGAAACCGGCTTATCTCTATTGTGACAACACTTCTGCTATCTACATCGCCAATAATTCTGTTTTCCATGAGAGGACAAAATGGATTGAGTTGGATTGTTATAAAACAAGAGAGGCTATTGAAAGTGGATTTTTGAAGACCATGTATGTGAAAACCGGGAATCAACTAGCCGACACTTTGACAAAGGCCTTGTATCCAGCACCTTTCCGGGATCTTATAAGCAAGATGGGAATGAATAACATCTTCATACCTCCATCTTGAGGGGGGCTTTTAGTGAAGACCGGTTAAGGGCTCTGGAATTGTCCAGTTTATTGTCATTTTAATTTAGGATGTAAACCAGATGGTTATAGTTGGTTTAGATTGTTGCTCTGTATATAAGTTCGATTGTAACAAACTTTTCAGGTGATAATAAGATTCTGAGCTTTTACATCAAAGAAACTAAAAGCTACCAAAAGATTATCAACAAACTTATGTTTCCGTGTAGTTCTTTCAGAGCCTCCTCATGGACCACATCCATTGGAGCATGACTCCAAAGCTGTGACAGTAACGCCATATGGCCCATATTAGATCATGCAGGCTGATCATTCTGTGGACCGTGATCCTCCACCAAGCCCTCAGGAGTTAGATCAACATCATGGCCTCCCTCAGGAGTTATTTTATTTTTTAACAACCAGCTTTTATTAATTAAATCGTAAAAGGTTCATACAAATACATAATCAACCAAGAAGGAGGAATTACATAAAGATTAACTTCTTCTTAGCCAAAACATCAGCTGCTTGATTTCTTTCACTATTAACCTGATCAAGAGAGCACTCAGGTAATAGACCATCTGGTGCCTGAACTTGGTCAGGCTGCATAGCGCCCTTATAAGAAGTATTCTTTAGAGTTTTGTTATATCTAAATAGATTTTTTCTCAAATTTGTGTGTTTTTATTTATCGTAAACAACTTTAAAAATATAATTGAAAGATAAATCAATAAAATTAAATTTCCTAAAATAACAATCAATCGAAAACAACATCTTTTTATTACAAGCAGGTAAATTAAACGAAGAAAACAACATCATAGTTTCAAAAGAAAAAAATAAACATGTTGAGATCAACGATTTAGATTTTTTTGGCGCCAGTGACTCCTCATGAAGAAAACTGGATGCTACTGATCATCTTGTAATAAGGGAAGGGCTCAGCTTCGAAGGGAGCGATGCGCTCTTCAATTCTGTTGAGGTTGCGATGCCGACGAATGTATTGTTGTTGTCTTTCTTTTGAAACGACAGTATCAGTAAAACGAATACGTGCCCCACAAGACAACGCAGGAAAGTTAATCAGGAGTAAGACCATGATGATGAAGCTTATTAGTTTAGAAACTTTTGCCATATCAGCTAGGTTTTTTTTTTTTGGTGTAGAAGATAGTGAGAAAATTCTTGTGACTTAAAGGTGCTCTGTCCCTTTGTTTATATATACATTGACGAGGGAGAAAAATAAAACCGACCCTATTTTTCCTTTTTTTATAAACACCGACTTTAAGCTAATTATCTTTTTCTCATAAATCCAAGATAAATCACAAATTTCATTAATTATCTTGGAGGGAATTTTTAGGTTTTTATCCTCACTTTTTTTGTTTCTAATTAAATATCCAATTATATAAAAAAATCTCAAAATTTGGGAATAAGAATCCGATTACCAACCGACTCACACAAAATTACACAATTCAATCATTTTTTATTTAGTTTTGTTCGACCCATGTCTCCGACGCGTTCCGCTAAATAGAATATGATATTTTCATGTATAGATTACCGTTTTCTACTTTTGACGATGCCCACGAGAATCTGCAGTTATATAATTTGATCTAGTGATAGCAGTTCACTAAAAGAACAAGAATGAATTATATCTTTAGAGTTTTGTTATATCTACATAGAATTTTCTCAAATTTGTGTTTTTTTATTTATCTTAAACAACTTTAAAAATCTAATTGAAAGATAAATCAATATAATTAAATTTCCTAAAATAACAATATAACAATCAATCGAAAACAACATCTTTTTATTATAAGCAAATAAATTAAACGAAGAAAACAACATCATAGTTTCAAAAGAAAAAAAATAAACATCTTGAGATCAACGATTAGATTTTTTGGCGCCTGACCATCGTGGAACAAGGGAAGGGCTCAGCTTCAAAGGGAGCGATGCACTCTTTAATTATGTTGAGGTTGCCATGCAGACGAATGTATTGTTGTTGTCTTTCTTTTGAAACGATGGTATCAGTAAACCGAATACGTGCCCCACAAGACAACGCAGGAAAATTAATCAGGAGCAAGACGATGATGATGAAGCTTATTAGTTTAGAAACTTTTGCCATATCAGGGTTTTTTTTGGTGTAGAAGATAGGGAGAAAATTATTTTGACTTAAAAGGTGCTGTGTCCCTTTGTTTATAATATATAGATTGACGAGGGAGAAAAATAAAACCGACCCTATTTTTCCTTTTTATAAACACCGACTTTAAGCTAATTATCTTTTTCTCATAAATTCAAGATAAATCACAAAATTCATTAATTATTTTGGAGTGAATTTTTAGTTTGTTTTTTATCCTCACTTTTTTTGTTTCTAATTAAATATCCAATTATATAAAAAACCTTAAAATTTGGGAGGGTGCGATTACCAATCGACTCACAAGAAATTACACAATTCAATCATTTTTTATTTAGTTTTGTTCGACCCATGTCTCCGACGCGTTCAGCTAAATAGAATATGATATTCTCATGTATCGATTATTGTTTTCTACTTTTAACAATGCCCACGAGAATCTGCATTTATATCGTAATTTGATCTAGTGATAGCAGTTCACTAAAAGAACAAGAATGATTTATGTTCATAAACCCAAAAAAAATTACAATACTTTACCTTTCTTCTTAAGTGGGCTGTTTACCACAAAGCATCTCATTTACCTTTCTATTACTCTCTCTGTTTCAAAATATTTCATTTTTTCAGATTTTCACATATATTAAAAAAAATTAAGAAATTTTGATTATCAATATATTATTTTTTGTAACTAACTATTCCCTATAACTTTTAACCAATAAAATTTTAATAAAGATTTTGAATTTACAATTCACCATTAATTGTTGTATTGAAAATATAAAAAATGAATCATTTTGAAACAAAAAAATAAGAAATCTATAATATGGAACATTTTAAAACAAAAAAGGGAGTTAGATGTATCCATATTTTTACTTTCTTCAATATGATTCTTTATGAGAAGAATGAGACTAGTGCCATAACTGGGCCTCAAGAAGATGTATTGACATATCCATGTTTGATCCCACATATAGGTTGGAATCTAATGGGCCTAACTCTGAGCCAATTTAGATGCTCTTTAATCGAATCGATCAAAGTTTCGATGTCTAAGAGTCTGAGACTATAATACTCGAAGACATTGGTCACCAAGGCAATCAACAACAACATACAATTCATCTCATGAATCATGGCTATGAGTTATGAGCCAAGCATGTTAGTTTGAGTATTATATTATATCTACGTTTGAAATTGAAAACAACTACTATTTTTCATCATTGAAAGGTAACATAAAATAGTTGAACATATGGCACTGTATAGAAACAAGCATGTTATGAGTATTATGAGTTATGATTTATGAGACACATGTGATAGTGATACAGGTTGTTTAGTCCCACCTACAGTATTTCTAACTCGCATTATAATCTATATATAGAGATCACAGACATACAAATTGAGAAGTAGTACACCATGTTTGTGAAAGAAAAAAAAAGGGAAATAAAAAACGTGGACAAATGAGATGTAGATAAGTGTTGTCTAAAGCAATGAAAAATATAAAAGATAAAGTGAAATAGCTTTTGAGTTTTCATAGGTTTTGAACAAGAGATGTCACTAGCTAATTTTCTTCTTTCCCATCATCATCCTTCATTTTCTCCATTTTTTGGTTCCTTTTCTTGTTTGTTTGTTTGTTTGTTTAACTCTTAAGTTTTTAAGTTCTCTCATATGTTGATTACACGTACCAGCATAACGCCAAACTTTATCACGTTCGAAAGAATCCAAAGGAACTTGTGTTATTGATTCACTGCATAATGCTTATAGAAGCATCCCTATTTCAGTGATTAGTGTTTCTATTAATCAGTAATGTACCATTTTAACCATATTCGTTTTTAACCAGAGTTCGTTAACTCAACTAGAAATAACCATGTTCATTGTGTCACAGTTCCCGATTCAAATAACTACATTGAGACAAAATGATTCTTGGCATAAAGAAAATTATGGGTTTGACCTTAAACCTCCTGGTATAAAAAAAGTATACCGTTTTAACAATCCAAACCAAGTGTAGACTTACATCATAATCCTGATATTTGTTTTTTTTGGATAGTTCTATATTTTGAAGTACAAAATTTTGAGAAACTTTGCATCTCATGAAAATGAAAACCCTAATCTGATTTTCTCCCGAATTCTTGTTACTTAGGAGATACAATACATACTGGTATTTTATGCTACATGTTTTAAACTTTAAACTTCAATTTTTCCCCTGGTACTCTTTTGTCATATAGTTTCCATGCTCATCTCTGAGAGTAAATACACACCTCAAATTAATTGTCCTCTTTCTCGCAGTCACTTCTTAAGGTACACTTGGTTGATCATATCCAAAGATGCCTCCTCTTTTCTTTTTAATATTATTAATTTAATGTATTTTTGTGACTGTATCCACCTCACATATTTAATATCTTTAATATTCCCTCCGTTTCTTTTTACATGATGTTTTATAAGATTTATGTTGTTTCAAAATAGATGATGTTTTAAGATTTTAAGGTATGTTTTGAGGTTTTAAGGTTAACTTTAGATTTATTGGAAACTGTTCAACCAATAAAATTTTACAGTCTTTTTTATAATTGGTTGAATGATTTTAAAATTATATTTTTAAAAATACTTTCTAGATAAATATAAATTTTTTAATCTTTATGAAGTAAGCCAAAACTTCATCTATTAAGAAACAGAGGAAGTATATCGTTATGATAAATTAATGATAAAATATTGTTACAATATCAAACCGATCTGAAACGAAAACATTATACCTTAAGTCTTAAAGAAAATTAACGGTTTGTAAATCGAATAGGCCAAGAACATCAAATAAGGTGATTTGGGTTATCTTTTGATCAGTTGTGTGAAATTGGCTCAGTGAAGCTGAGAAAGGATTACTAAAAGAAAACACGTGGTTGGTGAACATAATAAAAGGCCTTCCAATGTCGACAAAGGTACAAGCCAATACACATACACAAAACAGGAAGCACAAAAAAGGAAACGTGTCGAGTGGTGGAGATTCAATCTTCTTTAGTCTCCAGATTCAAGCTCAAGACAAACAAAACCATCAGCTCATTATGTTAGATTTAAAATTAATCATAACAAATTGTACAATACAAACAACAAATAATTTGCCAAACGCATTGACAGGCTCATATAAAAATAACGAACCTCATAACAAATTGTCAATATTACTAAATGTCGCTAGTCAAACGAAAAAAACACATCAAAAAAAATATGGCAGGACCGAATTATATTTGAAACGAAGCAGTTGAAAACCTTATAGTTTCAGTCAGAAAAATAAAAAATAAAAGAAAACCTTCTAGTTATCGAACATAAATTATGTATTTAAATATTATAGACTTTATAGTTCTTAAACATTTCTAACTTTCTTTAAAATTAAAGAAAACATGCACTAAAGATTATTTTGATATCGTCAGTCTAAGCATTTAAAGTGTATATATTTTTGATTCCTATAATGACTTTAACCTTAACAATAATTTATACTTAACATTATATCTAGGGTTAAGATTTTAAGCGTCTATATTTATTTAATTGAACTAAATAATCTGATCTTTTATCTTATCATTTTGAAAGGTTAAGAATGTGGCTATTTATTAGTTATTAATGTTTTTATTTTGGATAAAAGTATGGAGAAATTTTAATTTTATCATAAATTTGATACTATTTTTCAAATTTACTACTAATAATAATTATTTTAAAAAATTTCTTAAATTCATGACGAAAATAAACTAAACTAATTTTTAAAATATTTATAAAACATTTAGAGCTTTAACTTCATTCTTTTAACATTCTAAATAATAATAATTAAATCATAAATTTAGATGTTAATTTATTTTTAATTTGGAGTATTTTTGAAAAGTGATACGTAATTTGTAATATTTTTAGAAATTTCTCTAAAGTATGAGTTTAGTTATTTGATTGTGTCTTCTTTCTACGTCATTTTGTTTGGTGTGACGGCTCGGTGCATCAAATTAAGGAATTACTATTAAGTTTCCAAAGTTAACCATAATGCTACATTGTACTATTATTATTGTTTACAAAATGATTAAATTTTATTATTGTTTTAGGTCGACAAAATGATTAAATTTTTGACAAAATGATTAATCAAGCTTCGTTATCGAAAGTATATCTTCAGCGGTGGTTAGTACAAGAAGTTTGTCACTTGATTTGATGGTGTAGTTTCCAACTTTTTTCAACTTTTAAAGCGCTATACATTCAAAATAGAGAAAAATTATGAGCAGATACGCACAATAGTAAAACGAAATATTTATTATTTTGTATTCGTAAAAATACTGTGAATCGCATAATGATGTTACTCTTTCACAATTCCAAAATTAATAATATACACAAGAAAACACCAAAATGAGGATCTGATAAGATATCAAACTACTTCTCGTCAGCCATCCCTAAAACCAATTCAGCTGCCTGTACAATATACAAATGCTATTAATAGTTACAGTTTAAAATATCAGTTTTAATGCAGAGTTAGTGGAAGTGTTTTGCCACTAACGTCAATTCACATTGTTTATAAAAAAAAACTCATCATGATTAGTATCTAAAAAGGAAATAGACAACCTGGCCCAAACACATGTCTGAACTTTGTCTATTTACATTATGTAACTTTTTGTTGATTTTTTTTCTTTAATAACCCCTAACCACTTAAGATATTAAACCTAGATGATCGCTAAAATTATATATCTTTAAAATTGTATGAGGAGTAAGAAATTTTAAATTATATATCTTTAAATGATCTTCAAATAATATATTCGGGATTACCAATTAAAAATTATATGAGGAGTAAGAAATTTTAAATTATATATCTTTAAATGATCTTCAAATAATATATTCGGGATTACCAATTAAAAATTTGATATTACAAAAAAAACATACAACATTTTATGTATGTTTACAATTATATTATATATTGTCAATTCAATTTCACCCCGCGCAAGGCGCAGATCTCTATCTAATTGATTTTATTTGAAACCAAAAATCAAGTAAAAAAGGCATGATAAATCGAATTAAAGTCACGTGAGAATTCAATCTATTTAATGTCCTTCCACTAATTTGAAATCAAATAAATATTTTCTTATTTACGGACTTTTTTTTGTGGATTTAGTTTTAAAGTATTTTATCCAAAACAATGATAAATTGGATTTTCTTAGATTGATGAACAGATCATTTAAACTTTTGTATTAAGAGGTTTTGGATAGATTCACAAATCATCAGAAATCCGGACCCCAAATTCCATATCTTAAATTCAAATTAGTAAGATTGATCTAGAAAGCCGTTTATTGTCTCTTCACTATTAAGATTTAGCTTCCTAGAGCTATATGTTTGAAATTGCTTAACGAAACTATTTTTTCATTATAAAACAATCTTTGTGTGAAACATACAAAGGGTTTAAACATAAATCCAAGTTTTAAACTTTACAAATTTTCTGTTCAAAATTAAAATAATATTTTTGTCAAAAAAAAAATTTGTTTGAAATTATATCACCTATGAAATTGCTATATGAATATTATAGTTATAAAAAAAAATTTAAGTATGCTTTTGACAAAATAATGTTATAAAATAATTTATTTTCTATTTGATTTATGATAAAAATATGAGTAATAATATGTTGTAGAACTTTTACTGAAAAATACTCCCCCCGTTTTTTTATATTTTGACGTTCTAGAATTATGCACATAAATTAAGAAACATTTAATTTTTTACCATTTTCTAAACAAAAAACATCATTAATTGTTTACCTAACCATAATTCAACCAATAATAAAATAGAAGGTATAATATCATTGGTCATCTAACATTAATTACTAATAAATTTTACATAGAAAATTGAAAACGTCAAATAATTTGGAACAAAAAATTTCTCCCAAAACGTCAATTATTAAAAAACGGAGGGAGTATAGATTTACTTCTGTATTTATAATAAATACAAAAATATATATAAAAAAACTGAACATAATACAAAGTAAAATATCGAATTTTAAATTAATATTAAATATCAAACACGCATTAATATTTAATTTTATTTTCCAAAGAGATGTAATTGATATCAATGCTAATTACTTATTAGCTTGTTTCATATTCATTTGGTTATGTAATCAAAATAGAAGAACTCATTGGATAGAATTGTGACACGTATATGACTTTTTCGCCGGCTGTGTTACACACGCGCCAACCTTTGGAATAGCCGGTTTAAATTGAAGAACTGTTTACAGATTTGACTGACCAGGTGTGCTCTTCTATCCACTCACCATAAGACACGTGGCTGAAACCCTCTTGCAACTCTCTTAACAAAGATTGGACCAAAAAGAAAAGTGAGAAACAAAACCACAATCTCCGCTATCTTCAAACCCTCTTCCTCTAGCCATTCCCTCTCCTATCAACCTCTCTCTCTCTTTATAAATCAACTGTGTTGTGACCATTACAGGCAGAAAGCAATACTCATCAAAACATTGAGGGTTCTCTCAACTATTCATTAGGGTTTGTAGAGATCTGCTGCCAATATGGTTCGAGTGCTTTTGTGACAGAAGATTCATTGTTTTAAATTGTTAAAAGACAGAGAAGAGAGGTGACTGAGGAACTGCAACAGAGAAAACTGACAGAAGAGAGTGAGCACATGCAGGACACTGTTATGTTTCCATAACTTTGCTTGTGCGTGCTCACTTCTCTTTCTGTCAGTTCCCTGAGTTCTCTCTCTCTCTTGACCTTCTTATCATCTACATATCACTTATCTTGTTATCATCTCTTTTGTTGTGCACTTGCCTTGTGATGTGTATAAGACTGACGCCCTTTCATTATCACTTCGTTATGTGTAGATATCATTATGATTTGGATAAGAATGTTTTTGTTCTCAAGCAAGTTTGGGGAGAAAAGCTTAGATTTATATATTTGTGTTTATGATAATTATAAATAAATTTTGTTTCCTTTTTCTTTTGGTGTTGAAATGTTTTTCTTAAGCAGTTTGGAGGAGAAAATCTCAGATTTATATGTATTTGGGTTTATGATAAATATAAAATTTTAAGTGTTATATATATGTATATATGTTTTTTTTTTCTTCTAGTGGATCTAGGAAAAGCGCGAGTTTTGATGATCATGAATCCCCACCGGTACACATTCTTCTCAAGGATTAATTAACTATTTATTGATTGTCTCCTTGTCATTTTTGTTTTGAGTTAATCTAAGTTTTTTTTTGTTTATGTTTTTGCATGTTGAAATTCTCTTGATGATCTTAACAGCTATACATGCAAGTGATGAACCAATGAATCCAGCTGTTTACTTTGTTCTTAAAACGTCTTCTCTCAACAAATTCCTCTTTGGTGTTAGGTTTGTACGGATTAATGCTAGTTGGTGCATTGAAGTCCATCTTGGAATGTGATCCAGCAGTTTGTGTGGATGTGACTCGCTTAAATTGATTTCTTTTGCTAGTTGTGATCCAAAATTAAAAAAAAGATTGATGAACCCTAGACCTAATGCTTTTTATTATATCCTTTTTTCCTTGTGGGTTTCTTCACTTTTGCTTCCAACTTTGTTAGGAAATTGATTTAGTTGCTTGTTTTGCTTTCTTCCAAGTCAAAATGTTAGTTTCTGTTGAAATGCTTTATCTTATATGGTAACCAAAGGAGTTTAAAAATGTTAGTTTGTACTGAAATCATTTATTCTCTGCTGCAAAAGGTGGACAGAACAGTTATTTTTTTAAAACTGAAATGATTGGTATAATGAAAGTTTCGGAATTTACAATATTTCATCTTGTTGGTTTGATCTTGTGTTATGCTGGTCAAGCTTTGTCTTTCCATGATATGCTTTTATCAAAATCAAGTTCTTTGTAATTGGGAGCCTAGTTTTGCAGTGATTATATATGTTTAGTAATAAGTTTAACCTATATGCATGAGTTGGTGTTTTATCATCTCGAGATATTGGCAATTTATAGGTCGTCTTTGTAATATTGTGTCAACCATTCAAGTAGAAGTTGTGTATGATGAAATCAAATTGTGAAATTTGTTGTACCTGTGCTTGTGTCAAGTGTGCTTCCCCCTTGAAATTCATAATAGAAGTCGTGAAATAGACACCAATGGAGACATAAATGTTATAAGTATTTTCTGAAATGGTTGATCTTAGGTTGCCTGATTGACTATATATCTCATTAGATGTTACTGGTAATTTGCTTGTTTGATCATAACCTTTGTTGTGCAAGCTTTAATTAGTCTTAACTTCTTTTGAAAAGATTTTTTGTCAACCGGATGCCTTGTTTTGCAATGATTTTTTGTCTAGTTACAATTGCAAAATGCACTATATATAGTAACGGAGTTTAAGAGGTAAGACTTTGTGTTGTGTGTCAGATTAAATCAAATTGTAAATCTAGTTAGTTACCTGTTCTAGAGTTTAAGTGTTCCACCCTGAAGTTAATAAACAAAGGCTCAACAAATGGAGAGGCATAGATTTTTCCGTGTACATCGTCACTATCTTAAGTGTTGTACCCAGCTTCTTTTCCCTTAGCTATGGAGATATAATACTATGATCTATATAAGGCCAACTTGAGAAATTTAATGTACTTATTTTGGTTTAGGTTATTGTGATAACTGTGTTGTTTCTGCTGATCTTCACTACCTAGTAAAGGTATCTGTTCTTGAAGTAATTTAATCGGTAAGTTCAAGTGACCATTGAATGTCAGATTCGGGATATAGAGAGATGATTTTTGTTTGTAAACCGTCTGAAAGATATCATGTTTTCATAACCAGGGAATGAATATAGAGGCCGATGCAACAACCATATCTCTGATATAATGTGTGATGCACCATCTGATATGTTAGTCTATCTTTGTTGTCTTCCTTTTGTTGCATCTCCAGTTAAGCAATATAATAAAGCTATACTAATTTTTTTTTTTTTGCATTATGTGTGTTTTCATTGTTCAATCACTCAATCATTGCATTAAGAATGTCAAGAACGCTTAGCTTGCTGGTTATTTTATTCTATGATCATAGCTGCATCAGCTTTCCTTCCTCTCGTTTTATCTGCATATATGATATATAAGTAGAGAGAACAGTTCAGATTATGGAGATGTTGATGGATTTCTTCTCTGCTTTTTTTGTAGGCAAAGGACTTGGTTCATGTCGATGATGATGTCAAACACAAAGTGCATGCGTATCATGCTCTTTAATTAATTTTGACTTGGTTCATATTAACATGCTTTAGTTGCTGGATATCTAAGCTCAGTGGTTTCAGCGTCTAGCTACAAAAAATGTTCCAAGCAGAATGCACATATGGGCTGTTCAAAAGTCTTCAGGATTGATACTTCCAGTGGTATCTTACATTACGAGATCCGGCATGATCATTCCATGTTTGCTTCACCTGAAATGCTTTCCTTTTAGCATCTAGTTATTAATTTTACTATTGAGTTTGTAATTTAGTGGTGCTAGCAGAGTCAAACAATATAAGATCTGTGTATTAAGATGGGGGAAAACTGAAAAAGGAAATACTTCATAAAGCTTTAGCATGCAAGAAAGTAACTAAAATAAATAAGCAAAGTTTGATCCAAGACACCAAGAAATAAACAACTCTCATTGTTAAACTATCCATAAACGTTACATATATAAAGTAATATATCTTGCTAAAAAAACCCTAGTTACATGGGGTTTGTGAACTTAATTGCATCATATTTTGGCTTTGATGATATAAGAGAATCCCCAACAAGAGGTCTAGCTCCGGGTTTATATATTTTTCATGAGTTCACGGTTAATCACGAGTTTGAATTAATCAATCACAACATTATGAGTGGCAAAAGCTGCCATTGAATCTGATTTTTTTTTCTAAAAATGTGTCCAATAAGAATCTGAAAATGTTTTTTTTCTTGAAACTTAAGAATCTGAAAGTTGTTCTCTCATATTATACAACTATGATCAAGATAATAAATAACAATATCAAACCATAAGCCTTCTACAAAAATAAATAAATATCAAACCATAAAACATTAGATCATACATCACACACAATTTCATCTGAGCTAGTTTTTAAAAAATAATACATGGTTACAAAAAAAGATGATCCATTTCCTTTTAGAACTACAAAAATATATTAAAACGTTATCAAAACTCTTTTAAATACAGTTAACCGGAAATACAAATATCTCGGTCTTTGAAAACCAGGAATATACCTAAACCGGAATACATATTGAAAACCAGAAATATAACTAACCGTAAAATTCGGTTAAGACAAGACTGTCGGATAACCAGAATAAACCTAACCGACTAACTAAACCCAAACCTCCTCTCTTTGATTGAGAATAAAACTAAAGCTTAAACCCTTCTTCCTCCGCCGCACTTTCTTACTCTCTCCCAAGCTTCTCTTCAGACCAATCTGGCTTTCGCATCCAAACGTAAGTTTACTTTTGTCTTATTAAAGTGCTGTTCTTTTGGCAGGAATTAGAAAACAAATTGATAGAACGAATTGCTATCGTTGCCGTAGCAGCTTTACCTTTGTTTTATTCGGAGAATTAATTGTAAAGTTGTGAACTTTAGGGAAGAAAGAATCTCGAAAGCTTAAAAGTTTACACACACACACAGACACTCTTTGAATCATGGCGACCCAAGCTGATGCTCGGGCTGTCAAGTCGCTCAACACTTCTGGGGGACGTAAGAGATTCGTGGTACGTGTTCTCCTTCTGCTTCGGTTTCAATTAAAGATAAAAGGACTTGTTAGATGTGAAAACTCTAATTCTGGAATAGAGATACTCTTTTAGGCTTATGGGGTTCTTTGTTTTGGTTATTGGTATAATCATGTTCATGCTTGAGCGCAATGTTTAAGAAATCGTTAGGAGGTGGTTAGGCCTTATAGAAGATTATTGTTTAGGCGGACTGATTAGACTTATCGGTTTGAAAAAATTGTTTCGTTCAGACCCAGATTTACCAATTTTTAGAACACTGCTTGAGCGTATATGTTAGCACATGTCTCTTTTTTGTGCTCTCTAATATGGACCTTTGTGGTTTTGTTACTTCTGGATGCAGTTCAAGAATCTCGGTCAGAAAGTCAATGAGATTGACATCAGCGGCTTCTTTAAGAGCCTGGAGAAGGTGAAGCCTGAGCCTTCAGAGGGCTCCTCGTTTTTCAGAGACTGTCTCGTAGAATGGAGGGTATGCTTTGATTTTGTTGCCTTTAGAGCTCTTTCTTAAGTTTTGTTCTTTTTTTTTTAATTTCTAGGTTGTATCCTACTTACTATGCTGGTTTAGATTCACATGTAGTAAGGCATGCTTAGTTTAATTTTGCTTTAGTACTGGCTAGAGGTTGCAGTGGGTGAAACGTGATAAATAATGGCAACTTATTGGGTGCTCGAATAAACTTACACAGACGTCTTAGTGAGATATTAAATCTGGTTCATTTGGGTGGTTGAATGCAGGAACTGAATACAGCAGAAGATTTCATTTCGTTTTATGAAGAGATGTTGCCATTTGTTCAGACTTTGCCTTTGGTTCTTGAGCAAAAAGAAATAATCTTCACAAAGCTTGTCTCTCGATTACATATGAACGCAAGATTGTCCCTGGAAGCCATTCTCAGGTTTGCTAGTTTCTTCTCATTCTCAGTTGTATCTGTATGCCACTGAATCTTCACGTTCAGCTGGTATGGTTAACCGCAGCACTTTTCAATCCTATCCAATAATCCAATGCAAAATGGTAGTTTTTTGGTACATCTTTGATAAATAATAATGGTATCAGAGTAGCTAAGATATCACCATTTTCTTCATTTATTCCATTGATGAGAATGCACTTTTGTTAGCTTCTTCTGTGTAGAAGCTAAAGAATAATTTTTTTTTCGCAGGTTGATTGCTGCTTTATCAAGAGATCTCCTGGAGGACTTTATCCCGTGAGTCTTTCTTGAACACTTTATTTTGTCACTGTCAAATGCTGCTTCACCCTTCTACTCTTAGAATAATCCAAACATTATGACCATAATATTCCCTTATAATACTGTGTATGTTCTAAGTTCTAACCAGTTTATTTTGTAAACTTTTTGACTAGCTTCCTTCCACGGATCGTGAACTCCTTTGTGGTACTCTTAGAAAATGGTGCCAAGAAAGACGCTGAAATTATCAAGCAGGTTGTTGGTGTTCTATAACATATTGTACTCCCATGAAAATATTGATATGTTCTGTTTGCTGAATGATTGTCTTTTTCATGAGCAGATATTCTTTTCGTGGTGCGAGATATTAATGAATCTGCAGAAGTATCTCATACGCGACATCGAAGGTATTCTCAGGTGAGTAAAGCAAAGGATTTCAATATAATCTAGAATGCTTGTTTACTGTGATGGCACATGATCTAAATGTTTATAGATTTAATAAATCAGGGTTTTCTTCATCTAATAGTTTTCATTTTTTTTTTGTATTTAATTTGCTATTTTTGAAGGGATACGTTTGACTTGAGGTATCATCCCAAAGAATATATCAATGAATTAATGTCAGAGTCTATGTCATTTTTGTTGAGGAATGCACGGAAAGAGCAACTTGAAAAAGGTTAATATCTTGCTTGTCATTTATTTTTTCATGTCTATGTGGGGGACGGTCCAGTTGATTCTTTCTTTTAATTTCTAAACATTCCAGGGCTCAACAGGATCCTTTCCGAAGTTGCAGATCCAGCCAAACAAGCCGGAGCAGTTGATTTACTTTATTATGCTATGAGAGGAACCTCTGGAAGTCTCCATTCAAAAGCCGAGAGAGTTTTGAGTTATTTGCTGAAAGATTCAACATTATCTTTTTGTGATAATTCTCCTCAAGGCAAGTTCCCTTTCTAAAGAGCTGTTAAGTGTATCTCATTTAGAAGTCTAGTGTGGTTGCTTTGGCTTTCTCTTTTTATTTAGTTCCTAGTAGAAATGGATGAAGTTTAGAGAATGGGAACTGGGAAGTAGCATCGTAGAATCTTATTTCCTTCCTTCTTATCTTGGTTGGATCTTGTACCGCATTGCAGGCCCTGGTACAGTCGTGGAAGTTGTTAGTTCAACTTTTGAGAGATTATGCGAGGATTTGGAAGCAGACAAATTAAATGTTATGTGGGAGTGCTTGATTCAGGAAATAAACGAATCAATCAAAAACAAAAACTCAGTTCATTTAAGCCGCCTGTTGAGTGTGCTTACTGCCGTTGTTAGGGTTCAGAAAGGTCTCAAGGTTCGTGGTGAGTGACTCAGTTGTTGACTTGCTATTTTTTCACCCTCTCTTCCTATTACACTCTCTTTTGGCTGCACATGGCAACATATTCGTGACTGTATTGCTAATATTCTGTTACTGTGCAGATTACCCATCTTTGATTCGACTTGTGGGCCTCATTGTGTCAACTTTTGTGGATTCCTCTGAGACCCTTGTAGAAGGGGATAACTTATCTGCTGTCCTTGATGAAGTTCTCCAACTGATGTTATGCACAATAAACAGAGTCAATGATTTGGAAACTGTTGCTTCGCAATGGGCTCCCATTTTTGCCATGAAGAGTTCAAGGTATCGTGTACTGTTTTCTCTGTTTTATATATTCAATCTTGTTTTTTTGCTTGACATTGATCATGTTTATTTCAGTTTGCTGACTTTTTTGGGAGAGTTGCTGAACAAGGATCATTCAGTAGTGAAAGCCTTTACCAAGAATATATTAAGGCATGTCTAAGAGCATAGTTTTTTTTCATTACCTCTTTGATTTTCCTATGTCTTTGTCTTAGCAACTATATTCTGTTTTGCAGTTCAATCAACAATATGATTCGGGAGTCTCCTGAGGAAGTTATTCCTCTGTTATTAACATTTTGCGAGAACCAACAAACAAGTCACGACAGGGTGAACATCATAGATCAGACATTTGAGAAAATTCTTGAGTTTTTGGAAGAAAATATAAAGAAGGTTCGACAGAACATAGAGAAGACTGGATTGTCTCAAACTGATGATGCCGAGTTGGCTGTCATTTGGGGAGTTGTCAACTGTTATCCTTATTTCAAAGTGGATTCGTCATTGCTGATTTCCTTTAAGGAAACTCTCAGACAGAGAGTGTCGAATTGTAAGTACCACGGCATGATTCACTCCTTTTTTCATGTTACTTTATCTTAGTTTTATCCTACTTCCCCTCAAAGATGCCACTCCAATCATGTGGTTCAGTATCATATTATGATGAAACTCATAAAGATTCATGGTCTTGGTCTTCCACTGTAGATAATTTTGAGTATCTCATATACTATCTTCCAGTGTCTTTGCGGTGATATTTCCTTCATTGGACTGTTGTGAAGTGGATATTGAGTTGTTTTTGAATGTGATTTTTTTTGTCCTGGAGTCTAACATCTTCATATGGGACCTTTTTCAGCAAACACGCCTAGTGCCCCAGAATTGAGGTGGCAGAGCTTACTTGGTACTGCTTTGAGTTCATGTCACAAACTGCCGAGAAGAATCAACCACAACGATCTAGAGGAAGCATTGTCTATGGCTAAAGATTACAAGTCATGCGTTCAAGTTTTGACCCCCGTGGCCGATTTTTTGGACTCAATGCACAGGTGAGTTTGCTTATTTTGGTAATTATTCAATTACTTCTCCATGTTTGATGACACTATGATGGTAGGGTGATCCATTTTCCTATATTGAATTGTAGGCTTGCATTAGCTAATGATGACAGGTCTAAGCCACAACCAGAACTTCAAGAAGAAAAGGCTAAAGATGCTTTTGGCATATTTTCGGAAAATTTGCGCCACCCAAACAAATGCATCCGTCTTATGACTCTGAAGATTTTGTGCCATTTTGAAACTTTTTCGTCTGATTCTTCTTTTGAAGAGCATCCTCCCAAGAAGAAAATGAAAACTGAGGAGACCAAAAAATCTCTTCATAAAAGGAATGTGCGTAGCTTTCATATCCTTTTTTTCTGTATCATATAACTGTCGCCTCTGCACTCAATCATGTTACCACTGGTTTCTTACAATTTTCCTTCTAACTACCAGGTTCTTGAGTTATTACTCTCAATCGAAGAGATTGCTCCCACAGTGAATACCGAGGGGGAGTTGATCAGTATGATTCATGAAATAAAAAGGAATCTCTCTGCTGGATTGGTACATGCGGCATATGTGCAGCTAGTATTGAATGGGTTGTTGGGAATATTTCATATTAGTTATACTAAGTTGTGGGTTCCAGCATCAGAGTGTCTTGAGGTTCTTCTGAGGAATCACACAGTAGCTGTGTGGAGTAATTTTGTTTGCTATTTGGACCAGTGCCAACAAAAACTTGAGACACTCGACAATCATGGTGAGATTGTGAACAACAGCTCGCCAGAGAAGCCTACTGGTTAGTTATATTATTTCGGTTTCAAATTACATTTTCCATTTTTCTGCTCCTGTTTTATTATGTTACGATCAATATATGTATGTGACTACATCTCTTATCCTTTATTTTCCATGGAACAATCTTCTAATCCTTACAGCCTAATGCATATATGTTTTTCTTTTCAATCTACAGATCTGATTGACCGTTATAATTTATTTCTCTATCCGCCGTCTAGTAGCACACTTACTGCAATGGTGGTTACTCAGTTGCTCCAGACCTTACATAAAGTTCCCAATGTTGCTCAGTCCCGTGCTTCTGAGATTCTCCCTCTGTTGTTGAAGTTTCTGGGATACAACATTGAAAATCCTATGAGGTAACCATGTCTTTATACTTGTTGTTTTTAAGAGTATTTCCATACATCTGTTCCTAATTTTGTTCTTCAATGTTGCAGTGTCGGAAAATTCAATGCGCACGTTTGTAAAGGAGAGGATTGGAGGAATGTTCTTAAACAATGGTTGACTTTGCTGAAACTGATGAAAAATCCTAAGTCCTTTCGGTCTAGCCAATTCCTAAACAATGTTCTGCAGAATAGGTTGGCGAGACTACTCAAATCCACTGTTCTTTTGAACTCTTCTGGAGTACATAATTAAATTATTTATTGACATCTGTATGTGATTTGTGTGCTTTTTTTCAGATTCCTGGACGATAATGATGCTGAAATACAAACCCTTGCTCTAGAGTGCCTTCTGTTGTCGAACGACTTCTTACTCCCACACCGCGAGCATTTGTTGAAATTGATCAAACCAGAGGAATTGAGGGAAGAACTCACGATCTCGAACTTGTCCGAAGACATTGAAGAAGCTCACAAATCTCTTCTTTTCTCTCTTGAAATTCGCATCCTTGCGCCAAAAGTTAGGACATTAAAGAATTTGGCTTCACGAAAGGTACATATTACTCACTTCTATTAGTCTTACTTCCTATGACAATGCAGTTTTCATTTGGGGTCTTACCAAGTTCTCTTTGTTTTTCTTTTTTAAGCATACAAGTATAAATCACCGGAAGGCAGTTCTTCGCTTTATAGCTGAGCGGGATGTTAATGACCTTGCCCTCTTTTTTGTACTGTTGATAAAGCCTTTGAATATCATATCAGAGGAAACAATGGACTTGTTCTGGAGTTCAGGCAAAAGTTCGCTGGATTATTTCCAAAAGTCGAATTTCCTGAAGGATTTCACTGGTGATACTATTTCCACATTGTCCAGGAATCAGAAATCTGGGTTTCTTCATGTCATCCAAGACATCCTTGAAGTCTTTGATGAGTTCCGTGTCCGACCTTTTATAGACTTTTTGATGGGATGTGTTGTCCGGCTAATGGTAAACTATGCTCCAAATACTAATGAAGAAAGAAACATTGAATCATTGACACCAAGAACTGACTCTGCCTCCACATCAACCCCAGATAATAAAGAGAATGCTTCAGTACATCACGACCAGGTAAAATGGTTATTGGTGTTGTTTTCTCTGTTTCTCCACTTACTTTCATTTTGGAATTTATTGTCGTCTCTGATATTTTTTTTTTGCGGTTTTTGAGTAGGCTAGCACTGCTTTGAAGCAGTTTAAAGAGTTGAGATCCTTATGTCTGAAAATTATTGCTCATGTTCTTGATAAATACGAGGATTCTGATCTTGGTTCCGAGTTCTGGGACCTCTTCTTTTCGGCAGTCAATCCGTTAATCAAGAATTTCAAGCAGGAGGGTTCTAGTAGTGAGAAAGCAAGTTCCTTGTTCTCATGCTTTTTGTCAATGAGTAGAAGCCGCAATCTCGTGATCCTCTTATGTCGGGAAGAGACTCTTATTTCAGACATTTGTTCAATTCTGACGGTCACCACAGCTTCAGACGCTATAAAATCTTCTGCACTAAAGTTCATTGAGAATCTGCTTTGTCTTGACAGTGAGTTGCATGAGGATGACAGTATGATCAAAGGCTTCTTAGATCCGTACATAGAAACACTCTTTAGCAGCTTGCATTTTCTTTTCATTGGGGATATTAACAAAAGGTCAGGACTCTTGTAAATTGACGTCCTCAGGTTGTTTCCTCTTGTTTCTATTTTTTTTCTTAAAAAGTGTTATTTATGTCCAGGAAATCAGTCAAGTATCATGGGGAAAGAGAGATTAGGATTCTTAAATTGTTGTCAAAGCACATGAGAGATCAGTCTTGTGTTATGAAGTATTTGGACGTCTTACTTTCTTTCTTGGATAAAAGTGTGAAAGATTCTGGTATGGTTACTCTCATTACTTTTTATTTTGGATAAAATTTGCACTATCATGTCTCTTGTATGTGACTGTCTTATTACTTTTACAGATATCTGTCGTGAGGCTTTGCTAGCAATTCAGGACATCATATCTTTGCTTGGGACTGAGAGTACCACCAAAATTATAAACAAAGTCTCTCCTCTACTTGTTGACGCTGAAGCTGACGTTAGATTATGCATTTGTGATCTTCTTGCATCTCTTGCAAAAATCGACTTTTCTCTGGATGATGTGGTAAGTGGCATATCTCTGTTAGGGGCTGATTTATTACTTTCTCTTTTGCTTTTACAATTATAACTAAAAATTGATTCCTAACCTACAGGCAAAGCGCGTCCGAGATATGAATGCCATCTCAGTTATGGAAGTTGACGACCTTGACTATGAAAGGATAGTTAATGCTTATGTGGAGATTGACTCGGATTTCTTTAAAAAATCATCGAAGCAGCACACGATGATCATACTGTCACAAAGTTTATACAACTTATCATCGGAATCCATTATGTTAAGGGGAAGCGCACATAAGCTCTTGTCATCTTTCATTGATTTTTCGGCCTCAATATTATGCCAAGAGACTTCAGCTCACTCTGGCGGTGGCGGAGAGGTCAAAGTAGCTAATGCAAGCTGGACAGGAAATCATGCACTGTCCTTTGTAGATTTTATCTTGAAGCACATTGCTGATGCAGTAAGCAAAGGAGGCAATATAGTAAAGGTACATTAACCCTTCTAAATTATGTTGAAAAAGCTCCGAAGGATGAAAATGAAAATTTCACTGTACAGTAGCTCTAGGGACGAATAAGTAACTTTATCAAATTTATGGTGTTGTTTATGGTTCGCATACAATGTTTGTTCTGTAGAGATAATTTGGTATATTAAACTGTGCTTCTAGTTGTAAATGGATACTTGTGGCTCTCTTCTTTGCACTGAAACGAATTATTACTCCACAGGAGTGGATTCTTTTGATACGTGAAATGGTGACAAAACTCCCAGAAGCTGGAAATCTTGGTGCATTTAGACCTTTATGCTCTGAAGATGAGAATGTTGATTTTTTCAAATCTATTGTTCACATTCAGGTAAGTTATTTCATCATATGATTCATTGAGTTCACAATCTTTTCGTGCTGTTTGTGAGAATCTAACTCAATATGATAACCAGACAAGAACCTATCCCAATTCTGATTTTGTTTTGTTTTTCTTTCTCTCTTTTTAAAATCAGTTTGATTGTGTTGTCGAGATCATATTTTACAAATAGAGCTTATGAAGATGTTTTCCTTTCAACTTCTTGCAGGCGCACCGTAGAGCAAAGGCCATTTCACGTTTCGCAAATGTGGTTGGAGATAGCAGCCTGCCTGAGGTACTTTCTCTTTTAAGTTTCTTACATTTTCAAATTCAACTGGTGTAGTTTCATTAGACTTACGACCAAATGTTGGGTGGTTGTAGGGAGTCGTGAGAAAACTATTGGTCTCCGTCTTTTTCAACATGTTGCTCGATGAACAAGAAGGAAGAGATAATAATGTTCGTAATGCATGCACAGAGGCCCTTGCATCTGTATCTGCACATATGAGTTGGAAGTCGTACTATGCTCTATTGAATAGGTGTTTCCGTGAGATGCACAAGCATACCAAAAAGGGAAAGCTTCTGCTGCGGCTCATTTGCTCGATTTTGGATAAATTTCATTTCACAGAAGATGGTCACAGGCAGGAGGAGATTCATAAATGCCTTCAAACTGTGTTTGGAAAGATGCAGAAGCTGATGGATTCTGATTCTGATAATGTCAATGTTAACAGCAGTGTGGCTGCACTGAAGGTTCTAAAGCTGCTCCCCAAAGACGTAATGCACGATTATCTGTCCCCTATAATTAAGAGGATTACCACTTTTACGAAGAACCGGTTGGAGAGCACACGTGATGAAGCCAGAACGGCTCTGGTCACTTGTTTGAAGGAATTGGGGCTGGAGTACTTGCAAGTTTTTGTCAAAAGCTTACGTGACATCCTGAAACGAGGATCTGAGATGCATGTGCTTGGATACACTGTCAATTTCATCTTATCGAAGTGTCTGTCCAAACCTACGTGTGGTAAGTTAGATCATTGTTTGGATGATCTCCTTTCTGTGGTGGAAACCGACATCTTTGGAGAGGTTGCTGAACAGAAAGATGTGGAAAAATTCAAATCCAAAATGAAGGAGACAAGAAAATGCATGTCATTCGAGACTCTGAAGTTGATTTGTGAAAATGTAACGTTCAGAGAACATGCGTTGAAATTACTGTCTCCGGTCACTGCTCAGCTGCGTAGGCATCTAACTCCAAAGATAAAAACAGATCTGGAGAAAATGTTACAACATATTGCAGTTGGTATTGAAGGCAATCCATCTGTTGACCAAGTAGATCTTTTTGTTTTTATATATGGCGTTGTTGATGATGGTATAAACAACAGGAATGGTCTTGGAGATCAAGGGTCTTCTCCCCCTTCCAAAAAGAAAGGGAAATCAAGAGATCTTCAACAGAATGCTCGGTTGATTTCTGGTGCTAGGTCTTGTCCACATCTTATAACAATGTTTGCTTTGGACTTGCTGCAAAACAGACTGAAGAAAATTAAACTCGCCAACACTGATAAAGCGCTGCTGGGGAAGTTAGATTCGTTTGTCAATCTACTCACTGAATGCTTGCGTTCTAAGTATGAAGATATTGTCTCATCAGCCCTTAAATGTTTCACTTCATTAATATGGTTTCCACTGCCTTCCCTCATCTCTGAAGCAGATGAGTTGAAAACAGCATTGTTAACAATAGCTCAGTGTGCAGTGAATTCCAGCAGTCCTCTTGTGCAGTCATGCCTTAAACTTTTAACAACGCTTCTCAGTAATGAAAACATAACTTTGTCACCGGAGCAGTTAAAGTTGGTGATTCAGTTCCCCATGTTTGCTGATCTGGAGTCCGATCCATCCTTTGTGAACCTTGCACTACTTAAAGCCATTGTGAAACGAAACCTTGTGGTTCCAGAGATTTATGACGTTGCCGTTCAGGTTTCAGAGTTGTTGGTAAAGAGTCAGGTGGAATCAATCCAAAAGAAATGCAAACAGATACTGTTACAGTTTCTGGTCCACTACACACTTTCTGAGAAACGTTTACAGCAACATGTGGACTTTCTGCTGCAGAATCTGAGGTATGTATATATGCACTAGCAATGACTCGAATTTGATTCTTCATCTTTCCAGTACTAAATTGAATGTATTCCAGGTATGAACATCCAACCGGAAGAGAAGCAGTCCTTGACATGCTTCATGCTCTTATCTTGAAATTCTCAGTACCAGATTTCGGCAAGAAGTCATTTCTTGACCAACAGGCAAAAACAATGCTTATCAAGCTTGCTTCTTGTTTGGGCACTGATGTTGATAAAAAAGTGCTGCCTCGGATCGGTTCTGTGATACAACTTCTGATAGGACGCATCAGTGAAGATCAAGTTGGTTCCCTTCTCTCGGTTTGTCTGTGTTGGTATAAGGAGCAAAGGTTGCAGGCTGTCGCAGCACAGGTATGCTACATGTTCTTATTTGAGTGTATGGCTGTTGCATCTTCATTCAGCTTGATTTCTTCATATTACATTGCTTTTTATGGAACTTTAACTTTGGATGCCATGCAGGTGTTGGGATTTATAATTGAATCCATGAAGATTTCATTTCGGAAGCATATCCACAATACATTGCAGGATTCCAAAGTGATATTAGAGTCTGCCCTCAGTGCTTCCAGCATGCATACTGTTGAGGAAGGCATTATTCCCTTCTGGAAGGAAGCATACTACTCCTTGGTAATGATAGAGAAGCTGGTCCGGCAATTCCCTAAATTTAAACTCAAAAACGATTTAGAGGTAAGCACTCAGTCTTATGATGTTAGCTGTAGTAGACGTCTAGACATACTCTTTAACCATTGCATCTTGAAACTCATGATTGTCATAATTTTTGTCTGACTCCTATCTTAGGGCTTTAGCTTTATCAGCGTAAATCACTACTTAGGCTTAGTTGTGTGACATATTTCTTATTGGACCTCATGTTTTTTCTGACACTTTTTTTCAGGATATTTGGAAAATGGTATTTAAGTTCTTGTTGCACCCACACACATGGTTAAGAAGTATATCCTGCCGGCTACTGAATTATTATTTTAAGGCATTGGCTGGGAGGGAAAGAGCAGAATCTCAGATAGTAGTATCTGATTCTCTTCTTCAGAACCCAAGTAGCCTGTTCTCGGTTGCTGTTTCTCTTTGCTCCCAGTTGAAGGAACTACCCACCACAGGGGATGTTAATGTGGATCTCCTCATAGAAAATATTGTTTTTGCGGTCTCGAGTCTTCATTCCCTGATTGGACATTCTGTTCAAGCAACACACAATGGGTTCTGGTCAAGTCTTGGCGAGGATGAGCAAGTGGTGTTCTTAAAAGCCTTTGAAGTGCTTGATTCAGGGAAAGGAAGGTCTACTTTTCTGTCTCTTACCTCAGGCAAACGTACTGAGAACGGCGAAGAGGATGATGCTGCGAATGGTGTAAGAAATGTATTGATTGGGAGCTTGCTCAAGAGACTGGGGAAGCTTGCGCTTGATACGGAGTCCCTTCAGGTTTGCTTGTTCGCTCGTCTGATCAGAACTTAGCTTCTGCAGGCTTTAAAATTAACTTAACTGTTTTATGTTTGCTTGGGAAATGCAGATGAAGATTGTGTTCAACGTCTACAAAGCATTCACCTCGAAAATGAGTCAAGAAGAATGTCGTTTATATGCCTTCAAAATTCTGCTTCCACTGTACAAAGTCTGCGAAGGATTTACAGGAAAGATCATCTCAGGTATTATAAGCTTTTACCTCTTCCCTGTTTACATTCTGTTTCACTGTCACAACTGTAACCAAGAGTTCATTTTCAATTGGTGTTATCAGATGAGTCTAAACAACTAGCAGAGGAGGTACGAGACAGCATAAGAGACAATACTTTAGGCAACCAAATCTTTGTGGAAGTTTACAGTGAGATAAGGAAAAGTTTGAGAACGAAGAGGGAGAAGAGAAAGCGAGAAGAAAAGACAATGGCAGTGGTGAATCCGGAGAGAAATGCCAAGAGGAAACTGAGGTTAGCTTCAAAGAATAAAGCCAACAAGAGGAGGAGGATGGCGAGTATGAAATTGTCTAGATGGGCACGCTCTTGAACACTTCTTTTGAGACCATGCTTCACTTTAGAGTACTCTAGTGAAATTTTCAAGTATTCATGATCTACTTGACCTTTAAAAGAAGACTTATAACTCTTTTCATCATTTTGTAAGATTATATGCTCTACTCCAACAACTTGATATCCAATTTTGAATTTATAGTTTCATATGTGTTGTGTTATGACTCCATTTCTCTAACCTAGGGATGGGATTTTAAACTGAACCAAAAATTTTGGTTAGTTCGGTTAAGAATTTGGTAGGTTTTTTAAAAAAGTTTGGTTTGGTTCAACATACTTTGGTTTTCTTTAAAAAGTTTATAAACCATACCAAAAATCCTGATTAAACTAACCGAGTTAACCAAATTTCAAACTAAACTAACCAATTAACTGAATTTATTTGATTAAACCAAAATCAAAAACTTCGGTAAGATTTATGTTGAATCGAATTAACCGAAAACCACCCTATCAAAACCGAACCATCCGAACCCCACCGGTTTACTCTAAACTGTGTAAAGCTGAAATAACTGAAATACCCTTTGGCTTTGCGAGTCTCAGGTCAATCGAAGGAGGGTAAAACTGGATATTACAAGGTTGGAGAATGTGGTACTATAAATACTCTATCCTCATAAAGGAGTAACCTTTAGGGTTTAGGGTTGGATTTACAGTC
The DNA here is from genome assembly GCA_905132885.1 of Moricandia moricandioides. Classification (NCBI taxonomy): domain Eukaryota; kingdom Viridiplantae; phylum Streptophyta; class Magnoliopsida; order Brassicales; family Brassicaceae; genus Moricandia; species Moricandia moricandioides. The sequence continues at coordinate 516,031 of CAJHQQ010000014.1, read as the reverse complement.
TCATTAGTTTAAGTATGAGGCTCTCTGCTCTCGTAGGGTTTCGACACGGCGGCCGTATATGGGCCTCGCCGTCGTTTCCTTGCGGTGGAAGCGGTACGCCGATGATTTCAAAATCTCTTCTTGATGAGCCACTTTTTTTTACAAAGTGGTGATGAATCATTCAATCATCTTCCTCCATTGCCTCCTCCACCATTTCATCTTTTTCACAGCTTCTCGCTTGGATTCTTATTCTTCTTCTCTCTTTCTTTTGGAGTGTTCACTCTCTTCTTCTTCTTCTTCTTCTTGGGAGACAATGATGATTGTTAAGAAGTCAATAGACCAGACGTTTGTGGTAAATACATTCTCTTTCTCTCTTAAATGGCGGGGCTTTAATAGCAGCCATTGAGTTTAAAGAGTTTTGGTCCTCTAAATCTGTCTGAGAAAAGGCGAATCTGAGTCTTATCCCTGTTATTACATGCAAAGTTTTGTTTTTTATTAATCAATTTTTTTTTAATTGTTTGTTAGCTACTGTTTTGGCTTAGATGCATTGGATTAACATCACTGAGAAAATGGACAGGACTTGTCTTGAAGAGATCTCAGAATAACAAACAAACAAAATATCATTGAAAGGGATCTACTTGTAGCCTAGTTAGTAACTGTTGTAAGCTCTCACAGCACTATTGGCTGCTTAAAACTTTTAATTGTTGGCCTAAACACTTGCTTAGATCCAAGACAATGAATGAAACAAGAAAATAATCAACTTTAACTTTTAGTTTAAGTTAGTGCTTAGAGCCATGTTCTTAACTACAAATCTGAAAGTGTAGATGTGTTCTTCCTAATCACGTTACCTCAATGGCATTCTAAGTTACAGCAGTAATGGAGTTTGCTCTCTCTCTGGGTCACACGTCTGACTTTGCATTAGAAGACAATATGTATTTGTCTGGTAAAAGCAGGAGCTCACCATACAGATTTCATGGCTGCTACAAAAGACAGCCTGAGTGGCTGCAACAACATAGGAAGCAAGAAGTTGCTACTGTAGAGAAATGGATCACTGAGTATTACTTACATTGATATGACACAAGCAGAGCAAGATGAGTGAACTTACCAGAACTCCATTAGAACATTGTCTAGTCTTGTTATGTTGATAAGGTTATGTTATGAGTTCCAAGAGTTAAAAACGGCTTTACTTCTGGATTTCGATACTAACAGAAGCTACAGAAAGGGTTACTTTCTGAATCAAAGTGAAAGTAAAGTGCCATGTACTTCAAAGAGTTAAACCATATATTAGTAAGAGTAATGATTGTGTAACAATAGAAAGTTTAGCGCCTTTTCCGAAAGATTATGAAATTCAAAAGGTGAAACTGTAAATTACTGAAAACCACTGTTGAAACGTCGTCGTTGAACTGTTTCCTCTATTCACACTAATTATTAGCTGTGTTTCGCTGACACTAATCACCATTGTTACTGTCTGATTAGTTCGATTGAGCTTTTTTTTTGTGTGTTTGTTTTGTAATGGCGCGTCGGTCTGGAGATTGCATGAGATGTTTGGTGATCTTCGCGGTTGTGTCTGCTTTACTAGTGTGTGGACCTGCTCTGTATTGGAAATTCAACAAAGGTTTCGTTGGATCCACTCGTAGAAACTCTGTGTGTCCTCCTTGCGTCTGTGATTGTCTACCTCCTCGCTCTCTCCTCGAGGTTGCTCCCGGTAACCCATTTCTTCTCTCTCTCTAGATCTTCCGTTGGATTCGTGATAGGCGAGTTTGTGATCAAAGCTTCTTGTGAAAGTTAGTTCCTTTTGATGTAAATGGTCAGAATCATATTGATTTGGATCTTGTTCTGAAGCGTCAAATATTGGACCGTTCAACCAAGTTGTGTTCTTTCAGATTTAATCTCTTATATGGTTTAACAAGTTTGCATCTTTTGTTTTTTATTTTGCAGGCCTTGCGAATCTTTCAGTTACAGGTTAGATGTTGATTCAGAGCTATATCTATGTCGTGTTCCTTTGCTGTTTTTTTGGTCAAGTCACAAACATGGTTTAATAGTGTTATTGAGGAGCCTTCATATTGTGTAGGCTCCTCATTCTTTATCTTTCTGATGTTTTATGGAGAACTGAAGCTTTGATGCAATTAGTAGCCATTAATTATCCCAATCGAGACTTGATTTTGCAGAAGAGGCTAGTCACTTTTGTCAGTGTGTCTATGATAGTTATCTGTGATCAGACTCATATATGTTACCATGCCATTTTTGTATTCTCCTGTGAAGGCGTTCCTTCTCTGACTTGTGGTTTGAACAGATTGTGGAGGTGAGGATCCAGAGCTCAAACAGGAAATGGAGAAGCAGTTTGTGGACCTTCTAACCGAGGAGCTAAAACTGCAAGAAGCAGTTGCAGATGAGCATAGCCGTCACATGAACGTTACCCTTGCGGAAGCTAAAAGAGTTGCATCTCAGTACCAAAAGGAAGCTGAGAAATGCAATGCAGCTACTGAGATCTGTGAATCAGCTAGGGAGAGAGCTGAAGCTTTGTTGATCAAGGAGAGGAAGATTACTTCGTTGTGGGAAAAGAGAGCTCGTCAATCAGGTTGGGAAGGTGAATAAACTGATTGCACTTCTCATGTCTTCCCTGAAGTATCCGAATTTTCACAACTTAGCTCAAGAAAAGCAAATTGTTTAGTTGTTAAGGAAAAGTCCTTATCTTCCACGCTTCTTCATATATGTAGTCTATTGATTGGCCATTGGATCAGAATGTAGCTAAAGACAGGAGTGGCCTTGTATTGGCTTTCTTCATAATATACAAATTGTTAATGTCCATCACATTCTAAGTTGCCAATCGAGAAGCTAAAGCTAGTATGAAAGTTTGTGAACAGAGACAAGCTGAGAAAAGACAAAGGTGGAGGTAAGTAACTTATGTACTGTCCTTATTTGTCTCACTTAGGAACACTGGATAGCTCGAGGAACATGCTGAGTACATCTTTTCTCTGTTAGCTTCTCCTACAAGTAATAATGTTTGCCTCAAACCTCAAACTTGGTGCTACATTACATATTTTTACAAGAGCTATAACATTGTGCAAGTACCTAAGGACAGGGCTACATTTTACAGCAACACACACCTCTCTAGATTATCTCCCTTTGGACATTCTCTGTGACTCTGTGTGTTTGCGTTGGTTTGAATCACACTGAGGAAATGACTCTGCACAAGCTTTTGAGTTTAAAGAGATCAAAATGAGCATTTCCTGAATGTTTTGAGTCGATGATGCAAAAGAAGGTATCTACCAATTGTCTTCTGCTTCTCTGATACTAACCTCCAGAAACCAATCCTACCTTTTCCTAAATCTCAAGCACCGATTGTGCTTAGTCTCGGTGATACTAGGCTCATTAGTTAGCTCTTTAGGTGGTGGATTAGTTAAAGAGAGTTTCTCCATTGCGTTTATGTACTTGCGCAAGTGCTTGATGTACTCAGGATAAGTCTCGAGGTTGCAATGCCCTCCTCCTTTCACCCATAACGGATCATACTTCTCCTTAGCCAGCTCCCACAATCTCTTCCCGTGCGAAAAATCCACAATGTCATCCTTTGTGCCCTGCAGGTCAATCACAAAATCAATCACCACGTATCAACATAATGTAATGAAGACACATTAGCGCTTACATACATGTATGACAAGAACTTGGGAGTTGACATGACGAATCTTGTCTATGTTCTGCAGTAAAAGACATTAAAAAAAAAGAGATGAGACATGACAGGAGTATATATACACATCCTTTGTGTGTTTAAACTTACCTTGAAGATATCGAACCAGAGTGTCATTTTGACAGGATACAAGACTCTGATGCCAGAGAGAATGGCGCTGTGGAGAACAACTCCTCTCAGCCTCTTCAACCTTGAAGCCATGTGCAACGTTGGCCCGCTTCCTACAGACTGTCCGTACAGAATCATCTCCTCTTGCTTGATCCCATAATCACTTCTCAAACAGTTGTACACTGCCTCAATGTCATAATATGTGTTGAACTCAGACGGCTAAAACACCAAAGAACATGAACTCCAGTCAGAGAAACAAACAAACGTATGTAAATCACATTATTTTAGTTATTGACTTTAATTATCATATTATTTTGATGAATAATAAAAACTATATATACAAAAAAACAAACAAGACAAATTTGTGAAATTATACTAATATTATTGTTTAATTTTACATATTTAGATCGATTTAGACTAATTTAAAACTATTTAACTAATTTAAAACTATTTAAACTGATTTGAGTTGGATATATCGGATTTTCAGAAAACTATTCGGCTATGACTGATTTGCCGCATAGATGTACATTTAGACAGATTTTTAGAGCATTGGTTTTACCTTTCCTGTTGAAGCTCCATATCCTGAATAGTCATAACTGTTTCAAACAACAACAGAAAGAAAACTACAACTTTAAATGTAAGAATCTAACAACAAAAACCCATAAAAAAAAACCTTTTTAAGATTTGTGATGTGTGTTATTACCTCATGATGTTGACGCGGAGATGAGCACGGAGCTCGATGAAGAGCTCAACCATTTGACCAAGATCAGCTGCGTTGCCATGAGAATAGAGAATCGTGAATCTCGCAAAAGGGTGTCTCCAGAACGTGGCAACGACTTTATTACCAGACTTTGTAATGAGCTGATGGACTTCCACGTTCTTGTCCTGCGAGACTCCGGACAAGACCAGCTTCCCGGTCTCTTCGTCTGTCGTTACACCGTACGTTGGAGGCTCCGGAGGGAAGAAGGCGAACTTGGCCGCTACGTTTGATGTCACATTACCCATTTGATCAAAAACCCACAAGGATTCAGATCAAAAGATGAGAACTTTCAATGAAGAGAAGGAGAAAAAAAACACAAACCCAGAATCTCTTTTCTCTCTCTGTCTCTGTCTCTAGCTCTGTCTAAGAAAAGAATAAAAAATTGTTTTTTTTAAGTGGAGGCAAGAAGGTGGAGGAGGAGAGGAGGGGATCCGATCTTGGCGGGGGATGATGAGCTGTTTAATACTATGAAACCAACTTCTTTATATATACACCTCTTCGTTTTTATAAGGGGTTTTGTTAGAACAATTGTTATTTAACAAATTAGTCTATTAGACATTCATTAAAAAAGTTATTAGACACAGTTTTGAAACTCGTGCATAGTTTTATAATTCTGGTGGCCGAGTATAAACATTATTAATTGAAATAAATATTTTGTATAAGCTTTTTAAGCTTTTGTTTAGGTACAAGTTGAATGTTCATTGGTCAAAAACAGTGTTCATGTGTGATAGTTAGGTAAGCCAAGAGAAAACGTTAGAAATTAATTTACTTTGATCAAAATAGAATTATATGATAATGTAACTGTTATCTAACATTAAAAAAATGATAATTAAAATAAATTTTTAGTATTCCCATCACTACTTTCATTTGATTTATTTTTTACAGAAAAAGAAAATCAAGATCATAAGTAATGCAATCTGCTCTAATAATACTGCTTATGTTTCATTATAATACATATTTTAGAAAATTGTTTCATAAAGATAATTTTTTCTTTTCTATAAGAATATTTTAAATTTGAAAAAAATTAATTGATTTTATTTTATTATTGTTAAAAAAAATATTAAAAATTAAAAATTACAAAAATCGATATATTTATTATAGTGATTTAATTCGTTTTCTTAATATATGTGAAAACCTAAAAATCTATTTTTATGAAACAAAGGAAATATCATCTAATGATTTCATTTTTCCACGTTTTAGTTAGTAGTTGAAGTTTTAGTAAAATACATTGGACTTCATACTAACAATCTAACATAATTAGTCATGTTTAACTTATGTCATCTGTGTCTTGAGTTTATATTGTACCCGTTACAAATGATCAGTTTCTTTTATTTTCTTACTTGGTTTTTAACAATTATACACATGTCTTGTGTCTTGTAATTGGAGTTACACATAAGAATGCAAGGGCTATATCATTTGGTCAAAGGCTGTGCAAGTGATGGCCTTTACTGGAATTGCTGTCAGAGACTCAGACATTCCTCTCAATTTTTTTCCTTCTCTTGCCCCCTCCCATCTTCCTAAATACTCTTTAATTACTACTAGTTGTACTGTTTATTTTACTTTTTGTCTCGATTTCACTTTACATTTTCTTGTCTCATTTTGTTGTAAGTACAATAAAAAAACAAAGGAAACATTTCTCGTTTGGACAACTCTGCTTTTAGTTTCTGACACTAATCTGTCTGCTTTGGAAGTTGTCAGCTTCAGATTTTGACCATAAAACTATTATAGCAAATGGTGTAAACTAATGACACAATTAAATAAATGTCGATTCTGTAAAACTCTTAACTTATAATTAGGCAATGGCCCTTGAAACCCGCCATCTTAAATGTGGCAGTTACAGGTTACATCAAATAAAATTCACTTGCAGACTGGTCGTCACAGATATAACTTTTTTACTGCCAAGGAATCTAACTGATCTGCTTTAAGAGGTCTAGTATAGTAATGGTAAATATGCTAACCTAACCTAGTGAAAAAAGTAAATGCTAGCTATTGTAGTACATCTAATCATTGCATATCATGTACTGTATGATCTATGTAGCATATGTACATGACTTTGGTCTAAGATTCAAGAGTTCAAACTTCCAAACAAAACTCTCATGCCTTAGTTGACTCGAGTTAACTACAATAGATATCTACTAATTTATAAACTAACCATCACTTCCATTGTTGGAACATTCTTCATGAGAATGCATCAGTGATGCTACTTTTGAACTCCAGAAAGAGAACAGTGCTTACTGAATCCAAGATTCTGTGTGAATCTTGCTCAGCAACCTTCTACAGTCTGTGTAATTCAGGATTCAACTTTACTGAATCCGTAGCATTTGTTCAGTCCTCGTCTCTGCATAACTCTCCTCACTTCTTCTGCACCATAGCAATTACCAGATTCCGTGTGAATCTTGCTCAGCAACACATAATTAGCTGGATTGTCAGGTTCATATTTCATAAGCTCATTTGCAATTATCTCATGTGCAACATCACGCCTGTCATGAATTTCGCAAGCAGATAGCAGAGAACTCCATATTCTTGTACTTGGTTTCATGGGCATATTTTTAACAGCCTGTACTGCATCGTCGATCTTCCCAGACCTGCCAAGAAGATTGATATAGCAAGCATAGTGCTCCAGTGTGAGTGACATTTGGTTAGTTTTTTCAGCTTCCGTGAATATCGTTTGAGCTTCTCCTACCAGACCAGCATGACTACAAGCCGATAAAACTGCAAGAAAAGCCATTGCATCTGCTTTCTCTCCACTTTTTATCATCTCTTGAAAGATTTCTAAAGCTTCTGAACCATGCCCATGAAGACCGTATGCATTTATCATTGAGCTCCACGACACAACATCTTTCTCGTTAAGTTGATAAAATACGTTACGCGCAGCAAGAAGACTCCCACACTTCGCATACATATCTATGAGGGCGTTTCCCAATAAGATATTTGACATGAAGCCACATTTCAAGATGTAAGAATGGATCCTAGATGCAAAACTCAATGATGCTGAATGTTTGCAAGCTGAGACAACAGCCAACAGAGTCACCGAGTTGGGTTCAGTCCCTTCTTCTCTCATTTGAGTCAACATATTCATAGCTTCAGAGCAGTCTCCAGCCTCGACATAGCCACCAATCATTGAACTCCACATTACAACATCTCTCACTTTTGATTCTTCAAATAGTAACCTAGCGAGACGTACATTACCACATCTGCAGTACATGGTCACAAGAGCAGCTCTTAACCGATCATCTGAATCAAATCCATTACGAAACGAAAACCCATGAATCTCCTTCACCATCCCTAATCCAGAACCCAATTCTACACATGCAGGTAGAATAGACATCACCGTGACACGATTAGGCCTCAAGTTTTCTCTCTGCATTGCCACAAACAAACCAATTCCCATTTCGTAGTTACGATTCGCAACACAACCAGAGATCATGGCGGTCCACGAAACCTCATTCTTCACCTCCATTTGTTCAAACACATAAAAGGCCCTTGCAGGATCATCAAACTTCAAGTACATATCAACCAATGCCGTTGATAAAAGAACCGATCCTTGCATCCTCTCATCAACAAGAAAAACAGCATGAAGCATTCTCGCAACCACCTTACTACTCCTTCCCACGCGAGTGCAGAGAGACAACAGAGAAGCAACTAGCTCAGACTTCGGAACAAATCCATCAAAATACATCTCCTTTAGCAACTTCACCGCTTCACACAACAACCCATCTTGGATATAACAATTGACAACGGAGCAATAGCTAATTGTATCTCTTTGAAGCATTTCATCGAACACCTTGCAAGCAGAGAATGTGTTAGAGAGTTTCACGTACATAGAGATGAGGGAATTGGAGACAACCGTGTCGCGATCAGCTCCTGATTTGAGACAAAGGCAATGAAGCTGTTCGTTGATTAAGAAAGGCTCTTGTTGACAAGAGCAAGCTTTGATGACAGAAGGAAGAATCGCTGTGAAGCCATTAGTGCCTAAAGGATGAATCTTTTGCTTGTATAGTGTCAATGCTTCGTCGTGGAGTTGTTCCGAGACTAATCTCTTTAGCTTATTGCCGAGCTCCAAGTTTAGGCGGGAAGTGAAAGACCTCGCCATTATATGAAAGCTAGAAGACTACAAACATACGATAAATATATGACATAGCTAACTAAAGCCCATTAACTATTTGTCGTTTATTGGATTTAAAGCCCATTAAAGTTTGGACGATGATTTGCTTTGAGTAAAGAATACAAATTGATCCATCTTCTTAATTCTCTTGAAGTTGCCAACCCTTTTGTCTAATTTCTTGTAGTGGTGTCAAGATCCTATACCCTTTTGAATTGGAATGAGTTGCTAGTTTTTTTGGAGAAGTCTTACCAAATCTTATGTTGTAATACCTTAGATCTCGTTAAGCCTTTTCCATATAGCAATTCTTTCCAATTCCAAATGGGTAGTGGATCTTAATACCTCCACAATGGCTTAGACAAAGGTGTGGGAGTTTGGTTGCTGAGAAAGTTTCTATTAAAGAGAAGGATGACAAAGATAGGAAGAAGAAGCTCTTGAAATGTAATGGGGGGGGGGACACCTCGAGAGAGTGTTTGAGGCAATGTTTGAGTTTCCGGTAAAGATTTAGGACACCATTTTTTATACTTACGTGTGTTTGAGTTGTGATGTCAATAAATTTACTGGTTCAGGTAAAAGTTTATGCTAGAAATTGCTTATACCTGAAGCTGCTTATAGTTTTGATTCTTGTCTGATTACAAAAAAGAGGGTTTTGGTTGATTAAGTTATACGATTCTAATGTGGTAAACAATGAACTTTGCAATTTTCTTGACATTTAGTTTGGTGCGGTAAGATTTTGAAAATGATTTGATTTTCAGTTTGATTCGGTTTTTGACTTTTTTTAATAAATAATCGAAAATAACCGAAATAACCAATTTTAACAATTTCTCCAAAATAATCAAATTTAACCAAAAACAAAAGAAACGGTTATTTTCAGAAATTAAATTTAAACCAAAATTAATCAAAAACCAAACTGAACCGATTTCTTCGTTTCACTTCAGTAAGATCGCTACCAAAACGAATAAATTAAAACTGAACCGAAATAACTGAATAAACCGAACCGCAGGCATATATTAAAACGTTTAGACAAAACACGTTTGTTAAAACGTTTGGAACAAAAGTAACTCGTCTGTGGTGGTGAAAAGTAAACCAAAATTTTCTGCGAGACGAGAAACACAGACACGTGGAAGACCATCAACGTTAGGAGTACAATCCTCCATCAACGGCGGCTGATAAAGAGCTTGTCTTCAGAACTCACCTGTGTCACTACCCCCTTCCCGTCCACGACGATGATCATCCAGGAGCATCAAAGAAGCGATAAGGGTCTTGTTAATTAGAGTTTCTTCATTCTCTGAAGTTTCTTCATTCTCTGAAGCTTCTTCTGGTTCCTTAATTCTCAAAAAGTAAGTAACCTTCATAGAAACATGAACATGAGAGCTTCCATAACTTTACAAGACCCAAGAAAGTTCCTGGCTTTGCTCAGATCCTACCCTAACGCGATCCCCAGGTCTCTCTACATTTCTAAAGTTGTCTCCTTTTCTGGTTTAGTGATTTGATTAGTGAAGAACTCTGTTTTCAGGGAGAGAATCCTTTTGGGTAGTCATGTTCGTAGAGCTATTGTAATTTCAAGTTCAAAGAAAGCGAATCTCTCTGCTTCGAGGAAACAGAGAATCAACCTACAGAGTAATGGAGAAAAGGAGCTCACTTTCAGTGAGTTCCTGAAACACCCTTCTGGCATGGAGGCTGTAATCAACGCCAAGGCTTTGCAGAGTTATCAGTTAGTTGATGATGATGACAATACTTACAGGTTCTTTCTTCATAGGACACTGAAAGTTTCTCTCTTTTTTTTTTTTCAGTTTCTACAAACTTTGTTTGGCATAAAGGTTCTTTGCATGTGTGTTAGGATCTTCATCGCATTATGTTTATGTGTAGCCTCTTGAATTTTGATGTCTCTCAACGTTTAAATAGGCAATGTTATATCTGTTAGCAGAAGTGTCTAAAGAGTGTATCTTTAGACAATAGATAGTAAATGTAGTAAGTGGATAATATATAGTAAGCTTAGTTATTGTATGTAGATAGTATATCTCAATGTTCTAAAAAATCGGTCTAGGCGTGCTAGTCTTCTATTGAGCGCCCAAGTGCGGACTAGCGATTTTTTGAACATTGGTATATCTAATATGTTAGCTGAGTTATATGGAAGTATGTTTTTGTCTGAGAAAGGGAGATGGTAAAACTTTGTGTTACAGTGCAGATGTACATTGCCAAAAATTCAGTTAATGAGCTTTGAAGTTTCTCCAGTACTTGTTTTGAGGGTCATTCCCACACAGGAAGATTGTACAGTCGAGCTACTTTCCTTCAAGGTTGAGAGAAAAAGACTCATGTTTTGAGTTTTATCGAGTATTCATGTTGTTATCTATCTCTTTGCCGACATATGTTTTGATCTGCTGCCTCCTTGCAGTTGGAGGGATCAGAGTTATTGGAGAGCCAAAGTGAAAGGTTTTCAGGTAAACAAAGCATTTGAAACTACCACTGCTCGAGTCTGAGGTTTCTTAACTTTATGCAAATGATTTTTTTTTCATTTTTGGCTTGCAGCGATTATGACAAATTGCATGACCTGGAACATGGAAGATCCAGAGCCATTTTTGGAGGTTGATGTGAGCTTGAGAGTCACTTTAGAGGTTGTGTATTACATTTCACTTTTTTCGTTTTTTTCATAGTTTCATTCTCGTGCAGTTCTCTATTATATGTAGCCTTAAGAGTGGCATATACTACACTGCACACTGATGTGTCTTCTGCAATTGAAAATTGTGTTTGTGTGAATGATCTTGATATCTGCTGTTCATAACAACATCCCCTGATCATGGCAGATCTCGACACGACCTTTCACTATGCTTCCAGTATCAGCTGTTGAGGCTCCTGGGAATCTGTAAGTAGACATTGTTGTTCACTTTACCTCCCTACTGGTTCTTGGCTCGAATTATTTAACCATTGTTGTATTTGATATGATGATGGCAGAGTGATGCAGACACTTGTAGATACACTAGTGCCCCTTCTGCTTCAGCAATTACTCAAAGACTACGACGAATGGATTCAAAAGCAGCAACAAAACTTCTTAATCTAGGCTTGTGTACCAATGTTGTAAACACAGCTTCTTTATCTATTTACCAATGTTGTCAAATGAAAGATTTGGGATTAGTTGTTCTGTTTTAGTTGTTTGACATACATGTCTAAACAGCTCTGTATTAAAAGTGCATAGGTAAAGCTATTGATGAAGTAGAAACATTCATAAGGTCAAAATAGATTTGATTTCACTTGTAAACTTTGGTCTTTTGTTCGACATAAAAATACAGCACAATTAAACTTCATCATCAGACCAAGACGCTTGTCAGTATCCTCTGATACTAAAGGCCGACCCAGTAGGAACGGCCGTTGGTGTTGTGCATCGGAGTTGGAGTAGGTGAAGACACCGACCATTCGTACCAAACCTGAACCCGTGGGACATCATAGGATCAATAATGATTCTCAAAGAGTCAAGACTAAGAGAGTTGTGTACAATACTAGAATAATTGTGGTTTTAACATTTTATTTTACCTTGGAAGAACCACAACACCTCCAGAAGTGTACTTCTACTGGAGAATCAGGGCGAACTTCTACAGGCTTCCTCAATGGGAAAAAGATCGGAAACCTGCCAAAAGGAACATGATATTATATCGGTTTACTTTTTAAGCAATGAAGGTATAATATGAGAGATTAACTGGTTAATGCCATATATTAAGATTAAAGCCATTACCAGCTGAACATGTTTGGTGTTGCAGTTGTAGGCTCGATCCCAAGATGGACATCTTTATACAGGACGGAATCAAAATAGCCAGCGAATCCTGTTAAGTTATGTATGATCACAACAGATTAGTTTCAGATTAATTCATGTTTTAACTGACAAAAGACTAGAATACTTGTACCATGCACCAAGGCTGAGCCAGCGTCGCTTGGTAGATTGAAATGAAGCTTTTTGTAGCGTTGGTTGTTGGCTTTTGTTGAGAAGTTTGGATGAGTAAAGGTGAAGACCTGAGTAAGAACAAAACAGAACACCTGAGATCGAGACAACAACAAGACTTGCATAAATGTATTCAAAGAGAAACTCACAGATTGGGAAGGAGCAAGTCTAGCTACACTGTGAAGTTTTACGACATAAGGAGTTTCAAAGTGCGCAAGATCTTTCTGAGCCTTAACCTGCCAATTAGTGTAAAAGAGTAAGCTGAACCGAATTTTTTTTGAGAAATAGTACACAGCAGAAACTAGAAGGACCTACGTCATTGTAAAGCTTCGAAGCTGTTACAGGTTGTATGAAACTTGTATACCTGAAAAGTAGCGAAGACGATACTCAAGTTAGAGAAACATAAGAAGATATGTAATGTCCTTTAAGCTTTAAAATTGGACTAGCAGCTATTAGAGCATCGTTTTCTTATGGATATTAGACTTTAGTAAAGGAGTGCACATACGAGGATGGTATTGAAATTCCATCTGGCTTCAGAAACCTTTGGGCTCCATCAAGACACTCAGGAGAGAGTTCATTGTCTCCAAAAGAACCCAGCAGTTCGCTAACCTGAAGAACAGAGGCAAACAAGAATTAGATGAACTGTATAATGTCGGTATGATTAATAGCTACCAGCGTCTGTATATACTGACCAATATATCAGCTTTCTCAGTAGCATTCCAAAAACGCATGTCGCATGATATTATCGTAACAATGCCTTCCCACCCTTCCAGCTTAACCAAATTCTGTCAGAAGGGATAACAATGCTCTATGAGTTAATTTAAACCTGATCCGCTCATCCGTAAGGAACAACATAAACTTAGCCGTGTTTCAATTGACTCGGTTGTTAATAACTCACATGGAGCGTTACAACTGCATTAGGATTCTTCTCGACGGCATAAACTTTCAACTTGCGATTAGTTTCTTCAGCTGCCTGGGATAAGAAACCAATGAACATTATAGATAATGAAAATGAGTTTCAAAGTCTCTTTGTGATCAGCATGGAGTTGCATCAAAACTACCTGCAACGATGCCCTCACAAGGGGTCCTCTTCCTGCTCCCACGACCATCAAGACCTACAAGCTATAACTTTAGTACTACTGAAGTATTTACGGTTACCAAAAACAAAAACTTATAAATTAAAACGCCACATGTAAACTATATAAGCAAAACATTGACAGGTGACATACAGTAGTTAACTCGGACGCTTTTTCATCAGGGACCCTGTCCACCAAGGCTTTAGCAACTGCCCTTTGATACTGGCAACACAAAGATGGAAAAAAGTTAGGCATGACATGAAAACCAACCACGCAAAATAGTATGAATGATACTGAGTTGTACAAAAACATCCATCGGTATCCTCCCTTCTGCTAACCGAAGCAGAAATAGAAGAAGGGTAGTACAGAAACAGAGGTGTTAAAACTTAAGATGAGAAAGAAATAAAACTAGCATACGCAACATACTTGGATGTATTTAATAGAGTCTCTCTCAAACGTCTCATAGGTTTGGGCTTCGAGGTTATCCATCAGAGGCTGTATTTAAAAACAGTAGAAACTCTTTACAATACGAATAGAGCATTTTCATGACAACATACTCTGATGAATACACGGAAATCAGTATTACTAAAAGAGAGACTAACCTGCAGGGGTGCCTGCAAAAAGTCCCTGTAGCCAAGCTGTAAAAGGAATAAGATAACTATCAGATCTGAGTTTGGTTCTGCCTGCTTGCATCTATGGTGATTAAAAATCCCCGTAGCCAAGCTGTATAAGGAATGAGATAAAAGATCCAAACGACCTCTATGCGTTCCTGTTCAGGAAGTGGTTCCATTTTCTGGAACAGATACGCAACATAGTCCAAATATGACCGCAGGGGATGCCTCTGCGTACCTGAGAACCATAACAATTTGTAACTTATCAAATGAAAACACGGAACGTCTTTGCTTATAAACGATCCCCATTATAAATAGCTAACTGTTGGCAGACAAAAGAAAATACAAAAAAAATACCCTCAGTGTTAGAATCTGAAGCCTTTGGAAGATTATGAACAGGCTTTCCAGAAACTACAACCTGCAATTACAAGATTAATAATAATGAACCCTAGGACGAGAGAAATAGATACTATCTTTCTGAATCGTAAGAGGATGCCTATCACAGAATGACAGATTATCTGGGGAAAACTCAGTACATAAAGAGCCAATCTTGGCACTTAAATTTAGCGTTCTACATACCAAAGACTAGGATATTCATTACCTGGACAGCATGATCAAAAAATCCTGCTACTAGCTTTTGGTGGCGTTTTGAAAAGCAAGGATAACCCCGAGCATTTGTTAAGAACGACTGCAGACCCATATTGGAAGCATCTTGTGAGTTACAGGACTTCAGAATCGAGTTTATAGGGTAAAATAGTGAGGAACTTACATCAGTGCTTATTATGGCTGCCCTGACAGACTCTCCCATCCAGCGTCCAAGTGAGGTTTCAGAGGGTAGTGTACTCCTAGATAAAAACATGGTGATAATGTTTACCGAGGGAGAAAAAACGTTAAGTCCACATCAACAAAAACCAATCAAGAGTTTCTTGCAACTCACATAACATCAAGAGCAACAGACAGCTTGCTGTCATGCTCACAAAGAAGACGAAACGAATTCCACAGTTCCCAGGAATCAGTCTGCATAGAAGCGAGTATATAATGAAGCCATAATGACATAACAAAAAGAAATCCTACAAAACAATATGACCTGCTAAGAACATTCATTTGTATTTATAGGTTTGAAAGGCCTATAAAAACAAGCAGCCTCAAATATCTGAGAAAGCACAAAAAGAAGTAACAATCTAATTTTTTCATCAACTATGATCAAACGTCTTACCAGACCCTCTGAGGTATCACCATCAGACTTCACCAGCGGAACCCTCAGCCATAACTTCATAGCAGAATGACATTTAACAAAACAAAAGAAAGAAGAAGGAATAAAAATGTTAGAGCTTGATTGAAGATGGTCTTGTAAAGAAAAGACTAAATTTGAATAAAACATGACAGAAAGCAAGAAACTTGTAAACCACCTGCAAGGTAGTCAATCCTTGTAAGACCTGGTTCACACATCTGGCATAATTAGCACACGAGGTCCCTTTAGGAGTAGGAAGAAGGCATGCCTGCAAGAAAATAACAAACATTAGCAAGACGCAATTCCTCCTCAAGCATCAACAACCAAAAGCAGAAAGAAAAAAATCGCAGCCAAGTAGACAACAATGCATAACTTAAAATTTATAGATTTATAAGCACCTGTAAGGAGAGATGTGTAGCCCAGGCTATCTCTTGCTTCAATGTAGTTTCTGAATCCATTCTCAAGACCTCATCTTCAGAGTCCAAGTCAATCCAAGAACTAATTTTTCCTAAGAACAACAATATTTACCATTAATCAAAACCCATCATTCACAACCAACACATGAGAACATACAAAGAGAAACATACCAACGACATGACTGCTCCACTGAGAAGGTGACAAGACTAAGTCAGAGCCAGAGACTGGTAAAACCTGAGTATCCGAACCCTCTCCTTCCACCAAGCTCGGCCTATACGAAGGGTTCATCTGCGAAAAGGAAACTCCTTTAGAGAGATAAAAAACACTATACCGCTATTTACAGAATCAATAGTAAGAAATAAAACGAACCAGAGGAGCAAGGACATAGTCAAAACCGCCGGTGGAGATGTTGAAGGAGAGAAGAGACGGAACGTCGTCGGAGAAATCAGTCTCCACTCCGCAGTATCTTGACTCGCATCTCTCCCATCCTCCTCTTTCTCCGAGCGGCATATCTTCTCTCTATGGACAATGGAGCAAGCAAGGAGTGACGGAATCGCAGTTGAAAAATTGAATCTTTCCTCGAGCCGACAACGAAGACAAAAGGGTTTAGTGAAGGGTTTAATTCATACTTATGTTCGGTTTATATTTATTGGGCTTTCTGTTATGCTAAATGTTGGCCTTTTAAGCCATAATAACCCAGTCAATAAATAATTTTCCAAAAAAAAATATGAAGAAATATTTTACATACTCCTAATTTTCTTTTGTTATAAAAATAATATTTAATAAAAATTATCAAAATAAATTTTATTAAAGAATGTAAATATATGTTTATACTTTTAAGGTTAACTAATCTACATTTATAAAGTCTTATTGAATCGAGGATTTGTGAAAATTTCATTTTTTTCTCAAATCCTTCTTAGTGTATCTAACATTTACAAATTTTATATGAAATCTGAACTTACTAAATTAATAATTCGTATAAATTCTCTCAAATTACAGTTTATTGAAAAATATGAATTTTGTCAATAATCCATCAAATGAGATTTGGTGAAACTTAGATGATATTTTACAGTAAAAACAATAAATTGAAATACCACATTCTACGATGTTATTTAATTTGAAATTTTTAAAAAGAAAATCAAAAAATTTGAAATGAAATAAAAATAAAATTATTTGAAATTTAATTTTATTTTTTTTTATATATTTCATAAATGATAATAATATCAAATTATAGTAATGTAAAAAATAAACATATTTTTTAAAATAAATATTTAGAATTATATAAAAACTCTGAAATTTTTTTAAAAGACAAAAACCCATAAAACTTGCAATAATTTAAAAAAAAATTAAAACTATTTAGGTCATTTATTTTTTAGTGCTATTTTGGTGAAATTTTAAAAAAAAAAATTAAAACTATTTAGGTCATTATAACATTCTTAAAAATGTACTATAGTTCTCTATCATCTATATTTCTTTTATACATTAATTCACATATTTAGCATTATTTAGATCCAGCCATTGTTGTACGATGTATATTAATCATATCTTAAGCTCTTGTAAAAGATTAACGCATGGCCTATGTTAATCTAATACAACATTCGTTTTAGTCTCTAATACATGTCATACAAAATTAGTTTCAAAATTTTGGAGAATCGCACACAATTCATCGACCAAAACTGGCCACCACACCACTGTATGTTGTTCTCTCTATACTACCCCTCGAGCTTTACTTGTCACTATCACAATGAAGGAGAATAAATGTTTCTCTACCAACCGTGTACCTGCTTAGTGCCGACCTCTTTCACTCTTTATGTTCACTGTTCTTTTCACGAAAAGGAAATCAACTTTTTTAATTCCAAGAGCATCACATAACAGTAGGGGTATAAATTTATCCGTTAAATTTGATTCTAATCGTTATTTGTTTCAATTCGAAAAATCTAGATATTCGTAAGTTTTTGAAATAAAGAAAATACAAAAAAATCAATATCTATTAAAAATAAAGCTAATCACAAATATTAAAAAAATTAGAGATGAATATCCGATTTGCTTTGTCTACTATGCAAATAGATGTATATTTATAATTAAATATATAGTTTTAAATGTATAATCTTATATGTTTATTATTTTAACATATAATTTTATTTTTTAAATTACATATAAAAATATAAAATTAAGAAAAGAATATAAAATCTTCATAGAAAACTACAATTAATTTTAAACATTTATGAAACATATAGTTTCATTAATTTTACTTTTATTTTATGTTGTGCAATATATATACTTTTCAAATCATAAATACTGAAAATTATAGTAGTATTCGATCTGTGACCACATCTACTTAACACTGCTCTTTAGTCTTTTAAAGATTTTCTTTAGAGACTTTACACCTTTACACCTCTGCTTGACCTCATCCACATGCCATTGCCTCACATCAATACAATCTTTAGTTAGCAGTAGCCAAACAATATACAACCAATACTCTTTAGATGGTTCGTAAACTTAAGAAAGGTGGTAATGATATAAGGTTTTTTGTTGGTACTAATATAATATAGAATTCATATATATTTTTGAGTGGTATAGTGATTAGCAACAGCTATTAAGTAGACCAACACATAGTGGAAACTACAACCTTAAGTGTTTTCTCTTTTAGTTTCTTTATCCTTAATATCAAAACATAATATACTGCTAATTTAAGATTAGGGTACTACCAATCCAAGCATTCACACTACCTTTCAGACATTGGGACAGAACCAAAAAGCCATTTTAGTTTATGCTCGATTTCTGCAAAAATACTGTATTACATCGATGCTTTAGAGTACTTGGAAGATTGATCTAAGACAGAACACAACTCTTGTTCTTCTTCAAACCAAAGTTTCCAACTTCACTGATACTTACATATAAGCTCGTGTTCAATAATAAAAGTTAAGATTTATCTTTGTTGGGTTTAGTGTGTTTAAGATGCTGTCCAAAAGTGTTGTTGCTGTCTCTTTCGTACTCATTTGGCTATACGGTAACTTGTTAATCGAACTTGAAGCGATTGGTGTGAACTGGGGCTCACAGGCAAGTCACCCGCTACCTCCAGATACAGTGGTGAGGCTTCTCCAGGCTAACGGAATAAAAAAGGTGAAACTTTTCGAAGCCGACACGAAGATTCTTGGAGCATTAAGTCGCTCAGGGATTCAAGTTATGGTTGGAATCCCTAATGACTTACTTGCTCCTATAGCCGGAAGCGTTGCAGTTGCAGAGAGATGGGTCTCTCAGAATGTCTCTGCTCATATCTCCTCCAATGGCGTCGATATCAGGTTTGTTGTGCTTATGGCTCTAAAGCTTCAATCTTTAGACTTTTTGATTACAGTTAGTGAGTAAAGATAGAAACTTTAAAGATAAGGCCACTGTGTTGACTTGTGCTTACGCCTAAAGCTTCAATCTTTGGACTTTTGATTACAGTTAGTGAGTAAAGATAGAAACTTTGAAGATAGTCTTGGTCACTGTTTTGACTTGTGCTTATGCTTAAAGCTTCAATCTTTGAACTTTTGATTACGGGTTAGTGAGTAAGGATAGAAACTTTGAAGAGAGTCTTGGTCACTGTGTTGACTTGTGCTTATGACTAAAGCTTCAGTCTTTAGACTTTTGATTACAGTTTGTGAATAAAGATAGAAGCTTTGAAGTTCATCTTGGTCCTATGCAAAAGAGGTTCAAGTTTACAAACTGAATTGGTTTATGTTGTGTCTAAACATAGGTACGTTGCAGTTGGGAACGAGCCTTTTCTAAAGGCATTCAACGGAACATTTGAGGACATAACACTCCCTGCTCTTCAGAACATACAATCAGCTCTAATCAAAGCTGGTTTAGCCACTCAGGTGAAAGTCACTGTGCCACTTAACGCTGATGTGTACCAAAGCGCCTCTAATCTACCTTCAGATGGAGACTTCAGGCTCGAAATCCGCGATCTCATGATCAGTATCGTCAAGTTTCTAAGTGATAACCAAGCTCCATTCACTATCAACATCTACCCTTTCATCAGTCTCTACAACGACCCTCATTTCCCTGTGGAGTTTGCCTTCTTTGATGGCACAGGTGATCCTATAGACGACAATGGGAGAGTCTATGACAATGTTCTTGACGCAAACTACGATACACTAGTCTGGTCCTTGCAGAAGAACGGGTTTGGTAACTTGTCTATCATCGTTGGGGAAGTTGGGTGGCCTACGGATGGAGATAAAAACGCAAACATGCAGTACGCGAGGCGGTACAATCAAGGGTTCATGAACCGTCAAAGAGTTGGTAAAGGAACACCTATGAGACCAGGTCCAATGGATGCTTACTTGTTCAGTCTTATTGATGAAGATACCAAAAGCATTCAGCCTGGAAACTTTGAAAGACATTGGGGGATATTTTACATTGATGGACAGCCTAAGTATCAGCTTAGTCTTGGAAACGGTAACGGTCTGGTTCCAGCAAAGGATGTGCATCATATGGCAAAGAAATGGTGTATTCTTGCACCATCAGCAGCTAGTCTTCAGGATCCTCAGTTAGGACCAAGTGTTGGCTACGCTTGTGATCATGCTGATTGCACTAGTCTTGGGTATGGCTCTTCTTGTGGTGGCTTGAATCTAGCGCAGAATATTTCGTATGCGTTTAATAGTTATTACCAGGTGAGTAATCAGCTGGATAGTGCGTGTAAGTTCCCTGGGGGTCTTTCTATGATTAGTACTAGGGATCCTTCTTTTGGGAGTTGCCAGTTTAAAATAATGATCAAGTCAGATTCTTCAGGTGGTGAAGCAAGTGTGAGGATGTCTTTAACAAGATCAGTAACGGTGTTGTTACTCTTGTTGATGTATCTGTATATTCTTATGTGAATTCTGGAGAAAGTTTGATGGTTTTGATTATTTATTCTTCTGTTTTATTTTTGTAAAACTTTGGTGTTTATTGAGAAAACTACAAAAGAAACTTTGAGATTTTTTGTGCATTACTTACCTGCTTGATCTATTGAAGTGTTCACCATATTTAGTATCTACATTTCTTCTCTAGTATGGACTTATCAAAGCTCATAATGGGCCGAAGTCACTAGCCGTTAAAGTCAACCGGGAACTAGTTAGAATCTATCCACCATTGAACAATATATATTTAAGACTCAGAAACGATTCTGCTATATTACCAATGAGTAACGACCGTGATGGAGGGACCCCGGAAACAGTGCCGGCCCTGACCTAAAGCTGGTGAAGCTAGGGTTTTAAACGCCAAATTAGAATAAAAATTTAAGGGCAGCAAAATTTTCAAATGTTTCGTGTAGTTTGTGCACTACTTCTTTATTTATAGAGTGCTGGGTTCGACACTAGGCGGACGCAAGATATATTGGGCCGGGCCTGCCCAAAAACAACCAAACAATTAGAATGTTTGGAGTGGAAACCCCTAATCCTCAAATCTAAAACAACATAGTATAACATTAGTTTCGTCTCAGCGGTGACTTCAACCAGAGATCTATGACACAGAGGTCAAAATCTTTTCTAGTTAGTAACGACAAGAGGTATTTAAACCTAGGGGAAAGGCTTTTGGTAAGACTTACCGAAGAGACAGGACAGCTTAGTGACAAATGTTCAAACAAAGTCACATACTACTCCCCATGCAAAACCAGTGTTCCTTATCAGAGTAATAACTTCCTCATGTAAACGACCGTCTCTAACCTAAGACTGATTCAGACATCCATCCACATGATGCAGCTGACATTGGCAAACCAAATTAATGATCATACACACAAGCAAAGATTACTTGTCACTCAAGTCTCGGGTGGATAACTTCAGTTTTGGGTAACAATACAAGTATGGGCCTTATATAGGCCCATTTAAATGGGTTTAGGGTTTGTTTTGAGAGAAAAACGGGTCGGGTTATATTCTATTATCACACAGTCGGTTTAGCTTTGTCGTCTCCGTCTACCACCTTCTCACTCCACAACTAAAAAGCTTCTCTCTCTTTTCTTTTTTCTTTTTCCTCGCTTCATCGAACTTCCAGTTTCCACGATCCCAACGTCTTGATCGATCGTCGTATCTGGGTTTCGAGAGGTAAACCATGGACGAGCAAGGGCATGAAGCCGAGGTCCGTAATCCAACGGTCGATGATGAAGTAACGGCTATTGCGGCGGAGATTGCCGCGGAACTGAAGGAAGAAGAAGAGCTTATAGAGAAGGCGCAGAAGCTCATGGATAACATCACCACCGGTGCTAATAACCCTAATCCCACTATCCTCCACGCTCTTAGCCATCTCCTCGAGTCCCAAGAGTCTCTGTAAGTTCCTTTCTCTCACTTTCACACTCTCTTCTTAGCTTAAAGCTTAAAGCTTGACGCTTTCTTGTGTCCGCAGGTTTATAAAGGAGAATGGGTTCTACTCCAATGGTCGTAGTAATCATATCAGTGGCAAGCTGTGTAATCTCATCCGTGTATGTCCTTTTGATGGATTAGTCATGGTAATGATGGGTTCTTTCTTCTTATTTGGTTTCTTGATTTCTTTTTTTTTTTTGCAGGAGAATGATGAGTTTTTTGAATTGGTTTCCTCAAGTTTTCTTACTGAGAATACTTACTCAACCGCGGTGAAGGCAGCCTCTGTAAGGTTGCTTATGAACTGTTCGCTTACTTCGATGGTAAGAACTTAGTACGACCTTCTTGCTCCTTGGTAATGGTTGGTTCATGATGCAATGCTCTCTTTTTGTTTCTTACAGTATCCTTATGTTTTCGACGATGCTGTTATGGATAACTTTAAGAATTGGGTCTTGGATGAGGCAGTCAAGTTTCCTGGTGAACACTCTGGCAACAAAGAAGCCTCAGATGTTGAAATTTTGAAGACTTATTCCACAGGACTTCTAGCTGTCTCTCTGACGAGGTACGTATTTTAAACATTTTCATTTTGTTGTGACGTTTGCAATATTTTTTTTGGCGTCCACAGCTGGAATAATATGATTTTATTTGTTATCTGACCTATACAAGTCGTGGTCAATTAGTTGAAGACGCCTTGTCATCAGGACTATCTGCTAAGCTTATGCACTATCTTCGAGTACGTTATATTGGAGAGTCAAGCACGAGCCGTAGAGATGCCCTTCATACAACTGAGGCTAAGCATGTGTCCTTAAAAGCAAAAGAAGAAGGTCGAAGTAGGGTGCGGAAGGTTGTGGATACAGTTGAAAGTGACCATGTTCTTGAGGCAGACTCCGGTAGAGAGATGGGACAATCTGATGTACGGTCTGAAGGGGAATTAGAAACCGATGGCAGAGAAAGATGTTATGTTTCAGCTGTTGTTGACTGTAAACTGAAACCTGGAGATGACAATACAGGAAGAGATGACCCTACAAGACACAGAATGAACCGATCAAAATCCAGGGGGAGAGGAAAGGTGAACGAAGGTGCTACTGAAACAGACGTTCTCTTGGCATCTCCTAGATCAAGTCGTCTGGGTGTCAGAGATAGGGATTTATCAAAAAATTCAGATGTCAGGAATGCAGAAGATGTGTCCACAAGTCTGGGGAAAATGAAGTCTGGTATTATGGGTATTGAAAGAGAGGAGAATGATGAGTGCTTTCAAGGTTGCTTGATAGGAACCAAAAACATTACTGATCTAGTAAAGAGAGCAATTGGAGCTGCTGAAACCGAAGCTAGAGCTGCCCATGCTCCTGATGACGCAGCTAAAGCAGCTGGCGATGCTGCAGCAGAGCTTGTTAAAACTGCTGCGTTGGAGGCATGTTGTTATTTTAATTAGCTCCTAATGATTTCATTTCCTATTATGAACCTCTGGTATAGGTGACCTGATACGTGTATATTGAACGTTTTATTTTTATATTATTCCAGGAATTCAAGTCATCTGGCAGTGAAGAAGCTGCCGTGTCTGCTGCTGTTCGAGCAGCTACTACAGTCATAGATGCCGCTGAGGTTTCAAGGTAAGTCATGTTATGTTGTTGTAGATAATGTCGTTAAATCTGCTGAGGTTTATCAATTATGGTAGCTTCTAGTTATCTCCGGATTGTTTATGTCTTTAACTCTGCTTTTTGGGTGGTGGCAGAAATCCCACTTGTGTTATATCTGATCAGACTGCGGATTTAAATAGCGTGGAATCGGACGCACTTGCGGATTTTGGTGAAGTTTCACTTCCACATATCGAATCGTTGGTTCAGTTACAAGAAAAATATTGCATCCAGTGCCTTGAGATACTGGGTGAATATGTCGAGGTTCTCGGGCCTGTCCTCCAGGAAAAAGGTGTTGATGTATGCATTGTGCTATTGGAACGTACATCCCAACTTGGTGATAGTTTTACACTGTCGCCTTTGTTACCTGACGTAATGAAGTTAATTTGCGCTTTGGCTGCACACCGGAAGTTTGCTGCAATGTTTGTTGACCGGGGTGGCTTGCAAAAATTACTTGCTAAACCAAGGGTTACTGAGACCTTTTATGGTCTCTCATCTTGCTTATACACCATAGGCTCTCTTCAGGTAGTTTATAAGTACGACTCTTCTGCTATTTTTTTCTCAGAATTATCGTTGAATTACTACGATTTTGGCTTCTTCTTACCTTCAGTTTTTTTTCCTCAGGGTATAATGGAGCGTGTCTGTGCACTTCCATCGGATCTGATACATCAACTGGTTGAATTAGCTATCGAACTTCTAGACTGCTCCCAGGATCAAGCCAGGAAAAATGCAGCCTTATTCTTCGCTGCTGCTTTTGTCTTTAGAGCCATTTTAGATGCATTTGATGCTCATAATAGTTTGCAGAAACTCCTTGCGGTCCTTAAAGAGGCAGCCTCAGTTAGAACTGGTGCTAATTCTGACCGATCAGCCCCTGAAGTCATGACATCCTCAGAGAAACAGATGGCTTTTCACACCTGTTTTGCTTTGCGCCAGTATTTTAGAGCTCATCTACTTCTGCTTGTGGATTCCATTCGTCCTAGCAGAAGTGGCCGAGGTGGTGTGCGAAATGTTCCTAATGTAAGGGCAGCCTATAAGCCCCTTGACATCAGCAATGAAGCTGTAGATGCCGTATTCCTTCAGTTACAGAAGGATAGGAAGTTGGGTCCGACCTTTGTCAGAACTCAGTGGCCTGCTGTCAATAACTTTGTGGCGTCCTGTGGACATGTTACCATGTTAGAACTATGTCAGGTAATGTAGCGTTTATCCTACATCGGTACTTTGTTTTTTTTCTACCATGCGCTTACATGTTGGTCGCATCTTCAGACTCCACCAGTAGACCGTTATCTCCATGATCTACTACAGCATGCTTTTGGTGTTCTTCACATAGTTACATCAATACCTGATGGCCGCAAAGCAATTGTGAATGCCACACTCAGTAACAATCGTGCTGGCATTGCTGTCGTTCTGGATGCAGCAAATATTTCCAACAGCATAGACCCAGAGGTAAGCAGTCCGCTTTTATACATTATTCACATGGGTTTAGTCTTTCTTCTTTTGCTTCTCATTTTTACTTGCCTTCTTGTTTTTTATTTGTTATTAAAGATCACACAGCCTGCACTAAATGTCCTAATCAATCTGGTCTGCCCACCACCATCATTAAGCAACAGGCCGCCTCTTGCTCAAAATCATCAACCTGTTTCCGGCCAAGCCACTGCCCGTCCTTCAACCGATGTTGCTGCAGATACTCAGTCCACTGGTAATGCTCCGCCAACTCCTGTTGCACCAGCGTCTTCAGGTTTGGTCGGGGATCGAAGAATTTTCTTAGGTGCAGGAACTGGTTCTGCTGGGCTTGCTGCTAAGTTGGAGCAGGTTTATCGTCTAGCACGTGAAGCTGTTCGTGGGAATGATGGTATTAAAATTCTCTTAAAACTTCTTCAGCCCAGAATCTATGTGAACCCCCCTGCTGCCACAGATTGTCTACGAGCGTTGGCTTGCAGGGTACTTCTTGGTCTGGCTAGAGATGATACAATTGCACAAATACTGACTAAACTTGAGGTAGAATAGCAAATTTCTTTCCGCAGTTATCTTCGTCCTCTCTCTTCTTTCTTTGTTTCTGTACTTACTTTTCAAACATATGGTTTCTAGGTTGGTAAGAGTTTGTCAGAACTAATTCGAGATGCAGGTGGTCAGTCAAGTGGAACAGATCAGGTCAGATGGCAGGCTGAACTTGCTCAGGTGGCCCTTGAGCTAATAGGGGTAACCATCTAAACTGATTTATATATTTCTTGTTTAATGCGTCTCTATGGAATTCTTTTTGTGTGCTTCACTAGTAAATTAAAGTTGTTTCTCTGTTGAAGTTTTGCAAACATTTTCATTTGTGGTTTATATTCGTTTGCAGATATTGACAAATTCAGGGCATGCGAATACACTAACAGCCAGTGATGCTGCTACTCCAACCTTGAGGCGCATTGAAAGAGCTGCCATTGCAGCAGCAACACCTATAACATATGATTCCAAGGAGCTTTTGCTCCTTATCCATGAGCACCTCCAGGCATCAGGTCTTGGTGAAACTGCTTCAGCACTGTTGAAAGAGACTCAGTTGAGTCCTCTACCTTCCCTGGCTCCCCCTTCTTCTATTGCATATTCCGCTACACAAGAGATGTCTACGCCGGTAGCTCAGGAACAATGGCCCTCTGGCCGTGCTAATGGTGGATTTTTCACCAGCAAACCCAAAGTCTGTGCAAATGACGAAGATCCTAATTCTAGATGTAATGCGGCTATATCTGCCAAGAAGAACCATCTGGCTTCCTCGACACAAGAGACGTCCACGCCAGTAGCACAGCAACAGTGGCCCTCTGGCCGTGCTAACGGTGGTTTTTTCCCCAGTAAACTCAAAATCAATACTCATGAAGAAGATCCTAGCTTGATAGGTAGTGCAGCTCCATCCGCAAAGAAGAAACAGTTGACTTTCTCACCCAGCTTTAGTTTGCAGTCACGAAATCAATCTTTCTCCCAGGACGCTCACCCTCATCCCACACAGAGAATAGACAGTAGTTCAAATGCTGATCCTTGTGCAGATACATCAGAAACTGCTGCAGAATTAGTTTTGAAGAGCGACATTGATGCCGATTCTCAATTTAAGACCCCGACTTTTCCAAGAAAACGAAAATTGTCGGAGCTTAGAGACCCAGAGGTTTCAGTTTCTGGTAAAAGAATCAATTTGGGCGAGCTAGGACCGCAATCTCCAGCTTGTCGAACCACGGCTTCCTTTCGTAGGAGTTCAACCATTGCCGATACTTCAGGTTTCCAAACACCAGCTTCAGCTTTAGATGTCAGCCAATCTGGGAGCTCCAGGCTAGGCCTGATGACACCTGCTTCTCAGCTAAGGCTTCCAAGCGATCCCCTGCCTTCAAATCCGGAACGGTTAACACTAGACTCCCTTGTTGTTCAGTATTTGAAACACCAACACAGGCAGTGTCTGGCTCCAATCACAACTCTTCCCCCTGTTTCTCTCTTACATCCGCATGTCTGTCCTGAACCTAAACGGTTACTTGAAGCTCCACTAAATATCACTGGCCGTCTTGGTACCCGTGAGCTTCAAAGTTATTACAGTGGAGTCCATGGGAGTCGCAGGGACCGTCAATTCGTTTTCAGCAGATTCAAATCTTTGAGATCTTACCGAGATGAGAATGCTCTCTTTACGTGCATTTCACTACTTGGAGGTACTAATCATTTAGCAGTCGGTAGTCACGCTGGAGAAATCAAGATATTCGACGCTAGCAGCGGCAGCTTGCTTGAGAGTGTCTCAGGCCACCAGTCTCCGGTAACACTTGTTCAGCCATATGTCTCTGGTGACACGCAGTTGTTACTTTCTTCTAGTTCCAGTGATGTGCAGTTGTGGGACGCTTCTTATATAACTAATGGGTCTAAGCACTCCTTTGATGGGTGCAAGGCTGCAAAATTCAGCAACTCTGGGCGATATTTTGCAGCGCTCTCATGCGAAGGATCAACAAAAGATGTTCTTCTGTATGACGTAGAGACCTGCATTACTTCCGATAAATTCACTGACACATCTACTTCTTCTCGGAGTAGTCCCTATTCTCTTGTACACTTCAGCCCTTGTGATACACTAATATTGTGGAATGGTCATCTGTGGGATCGCCGTGTTCCAGATAAGGTCAGCCGGTTTGATCAGTTTACTGATTATGGCGGCGGTGGTTTTCATCCTTCCCGAAACGAGGTAATGGATAAATTATATTACTCTGTTGGACCTCTTAAAGTCAGCTCACTGTGTCTTGGCTTATCTCAATATGCTGTTGCTTATAACAGGTGATCATAAACTCAGAGGTCTGGGATTTGAGGAAAATGAGGCTACTTCGAAGTGTACCATCACTGGACCAGACAGCTATTACGTTCAACTCCAGGGGTGATGTTATATACGCAATGCTGAGGAGAAACATTGAGGACGTGATGTCTGCTGTCCACACACGCCGTTCGAAGCATCCGTTGTTTGCTGCTTTCCGAACTCTTGATGCGATCAACTATTCAGACATTGCCACTATACCCGTGGACCGATGTCTTCTCGACTTTGCCACAGAACCAACAGATTCTTTCCTTGGGCTTATCACAATGGAAGATCAAGAAGACATGAATTCCTCAGCCAGGTTGTATGAGATTGGCAGGCGGAAACCAACAGATGATGACTCCGACCCCGATGATGATGGTGAGACAGAGGATGAAGATGAAGATGATGAAGACGATGAAGATGACCTGGACCGGATACTGGGACTAGCTGGAGACGATAGCGGCAGTGGAGATGATGATGACATTAGCAGCGATGACAATGATGATAATAGTGCAAGCGATTTTGATGATGGCGATGGAGTTATGCTCCTTGAAGGTGGTGACTTTATGGAGATTGTAAGTGATGGTGATGATGAAGATAGTGGTGATGAGAATGATGACAGTGTTGATGGTGGTTATATCCACGATTCCAGTGGCGAAGAAGAGGATTTTCTTGACAACGTGCAATCCTTTTAATGTTTTCATCTTCTTTTCTTTTCAACTCTACAGTCTCTAAGATGGATTCACTACCCAAAGTTTTGTTGACAAGTAACATGTATTTTTCTTTTGAAGTTGAATGTTTATTTGATGGTCAGTAAGTAGAAAAGGAAACAGATTCTCATAATCATGATTTATCATGTCACACATCATAATTGAGACATGCATCTCTGTCCCAGTAAGGAACCGTGAGTTAAAAGGAAAACTAAACCAAACACTTCAGACAGTAACAGTACATTTGTTTTTGTTCTTTTGCTGGATACAATAATCTAAAATATCAGTAGTCTAAAATGGTTGGGTTACTTCTCCTATCTTGGGAAAAGAGATACAAACGGGTATTATACATCCATACACACAAACTTACATAAAAGCTCTCCTTGCTTCCACTCTCTCTCTATTTTCTTCTTTTATGTTCTGTTCTTTCTTATTCCTCTTCTTCTCCTCTCTCTTACTTCACACAACAGATAGTCTATTGTCATTGGTTGCGTCATGCAACATCTGAAACGGGCTTTTCTCGCAGTCGTCATTATCTCGGTCTCAGCCGCCTCAAGAAGATTGACAACCTCTGCAAAACAAGGACGGACTTCAGGGTTTGCATCCCAGCAACGTGTCATGATCTCACCAAGCACAGGGAGACAATCCGTTGGGACCGTTGGACGGACTCCTCTGTTCACCACCGCAAATGCAGCCTGAACCGCAGTCATGTTCTGGAATGGTAACAAACCAGTTATCAACTCCCACAGCACGATTCCAAAACTATAGACATCCACTTTTTGAGTGTAGGGTCTATGCTGGATCATCTCTCTGCACCAATCCACAAAATGTAATTTAGTTTATAGTACAACAAGATAAGGATGAACTATTCAAACTTACGGGGCCATCCATCTGTAAGTTCCGGTCTCTGGTGTCATCCCTTCAGTTTGAACTTCAATTCTTGCAACGCCAAAATCAGCAATCTTGATGGACCGATCAGCTGATATGAGGAGGTTATCTGACTTTAGATCCCTGTGTATAAAGTTGCGTTCATGGACGTAAGCCATACCTCTGGCAACATCCAACGCCTGCTTAACAGCCAACTTCAAAGGCACAGCTCGGTTTTGTCTCTTAGTCAAAAACTGTCTGACAGAACCTCCTTTTGCATATTCAGTCACAATGCACCACACCATGGGTTTAATGCACGCGCCAATAAACCTAACGATGTTGGGGTGCTTCAGAAAGGAGAGCATAGAAACCTCCTGCTGAAACTGCTGTTCAAGAGCTTGTGCCTTTTCAGGGCTGTTCTCTGGCCTCTCTAGTAGCTTAATGGCTACATCCTCTCCCTTATAAGTCCCTTTGTATAACTTACCAAATGCTCCTTGCGCAAAAGCTGGACCCATGTGAAGTTTCCTCAGATCTATAGTCCACTCTTCATAGTTTGAAAGTCCCTGGGTTGGATAGCTACTATCCATCAATGCTTGCGCCAATGCATCATCGTTAAGTGCATGTGTAACTCTCCCTGGGCGAAATACGCTTTGCCCAACGGAGAGAGAGTAAGGATGGCGCATAGGCTTCAAACCAGGATGGCCAATAAGAGCATCACTAGAACCAACGCTACTGTTATCCACAGACATTGACACAGACCCTCCGGCGTTACTTGTTTGCATACTATCCATGGACATGTTTGTACCTTCCTCACCGAGCTTTTGGTAAAAGTCTTGGGTGAATGCATAGTAGTTGTTGTCGTTGTTGTTGTTGTTATGATTGCCAACAGCGTGCAAATCGAACTTTGGTCCCTCAAGCATCTTTTACAATCTTGTGGTACGTTTTATGTCTTCCAATCACTTCAAGATGAACCTATAACAAACAGATATGACAAAATGAGAAACACAAAACAAATGGTTAATCCGTGCATACTATCATGACAGAAAGGTCTTGTCTTTTATTGCAGTAAAGACTACTGCCTCTGAGAGGAAAGCAGGAAGCTAGAAGAAATGAAAGTATATCACGTCCTCAACATGTATTGAAGTTAAGGATGCTCTACACCATCACCAGCCTT
Organism: Moricandia moricandioides; assembly: GCA_905132885.1. Taxonomy (NCBI): domain Eukaryota; kingdom Viridiplantae; phylum Streptophyta; class Magnoliopsida; order Brassicales; family Brassicaceae; genus Moricandia; species Moricandia moricandioides. The sequence continues at coordinate 485,150 of CAJHQQ010000014.1, read as the reverse complement.
ATATAGAAACGTACATGTTACTAAAAGAATGAAACTTTTGTTGTGTGAATAAAGCTGAAAACCAGATCCCTGATTATAGCTTCGTAGTTCTAGAGGAGAAACAAAGCAAGTAATATCTTCACAGTAAAATCCAAATTTCATTCAAACAAACACAACAAAGAATGAAACTTTATCTTGTCATAAAAAAATCCAAACTTTATTACAAAGGAGGTCCACAAACTCAAAAGAGTAGACACAGATCCGATGATTCCATGATGGGTTAAAGCTAGAACAAGAAGTCATGGCTTACCTAGAGCTTCATAGGTCCTAAAGGCAGTAGATTTGAGGTGGAAGACATGTAAGAACCACGATTAGGGTACTGGATCAGAGAGGAATCAAAAGCTCCCTCCTCAGACAACCCCAAAAAGCTTAGTTCCGATCAACTTCAGAGAGGTGGAGAAAGGAGGAGGGAGATGACTCAGTCGTCGTTGCTTCCCATTTACTTTTCCACACTCCCAATTTTATTTTATTTTATTTTCTTTGCTGGCAAATTCGTTAGGACAGCTTCCGAGTCACACTCTCTCCGAGAGGTGCTGATGCGCACGCGCTTTAACATATGCAAACGTGCCCCACTCTCCGTGTTATTTCGCAGCGGATGATTGGTCGTCGACTCGTCGTATGGGTCGCCTAATTATAATCACTCAAGCTACTAATATATTGTGCTTAATTTGTTTCTTTATAAATTTCATTTGAGATTTATACACAAAAATAATTAATTTTTATATTTTTATTTATAAACCATAATTACCTATAACCTAACCATATTTTAATCAATAAAAAATAAGTTGCAAAAAAAATTAATAAAATTTGTATTAAAAATTTAAAACGACATTTATTTTGTAACGAAAATTTTTTTCTACTATGACGCTAATTTGATACAGAAGAAATATTAAATTTGAAGTTTGAGAAGAATTTAATAGTATAAATTGATGAATCCACAGCTATTCAAACAAACAAAAATACTTTATGATAGACTTAAATTTTTTTTATTATCAAAATAGATTTTAAAAAGAAAAATAATCAAAATAAATTTTATTAAAATAAGTAAATATATATAGTTATACTCATTGAGTTAACTAATATAGACTTAGTGTTTAGATTTATGAGATGAGATTTTGGATGCGAAGTTTAAAACTTTTTTAAAATATTAAAATTTTTAAAATAAAATAATTTTTTTAGTTATTTTTTATTTGAAATCTATTTTGTGGCAAAAAAAATTAAAAAGTTTATTTGAGAGATTTTTGCAACAATAAAAATTTTAAAATTATTTAAATTTCAGTATTATCTAACTTGCAAATTAACTGTGATTAAAAAAAATCAATAGGTTTATTGGGATTTGGTTTAACAGACTTAACTAGGCCCATTCAAATATCACTAGAGCTTCTAATTAGTTTGGTGGGCTCAACCAGGCCCGTTATCGCATATTCTTAAAATAAAGAGGGTTGCATTAAATTCAAATACCTCGTAACGCGTAGGGTTTCTAGTGAGCTATTGATTTGAGAGTTATCTAACCCCTTGTGAAGGAGAGGAGCTACATCATGTCTTCGGAGCCGGGAGAAGAAGAATCGTTTTCCAAAAACTACGGCCACGTCACTCTCAAGGAGTTACAATCCACGAACGATCCTAAAGCCGGGAAGTGGAGAGAGGCCGTTGAAGGGAAGGTGTGGACCGACGTGAGCGAGTTGGTGGAAGCGATGGCTGGAACGGAGGTTCTGATCAGAGGGAGAGTGCACACGGTTTCTAGAGGGTTTCTGATCGTGAGGCAGAGAGGATTCATGGTTCAGTGTGTGGTTACTGAATCGAGTGTTGACATGGTTAAGTTCCTCAAGCAGCTTAATGGAGAGTCCTTTGTTGATGTTATTGGTTACGTTGTTATCCCTAAGGATCCTGTGACGGGAACCACGCAGAAGGTTTGGTTTGTTTTTCACTTTCTTCGTTTGTTTGATCTTATTGTGACATTCAAAGAGAAGTTAACTTGTGTTGTTGGTAGGTTGAAATTCAAGTGAGGAAAGTGTATTGCGTCAACAGTGCCTTGCAAAAGTTGCCACTTAATGTCGAGGACGCTGCCCGGAGTGAAGCAGATATTCAGGTAGTATAGTAGGCATGCCAGTTCGGGTAGTTCGGTTCTAGGTTAGTCTCGTTCAACATAAATCTTTGGTATCCTGCTAGTTCGGTTTTTGAAAATCCTACCAAAATTTTTATTTCTACTAGATTTTGGTTTAATTTTGGTTAGTTCAGTTATTCGGTTTGAAATTTGGTTAGTTCGGTTAGTGTTTTTTTAGTATGGTTTGGTTATATTTCTTAAAAAAAACCGAAGTAATTGATTGCCAAATTGAACCCAAAACTGAACTTTAAATAAAAACTACCAAATCATTAAAGAAACTTACCCAATCGAACCGAACTCCTCACTGAACTAAACAAAATTTCGGTCGGCTGTTCGGTTCGGTTCAAAATCCCAGCCTTAGGTAGTATAATGTGTTATGGTTTGGAGATTTTTTGGAACTGGTGGGACAACTATCTTGTGTTTTTTTGATTGCTTCTATGGTGTTCATAAGAGTATTTGTTTCTATGATTGTTGCAGGCTGGGAAGCCTGGTGCCAATCAGGATACCCGTTTGAACTATAGGGTGATTGATCTCAGAACACCGGCTAATCAATCTATCTTCAGCCTTCAGTGCTGGACCCAAATTGTAAGCCGTCTTTAGGATTTGGCATGCAACATGGAGTTTTTTTTTCTGTTAGTAATAGATATGAATCTTATTAGTGTAGCAGAACTGTCCTAATAGGAAGTCTGATCTTTCCTTCCATGATTTAATCGCTTTCTTCGATGTTGCTTTTGCTGAAGTTAACATATCTAATAGATGAGAAACTCAACTCCACCTATTTAACATTAAACCATAATCAATAATTACTAAAATGTAAACACAAATGCTAATATATTTTTGGTTGAAGGTATTTTTGAAAAGTGATACTTAAATTGTGGTATTCTTAACAAATTTTTTCTAATAAATTGTGCAGGGATTAAGAGAAGGCTTACTAAGTAAGGGTTTTATTGAAATCCACACACCGAAACTGTTGGGTGGTAGTAGTGAAGGTGGTTCTGCCTTATTTAGGTTAGACTACAAAGGGCAGCCTGCTTGTCTGGCTCAGTCTCCTCAGCTCCATAAGCAGATGGCAATATGTGGTGACTTTGAACGCGTCTTTGAGGTTGGTTCTGTTTACAGAGCTGAAGACTCGTTCACTCATAGACACCTGTGTGAATTTATTGGTCTTGATGTGGAGATGGAAATTCACAAACACTACTCTGAGGTAAGTTAGAAATATGATTTCCTCTCATGTATGTCTTTTTTCTTCCACTGGTGCTAATTTTTTTTTGTTGGTTGTGCAGATAATGGATATTGTGAGCGAGTTGTTTCTCTTCATATTCAATAAAATAAACGAGAATTGCCAAAAGGAACTTGAAGCTATTAGGAAGCAATACCCATTTGAGCCGTTGAAGGTACCCATGCTCTGTACAAGCAAACGAGTTTTTTTTTTCTGTATATTATTGGTATTCTGATGATTTGCGCTAAAACTTGCAGTTTCTTCCAAAGACATTGATTCTAACCTTTGCAGAAGGAATTCAAATGCTTAAGGTAAGACTCGTCGCTTCTTTTCTATTCGAATTCAGTATATATCTCGCTTATTTCTTCGTTTTTCGGGTACATCTCAGCGTCACAAACTTTGTTTTCACGCCGGAAGCTTATTAGAAAAACAAAAAAATACATTTTGGGATTGCTGAATCATATCAAATAAAATGTCTTACTTGAGGAGTTATTTGAAATGAACTATCAGTAATATTAGTTATCTTGACGTGTTTACCAGGAAGCTGGTGTCGAGGCTGATCCTCTTGGAGATCTAAATATAGAAACTGAGAGAAAACTTGGCCAGCTAGTTCTGGAAAAGTACGACACGGAGTTCTTCATCCTGCATCGGTATCCTTCTGCGGTTAGGCCATTCTACACTATGCCATGTGCAGACGACCCTAACTACAGCAACTCATTCGATGCCTTCATAAGAGGTTCATCTTTGAGTTCTCTCTTTTATCTTTTGTGTTGTCACACATTTAAAAATGGCGAAATTTCATTTTTACTACAAACTTGATGTTATTTTTCAAATTTATTATTAATAAATGATTATTTTTAAAAATACTTTAAATTGATAATGAAAATAGACTAAATTAGTTATTTTTAAAATATTTATAAAACATTAAAAAAACTCACTCCCACCCCATTTAATACTAAACCCTAAATAGTAATCATTAAAATGTAAATTCAACTGTTAATATATTTTTGATTGAGTGTATTTTTGAAAAGTGATACTTAAGTTATGCTATTCTTAACGATTTTTCTTTTAAAATACTTATATTTGCGATTTCTGTCCATAGGTGAGGAGATCATATCAGGAGCTCAACGTGTACATGACCCAGAGCTCTTGACGGCACAGGCAAAACGATTTGGGATTGATGTCGAGACAATGAAAACGTACATTGATTCATTCAGGTAATAAACCACAAACTGAAGTAGTTTTGGTTCTTAACTATTGGTTATTAGAGTTGACGATGGCTAAGAAATAATAATGTTTACAGGTGCGGTGTACCACCTCACGGTGGATTTGGTGTGGGGCTAGAGCGAGTGGTAATGCTGTTTTGTGGCCTTAACGACATCCGCAAGACATCGCTATTCCCTCGTGACCCTCTAAGGCTCGCTCCCTAATATCTTTTCATCTCAAAGCTAAAGTCTAGATCATTTGCCAGACTCTGTAGATTTTTCTCTCATGAATAATGGATGACATTTGTCTTTTCCTGATTCTTGCAATTGAAACTTGATTTGGTTATGTGATACTTACGCTTCATTTGCATTACCGAGTAAAACTTTATTGAAAAACTTGATTATGATCAAGTAGCATTCCTGAGACGAATGCACACAAACAAAAAATCAACACAACCAAATTTTAATACATTAGCTAATGAGCACGGAAAACCAATGTTCAAGAAATCTTTAGACAGTAATTAAACTCTTTATAGAGAATTAGCGACTAGACAAATTATTATGGGACGTTAAGAAATTATTGATTTATCTTATATATGATATTTATATAAAATATTTTTAGTTTTTGAATAGAGATATAAAATTATTTTGATAAATTAGATAGGAAAAAAATTTAAATAAATTTGTGGATATATGCTAACATTATTGTTTAATTTAACATATTTAGATTAATTTAAATTAATTTTAACTATTGATTTTAACTAAATTTAACCGATTTCGAATAATTTAAATCAATTTGAATTATATAAATTAAATTTTAGAAAAATTATTTCAGAATGACTAAGTTGCCGCATAGGCGGAGGCATAATATTTTTAAACTGATTTTTTAGAAGCTTGAGAAAAAGAGATGGAGTGACCTTAGGGCATGATTATTGGGGGTTCTTAAGGCGTGGGCCCCACTAATTCTCTCAAAACCCATCTCTTATTTCTCTTAAATAAGAATCTCATTTGCTATGTATCTTACACTGTTCGCAGGCCCCACTAACACGTGGCGTTCCGCGATTGATTAGTTTTAATTTTTTTTTTTTTTTAAAAAAAAAAACAGAAAAAAGAAATAAGAAACCCAGGTCAAGAGACCTGGGTTAAAGATTGTCTTACTCTGCAGCAAGGATCCGGCTTTCTCATTTGGGCCACGAAAGCCCGATAAGATCTAACCCGACCCGAATTGTAAACAGATAAACCCCAAAGAGGTAAACCCTGAACATCTTCTTCACCAGAAATCTTCATCCTACTCTGCCACTAGCCATGGATATATGAAAAAAGCAACGAAACCACTCGTGAGACGATTTGAAACCTTCTGAATCAATTAGTACGTTCCCAAATGCAGAGAACGTTCTCACTTGCGGCTGCTAAGTCTTCTCCTTCTTCGATTTCACCTCTGTCTCTTCGTCCTCTCATGGCTAAGGTTTGTGTTTCCTCTGGTGGGATACTCAAATGTTCCATTCTCGATTCAAAGTTTTGTTCTTTATAGCTAAATGTTTAGACTTTCGTCGTTCTAATAGTGAGAAACTCATGGAGATTACTTGTTTTTTTCTTATGCAGTTTCAGTGCAGGGCAATTCAGAGTTTCCCAGCCTTATCTTCCTCTTCAGTAGTTAAGATTGATAAAGTCTATAGAAATGTATGTCAGATTCAGTTTAAAAGAGAGAACGCAAGTTGTCTTAACTTAGCTTGCGCATTTCCTTCAATCAGTTCTGCTAGTTTTGCTTCACATTGGAGTGGTTCAAGTTTAAGGTCTTTTGGAAGTAGTTTCAGTACGTTTCCGGGGAGATGTTTTTCTCAAGTACCTAATACTGGAAATAAGGATAAGATTGTCAAGAAGTTTGATAAGAAGCGGAAGAAGCATGAGGTTTTGGCTTCCTTAAAAGTTGAAGTGGTGACTGCTACTGAGCCGGTTATTGGAGATGTTAAGGTGGATTTATCAACTGCAGCTTCACCAGCTAGCAATGGTGAGAAAGTCTCTAGTATCAAACCAAAACGGCGCCCAAAGAGCAAGAAAGTTGAAGATAAATCTTCTTCAGCTGTCTTGGTTTTGGAGGAGGTTTCTTTAGAAGAGAGTTTGAAAACTGTTCCCAAGCCAAAACATTCTGGTTCTGGAAATAGGAAGTCTTCGTCTGCAAAGGTATTAAACTTTTAAAATTTTTGGGACATAATAGTTTCACTCTTGCGTATTTTACTTGACAGTATAGTTCTCAGAAGGAGGTGGCAAAAAGTCTCACTGTGGAGGAGCCCGAAAGTTCTGCTCCATCAAATTCCAAGTCAACAGAAGCAAGCAATTCCACTGCTAGTATAGCTAAGCAAGCCTCTCCTGTCAAAACGAAACGGCGGCCAAAGAGCAAAAAGGTTGATGACAAATCTTCTTCAGCAGTACCAGTTCTGGAGGTCTCTGTAGAAGAGAGTTCAAAAAGCGTTCCCAAGCCAAGACATTCTGCTTCTGGAAATCAGAAGTCTTCATCTGCTAAGGTATTGAACCTTTAAAAGTATTTTGGACATAACCTTGCTTATGTTATCTAACAGTACAGTTTTCAGAAGGAGGTGGTAAAAACTCTCATTGTTGATGGGCCCAAAAGTTCTTCTCCATCAACAAAAGCAAGTACTAAACCAAAACAGAAGCAGGTTCCTCAAGCTCAACCTATGAAAAACGTCATAGAGCATCGAGGTCAAAATGCTTCTAAACCACTTTTTCCGCCAAGTGGAAAATCTGTTATTGTCGTTGAGTCAATCACAAAAGCAAAGGTTATTCAGGGTTATCTTGGTGACATGTATGAGGTTTTGCCAAGTTATGGTCATATCAGAGACCTAGCCTCAAGGTCTGGTTCAGTGAGACCAGATGACGATTTTAGCATGGTTTGGGAAGTTCCATCTTCCGCGTGGACTCATATTAAGAGCATAAAGATGGCATTAAATGGGTACGGTTCCTAATTTTATTGTCTATTCCCTAATTTAAGAATAGTTTTCGAGTGTGTCGTTGTGATGTCTAGCTACTGAGATATATGCCTGCTCCAAGCTTCATATTCTATGAGCTCCTTCTTTCCTTTGTTTTTTTTGTTGTTGTGCGTCTCTATCTCATTATGTTTACTTTATTCCTCAGAGCTGAAAATCTGATTCTTGCATCGGATCCAGATCGTGAAGGAGAGGCTATTGCCTGGCACATCATCGAGATGTTGCAGCAGCAAGGTGCTTTACATGAGAGTATGACTGTAGCAAGGGTTGTGTTTAATGAAATAACCGAGTCAGCAATAAAAACTGCACTCCAGTCCCCACGAGAAATTGATGGGGACTTGGTACATGCCTATCTCGCACGGCGTGCTCTTGATTATCTAATTGGATTTAATATTTCACCACTACTTTGGAGGAAACTTCCTGGTTGCCCATCAGCTGGGCGAGTTCAGTCTGCTGCTTTGGCTCTTATATGTGATAGAGAAAGTGAAATTGACGGATTTAAACCTCAGGAGTACTGGACTGTTGGGATCAAAGTGCAAGGGAAAGATTGTTCATCCACTGTTTCAGCTCACTTGACCAGTTTATATTCAAAAAAGTTAAATCAGCTTTCTATCAGCTCTGAAGCAAATGCACAAGACATTGAGCAAAGGATCAGATCAGAAGGTTTTCTAGTGAAGGGCATTAAAAAGAGCACTACTCGGAGAAATCCACCAACTCCATATATAACATCAACCCTCCAGCAGGATGCTGCTAACAAATTGCATTTTTCATCAGCATATACCATGAAGGTTGAGAAATTGAAACCTATTTTCGTTTTTTTTTAAAACTTTTCATTGAGTCTATATTTCTGATAATAATTACCTTTCAGCTTGCTCAAAAACTATATGAGGGTGTTCAACTGTCTGATGGTAAATCAGCTGGTCTTATAACATACATGCGGACAGATGGTTTACATGTGAGTAATCTCTATACTTGTGTATTTTCTGCTATGAGCATTCTTTTTTGTTTTACTGATTCATCTTACTATCTATTACAACTTCATTTTCATTTTTCTTGATTGATTTGTTTCACTTTTCATTTGTTTCTGTTCCCATCAGATAGCTGATGAAGCTATTAAAGATATACAGTCCTTGGTGGCAGAAAGGTAAGACACATAAATTGATTTGTGAAGTTATTTTACATTAGTCCGTTTGACTCCAGAAAAGTTTACCAGCTATTTACTTATTATCTGCAGGTATGGGGAGAATTTTACATCAGATGGTCCTCGTAAATATTTTAAAAAGGTTAAGAACGCTCAGGAGGCACATGAAGCTATTAGACCTACCAATATACGTAGACTACCCTGTAAGTAAATAATTACCACTCTTTCTTCAGACTATAGGATTTATTTAGGTCAGTCATACAATTTATTGTTGTAACTCTCAACATTTGTGTATGCATTTCCAGCAACGATTGCTAGCCTGCTTGATGCGGATTCTCTAAAATTATATACCCTTATATGGTCACGAGCTGTGGCATGTCAGATGGAGCCTGCTTCTGTTGTGCAAGTAATATATGTGTTAATTTGCACTTCAAATCATGCATATGGTGTCAGATAGGTTCTTATTGATTAGCTAGAGAAAAAAAGGAAAAAGAGAGTATGTAACTGAATTTACCCATCAACTAATATTGAGTGGTTCAAGGGTTAACATTTTGAAAACCAACATATTTGTCTATTTTTATATCCGACTCTTTTCTTGCTCAGGTTCAAGTTGATATTGGAAATGCCTCTGAATCCATTATCTTCAGATCATCATCCTCAAAAGTTGATTTCCTTGGATACCAGGCAGTTTACGAGGTACAACCTACTTCATATTGTCGATGATTCCCTAAAGTTTGGCCTTAGGAACAATTTTCGTAATTTTTTCCATCTGTAACTCTGATTGTCATCTGCAGGTTTATTTTGACCTATTTAGACATGTGCTAAAAAAGTTTTGTTGTTTTTGTTGTAGGACCCTGAAGCCAAGGCAATCAAAACCAAAGACGATGATAAGAGTACTGAGCGGGAGGAAACTTTTGAAACTCTCAGTTTGTTGAAGGTATTCTTCCTACTATCACAACTTTTTTTTACCAGTGCCTTATACCGTTGTTTTCATATCTTTCTCCTCTTTTCAGGATGGTGATGTGCTACACATTGGTGAAGTGGAGCTCAAGCAGCACCATACTCAGCACCCACCACGCTATTCCGAGGGGTCACTGGTATGGCATTCCAGTTTCCTTCTTGTCAAAAGTGTCTAAGATTCAGTTCCACATTATGTTTTCCATTAGTGTAGGCGCTTTCTGGAATTAACGGTCTTAGTTTTTCTCTAGGCGAAGAGGAAGATATAAAATTAAGAAAATGACAACTGACACAGTGTTGTTTACCAAAAATATTCATCTGCCTTCTTGATTCTTTTACGCCAATCTAACTTACTTTTCCTAAATCCAAAGCTAAATTATTCTGGAACCTGAATACGTCAGACGTGTAGCCAAATCTGATACTTCACATTTTCGTCTCCGGTAGCTCATTTTGGTTCCCCTTCAGCTAGATAATACTTTCACTGAAGCTTCCACACTATGCTTTCATTATTAGTGAAGTTAAAGGGTTGATCCTGAACAGTTCTCTTTAACAGTAATTCATCTCTGTTTCAGTAAGACGGTAGCTAAGTAAGAATGATAAAGGGTTTCTTTTTGTATGATTGGTGAATCTGGTGGTTACGCAGAGATATTTGGCATGATACTTACAATGAACAATGTGTTATACATGCTTGATGTGATTCAGATTAAAAAGCTTGAGGAGCTCGGGATAGGTAGACCCTCGACATATGCATCTATATTTAAAGTTTTACAGGTATGTGCTTGTGTTAAGAAAGTGTTTTTTTTTTTCTTTCTTCTTGTGCTTCTGTTACTCGCTGGAGGTTAAGAGACTCTAAAGTCATCTGAAACTAGCAATACCCTTATTCAATGTGAGGCATAGACTTGTAATTTTGACACCCTTTTTTGTACACAGGACAGAAAGTACCTAACAATAAAGAGCCGGGTACTGTATCCGGAATTCCGCGGGAGGATGGTATTTTTCCTCATTAATTAAGCTTACTAATTGATATTTTAGTAAACGAACCATTCCAACGTTATCTTTCTAACCTATGTACTATGTTTCCAGGTTTCAGCGTTTCTTACAAACTACTTCACTGAGGTTACAGACTATAGTTTTACTGCTGATATGGAGACTGAGGTGGGTTTTTAGTTTGTTCTTTACTCGACTCTGTATTAACTAGGGCAATTTCTACATATTTCATAAATATTTTACAATACTGCAAGATGAGATACTCATTTTTTTTTCCTTTCCTTTCAGCTTGACAACGTTTCTGGTGGCGTAACTGAATGGAAAGGTCTCCTAAGAGATTACTGGACACGATTCAGCGCGTATTGTAAACGGGTCGAAAATGTCCAAATCCAACAGGTACGATGAACTCTTAAAGTCTACTTTCTGCAATTTTTTTATAATTAGATTCTTACATTGTTATACATTTACAGGTGGAGAAAATGTTGGAAAAAAAATATGAGGAGTTTCTGTTTTCTTCCCTTCCCGATCCTACCAGGACTTGCCCGAGGTCTGCATCCATTTTTCCCTTACACATAATCTAAGTTAATCAGTTTCAGGATAGAGCATCTGCTTTATAATTTTGAAGAAACCATCCTTTCATAAATGGCAACCCATGCTAACACCTTCACTTTCACACTTCTGCTAGATTGTGCAGTGATTTATTGTTTGAATGAGTGTACGATTGGGTTTCTTTCCATATTTCAGTTGTTCAGAAGGCACCTTAATTTTCAAAGTTAGCAAGTTTGGTACAGGATATTTCATCGGTTGTGATGGCTACCCTTCGTGCAAGTAAGTTGAATCTAAAACTTTTTACACCTGAGATGCTTATGTGTTCTCTCCATCAGATTTAACGTATTAACGTTTTTAAGTTTTTATATCTATACGTATTATCATATCATGGTCACCGATATAATTTAAGCTATGTGGTTCATGTGCAGATTCATAGCCAAAACACTTTATGGAGAGGATGAAGATGAGGATGATTCTCCAAGGAATACCTGCGTAGAAGAGCCCAAATTGCTGGGTCTTCATCCCAATACCAATGAGAAGGTCTCGCTATTCTTCACCTGTTTTGTTGACAAGTTTTCTTACAACTTTAATTTGCTGAATCCATTTCCTTGTTCAGGTTATTTTAAAGTGCGGCCCCTATGGGTATTATGTACAGCTCGGTGAGGACAAAAAAGGGCACTTACCAAAACGAGCAAATGCAGCCCATGTATGTTGGAATTTTACCAATTTAAACAATGCATTATCTCTATGTTTCTCTTCCTACATAAATGACGTACTGACTATTGAGTAAAAGTTCATTGTGCATATGTGTGTCAGTAATGTCTTGGTTAAACATATTGCTTGCCTTCTCTTACTGACAAATCTCCTTGAACCTTTTATTCCAGATAAAGGATGTGAGCTCTATTACGCTTGAAGGTGCTCTCGAGTTATTACGCTATCCTCTGACACTGGTAAGACTGATTTAAAGTTATTGCGTTTCTGGATGAGCTGTTCTAACATTTTGGAGTGACTAGGGAACCCACCCTGAAGATGGGCAGCCTGTGACCTTGAAGCTTAGTAAATCTGGATTTACGGTTCGACATCGCCGCACAATGGCTACTGTTCCAAAGGTATAGTTATGTACTGTCATATGATGCGTTTGATATAGTTAGAATTAGAGGAGCATTATTAGCTGATGTTGGTCTTATACTTGATAAGAAAATGAGGTGTGGATCTGCATCGATAATATTGCTGTCTGTGTTCTTGCATGAGTTCACATTCAATGGATTATCGTTTTCATTGTGGATAACTTTGTACTTGGCAGAACACTGAACCAAGCGAGGTTACTTTAGAGAGAGCAATGAAACTCTTGTCTGGCAAAAATGTGAGATTGTGTGGCAGACCTAAGAGGATCAAGCCACCAGTAGATGAGGAATCAGAAGGAGATGAAGAAGTTGTGGAAGCAATGTGATCTCTAACCCACAACGTGAAGCTGTTGGGCTAATTTGCAATTGGTTCGTGAGCTTACACGAATAAAGAAGAGCATTAGCTTTGATGGAGATTATTTGAACATTCTTTTTGGTAAGCAAAGTAATAATCGTAACGAAAAAGGTTGGATACTATTGTAAGATTACAATACATTTGTTAATGATATGAAAGTTCCATTAGTTTTGCCATTTATGGGTTGTGGAAGTGTTGTAGTCTTGGTCGACTGTTCTGCAGGACTGCGTATCTTTGATTTTGCTTTTACGTTAGAGAAGGCAGACAAAAAGGTTTCATCTTTGAATCTCCTCCATCCTGATCTAGATGGTAAGTTAACTATAATCATATGTACAATTTGAACATTTTCTATATGGGAAAGACACTCTAGCGCAATATACATTGAGCATGCAAATTCAATTGCTTGTTTCATGAGTATATATAGCTTCTAAGGTTAAATGTAACTTCTGGTGAAACATGGATTGTTGATTTCTATGCAGATCAATTTGTTCATCACAACAAAACTTGAGACTTCAGAGGTTACTCAAGCACTGTCATAGAAATATCATTCATCTGGTCCTGCAAATGGATATAGGAGAAAAAGATATGAGTTGTGTAAAAGGATTTCAAGTTTGAAATGCATATCTTTGTATTGGATTATCAGTGCTTACAACTTGGGGGAGGAATTTTGACTAACGGTGGGGCTTGGTCCAGGGCTGTTGATGACTACTGCAGACCGAGTTGATTCTTCTGCAAGTGCTCTTAATCTGCTGAGCTCTGGCAAGATAACTTTGGAAAGATCAGGTCTGTCTTTCCTCCTTATCTCTGCACACTTAAGTGCCAACTTGGCAAACTCTGTGGTATCTTCAACAGGCCAATCAGAGACAGATGGATCAAGGACATCTTTCAAATTACCCTTCTCGAGGGCTCTTTCAATGTAATGAGTTAGACCCATTGGTGGCTTTCCTGTTATTAACTGCAGAAACATAACGCCGAGTGAATAAATGTCAGACTTTACACCCAGCATACCTGTCTGCTGATACTCTGGATCTATGTAGCAAAACGTGCCAGCAGTTGATGTCATGCGGTATTGTGTCACGGTGTTTGCAACGGATGGAGGGACTAGCCTAGCCAGGCCAACATCAGCAACCTTGCTGACAAAGTTGCGGTCTAGTAATATATTTGCAGGTTTTAGATCACGGTGGACCAGTGGTTCTGGTTTAGTCTGGTGCAGGTACAACAGTACGGTGCCGATCTCTGCAGCGATTCTGAACCTAGTTTGCCAAGAGAGGGGTGGGCTGTCTCCTTGTCTGAAAAGACGGTCTTCTAAGCTCCCATTGGACATGAACTCATATACTAAGCACCCACCTTCTGGGCAGGCTCCAAGCAGAAGAACCATATGAGGGTGTCTCATGCAGCTTAACACTTCAACCTGTGTTCAATTGATAAACAACACTTAATTAGAGTGAGATGCCAATAAAGAGCTGCATGAGTTTAAAAGTTTCATGGAGACTTTGTTATGAGATTTCACCTCTTGCTTAAACTGTGACATGCCGTGAGCTGCATCTGGGTGCAAAGCTTTTACAGCCACAGGTGTCTGATCCAGATAACACTTGTAGACAGGTCCATAACCGCCTTCTCCTATCTTGTATTTCTCATCAAAGTACTCTGTTGCATCCTCAATCTCTTCGATAGAGTACTTTCTGTATCTAACATCTGCATGCGCTAAAGCATCCACGGCTTTTCTTTTCTCCTCAGTCTCCTTGAGAGCTTTCATTTCCGCACTGATCCTCTTTTTGGACTCCATTTCAGCAATCCTTTGCGCTGCTTCAGCTGCTTCCAATGCTGCTTTGGATTTTGCTTTCTCCTTCTCTGCAATGGCTAACGCAGCTTCCTCTGCTTGCTTTGCCTCTTCGTATTTCCGTTCTTCTTCTAACTTCCAGCGTTGAAGCTCCGATGCCTGCAGGTTCAACAATTCACTTGAATCCGTATAATAGAAAAAGGAAAGTTAAATGAAGCCACACACCACTCATTATCATGGGAACTGTACCTTCCGTTTTGATGTGAGCGCTTCCTTGCAAGCTGTACTGTACATTTCCATCGTTTGTTTCAACTCCAGTTTAAGCCTCCTCATCTCAGCCTCTACATCATCCTGTTTTTCCAAAACTCACAACAATCAGCCACAAAACCTGCAAACAGGTTCACAGAAGAGCAGTCTTACCCCTCCTTGCGAAGCAGATGAAAACCTTTCATTCTCAAATGAGTCTCTTGAGGAAGCAGGTGGTGAGCTTATATCCATTGACCCCTGTCCGTATGTCATTGACTCGAAGCTACCACGGTCAATGTCGGAGAAATTTGATAGCCTTGGAGGAGTCCGGTTTTGATCAGAATTGTCAAACAAGGAAAGGGAGTGACGCTCAGTACTTGGTCTTCCAGAGCTGATAAAGGATATGTCAGCATCTGGAATTGATAGATCTCCGTATGATGCTCTCCCATTCAGGCCTCTTCTAGTGAAAGGTGGCCTGTTTCAACCAAGAAGTTTCATCGTCTGATGTGAGCGTGTCAAATGAAAAACAAGATAGATGTGTACCTGGAGGACTCAGATTGATCGTCAAGGGACCTGCGCTGAGAGTCAAATGATTGTCTCTCAGCTACAGGAAACAAAGAACAAGAAACAAACAAACAAAAACAAACTCAGTGTTTGCAGGAGACAGACATGTGAAGAAGCACTAAAGAAAGCCATTTTTTTTGTAAACCTCTTGTGTTACTAGTTGCAGGAGAAGGCAAACGCGGATGTTGTGGCTTTGAGCTATTCTGTTGAATCTCGATGCGCAATGGAGAAACAGAAGGCGCAGAACGAGAGGCTGCTCTCTTTGTTGAAAGCTTTCCTTTGGTTATGACATAAACAGTGCAGTAATCAGGTGCATTCTTTGTAATGATTACTGGAATATCTGTAGGTTTGTTGAACCTGCAGAGTTTTAATACCCCAAATGTTAACATCTAATCAACCATTTCCGGTTAAAATATCCTAACCGGAAAGAGAAAGACAAAAAACACACCTGAGAAAGCCTCCTTTTGATGAAGCACCAACCACCAATACCTCAATGATGACCTGATTTGCATATTCAACTAAAGCTTTCCCCACATCTGAATCCTCCAACAACACATCTTTGCATTGTATCTAAACAAATTCCAACCATAATAAGCACAGGAAGAGAGACAATAGGACATGTAAAACTGTTTGGACTCACTTCTTTGCGTGAACAGAGGCAACGAAAGGGAAGGAACAACTGTTTGTAAGAGCCGTCTGGTTCTACAGTCACCAATGAAGAATCACCACTTACTTGGCTCGTCTCTGAAAAGAAAACACAGACAACCCATCAGCTTCCAAGAAAGGAAAGAAGACAGAAGAAGAAGAAACAAAAGGTTTTCTTACTAGAAGAGTTTGGGTTAGTAGAAGGGTTTGTTGAGACAGAGGAAGCGCGAGGCTTGACATGGACGAGAAGGATGGTTTGGCCTTTCTGTAACAAGTTATCAACAGCCCATTTAAGAGCATTTTGGCTGCTCTTGTCTTTGTCTATCGCAACAGCAACCAAACCATCCGTGCCAAATCCTCCATCTTTATCCCTCCTGTTCCTTGCCATCCAAGTATCTTTAAAGCTTCAATGAACAAAATATATTGCTTGTGTTCTTTAGGTTTCTTGGTTTGTTTTCCTCTACAAGATCCTCTCGTTTGTAAATTTTTAGAGGGAAAAGGGGTATGAAGAAGAGAGAAAGAAGTTTCTATAAAAATCCATCGCCTCTGTTTCTCTCTCACTCTGTTTTGAGTGCCTCTCCTTCTTCTCCGCCTCTCTATACTTAAACTTCCTATCAAATGTGTGTTATATATTTCACCCACACAAACGTTACCTTTTCTTGCACGCAATAAATCTACAAATATTAGCTATTAAATATTTGGTTCTATACAACAAGATAAAAGGACTTCATGGCCCAATGGATAAGGCGCTGGTCTACGAAACCAGAGATTCTGGGTTCGATCCCCAGTGAAGTCGTATTTTTGGTTTTTATTAGCTACATCACCTTAGTAAAGTAACACTAGGCTTTAACCCGTTTTCGCGGATATTTATATTTAAGTTTTATGTCAAATTGTAAAATATTTATTACTATTTGGTGTTTTGTATTATATAACTTAATATGTCTTGAATTATTAATATACAATATATAATTTTATTTATATTTTTTATTTTTTTATGAAATAACAGATATTAATATATAATTTTTTGTATTTTAATATATTTTTAAAAAATTAAAATAAACATAATCATATAAAAATCAAAATATAATAATTTATCAATTAAAATCCATTTCAATAATTTTTTGATGTTTTCATGGATTAATTTTTTTTTTTATAATTTTCATTGTTTAAAATTTATTTTAAAGATTTTGTAATTTAAATAAGATATATTTCTGTTATTTAATTTACAAACATAAACCATCAACTATAAACTAAAAAATCATAATCATACAATATAACTTTTTATCTTGTATAATTTATTTTTATTAAACATAAATTTATATTTCTAACTTTATAATTTAAATTTATAAATTAAAATACTCTATAATAAAAATATTTATTCTTTATTTAAATTTAAATAACACTAATTTATGATATTCTAATAATAATTAAAAATTTAGTGAATTATTTAAATTAATAATCTAAAGATTTTATAAGCTTTGTTAAAATAAAATAGGAAAAATTCAAAAATAAATATTGTTATAGTAGAATATTACTTATGTGTGATATTATATTTTATTCAAATGATCTAATATATAAATATTATTTTTAATATAATAAAAATTACTAATGAAATGATCCAATAACTTTTTATCAGTAGATAAAATAGGACTCTATTTTAATAGATTAGATAAATAAGATATATTTCTGTTATTTAATTTACAAATATAAACCACCAACTATAAACTAAAAAATCATAATCATACAATATAACTTTTTATCTTGTATAATTTATTTTTATTAAACATAAATTTATATTTCTAACTTTATAATTTATATTTATAAATTAAAATACTATATAATAAAAATATTTATTCTTTATTTAAATTTAAATAACAGTAATTTCTGAAATTCTAATAATAATTACAAATTTAATGAATTATTTAAATTAATAATCTAAAGATTTTATAAGCTTTGTTAAAATGAAATAGGAAATATTCAAAAATAAACATTGTTATAGTAGAATATTACTTATGTGTGATATTATATTTATTCAAATGATCTAATATATAAATATTATTTTTAATATAAAAATTACTAATGAAATGATCTAATAACTTTTTATGAGTAGATAAAATAGAACTCTATTTTAATAGATTAGATGCCTAATTATTTATAAGCTTTTTGGATGTCTACAAATCTATTACTCCACCAAAAAGACAAAAAAGAAAAGACTTGGCCTTTACTTCTTTCTCTTTAAAAAACAAAAAGAGAATGTAGTTAGCATAATTGATAGGATGTATAATTCTTATAATAAAACACAAAACAACAAGATCTATTCGAAATAAATTAAAAATAGATTTACTAACCTTTTACATGAACTTTCACCAAATTTGATTAGTTTTTGTAGGATTCATGATTCAGTACAATACAATTTCAATCTTAAAATAGAGAATTTATTTTTATAAGAGAAACTCCAATAAATAAAAATAATGATATTTTGATTTAATAAGTTTCCTAACCTAGATATGTTGTTTAAGATGGCAGTGAATAATTGCAAGAAGAAGTTGATTAACTGGTTCAAATTAATTCTTCATTAATTATCGTTCTATAACACGTACTAAAGAAGTAATTATCAGGCCAATTTTTTTATGAAACTATAATTTTATAATTTATTGCAATGTTGGTTATGTCGTAGTCACTAACTATATTCTGCCTTTTATTTCAAAAACAATTAATGTCATTGCTCTACTTATGATTTCAACAAAAAGAGAACTACACGATTCAAATTTGTATGTCTTTTGACTAATAAATTTTATTAAAATATTGCTATAAATCTCTTTAAATTCACTACTTAAGGAAACATTAGTAGAGACTTAAAATTACAAGTTCAATAACAATAATAGTGCATTTAAATAATTTAAAATACATGTTTAAATAACACAAGATTTATCATTTTAATATAAATTATTTAACATTTTAAATTAAATATGCATTCTAGATGAATCACACAACTTAACAACAACAAAAAGGAAAAAAAATGAAAATTGTCACATATTTATAAGATTACTCATCTGGAAAACAAAACATGGAAGATATATATGTTTCCTTAAAATTTTGTTTATTTTTCATCACAATTAAGAGAATATTTATTCCATTCAGTTCACTAAAATTATACATAAGATTAATTTCAATTTATGTTATCAAAATATAAACAAAATACAATAAAAACTCTAAAAATTAGAATACTCAATGATATATCAGGTAGAGAGCTCGTAAATGTAAACGCCCATGAGGACAATTAGGTAATGGGCTTTAAATAATGTTCCCATCGTGGCCCAGAAACAAAGGAGAGAACCCGATTTGAGGATTAAGTCACTTCATCTTCTTCATATTGGTTAAAGTAGCAAAGCTCTCAGCTTAAGGATCTTTTTTATTTTCGAATTGTACAGCGATGGATCTCAATCTAGATGCGCCACACTCTATGGGGACGACTATCATCGGCGTCACTTACAATGGAGGTGTCGTTCTCGGAGCTGACTCACGTACCAGCACCGGTGAGATGACATTCCATCTTCTCTACTCTCCTAGTGTTTCTTTTTAGCTGATGGAATTGGGATTTTTTTTTTGTTATTGTTCGCGTAGGGATGTACGTAGCGAATCGGGCTTCAGACAAGATTACACAACTCACAGACAATGTCTACGTCTGCCGTTCCGGTTCGGTAATGATTTTTTGTTTTAATGTGAAAAGAAAACTCTTTTGCTTGCTAAGACTTTTTTTTTAATGTTTATTACTGAAAAGCAATGTTTTAACATTCTCGTTGCGGTGACTAAAAGTTTTATAGTGGTTTTATAGAGGATTATTGGTTAGCCGGGTGGCTAAGCCGATTTTTTGAACACCTAAACTGATTATTGGTGTGAAAAAATTGTTTCGCTCGTACCCAAGTCGGCGTAGACGGATATTCATAACACTGCTGAAAAGTCTTTTGCTTTCTAGGTTTTTTACTCGGATCTTTACTGTGACTGTATTTTTAGTGATTACCACAAGGTCTTCTTGTTTGTATTGTAGGCTGCTGATTCTCAGGTTGTCTCGGACTATGTCCGTTACTTCCTTCACCAGCATACGTGAGTGTTATCATTCTTCTCTTGATTCCATGTCTTGATGTTGCTTATGATATATTCGTTTGCTTATGGTTTTCAGGATTCAGCTGGGGCAGCCTGCAACTGTGAAGGTCTCTGCCAACCTTATCAGGATGCTCGCTTACAATAACAAGGTACACGCTTTTTGCTTTAAAGCTTGCAGTTTTGTTTGGTTGTTTTATTAGCAACTTAAACTCAGGATAGTGGGGAATGTGGGTGATGTTCCCTTTCTACCAGTGTCCTTGCTTCTAGAGAAAAAATGCGCTACAGAATCACTGATAACTTCTTGTCTGAAAGCGTGGACTTGCGAAACATGAAAGCTTGCTTACGTTTCATTGCTACATGTCAAACTTGTCTGGATAGTATTTGTGAATATCCTGTTGTTATAATGTTACTTCTCTAGATTTTGGGCCTCTGTTATATTTCTTGGTTTTCTATGCCAGTATCCAGCCTGAAGAATGTTTTAATATGATAGAATTTTAGTTTTCTGTATTCTGAATCATTGTCTATCTATGTTTTCTAACGTAGATGCATATGCAGTGCGTTATTGTACATGTATTCCTTGTTTTGATTAGATGTATTGTTGAATAACACATTATATGTCTTTATTGGGCAGAACATGCTTCAAACCGGCCTCATTGTTGGTGGCTGGGACAAATACGAAGGTGGGAAGATCTATGGGATTCCTCTAGGTGGAACTGTAGTGGAGCAACCGTTTGCTATTGGAGGTAAACACCAAATTGTTCTGCATCTTATGATCCTTGGGGCTGTTCTGTATTCTTCAAGTTTTCTTTGGGGTTTACTTAGATGATACTTAGCTTTCCTGCAACTAACTAGTGGAAATATATGTGTTTTGTCTAGGCTCTGGCTCGAGTTACCTTTATGGTTTCTTTGATCAGGCTTGGAAAGAAAACATGACCAAAGAAGAAGCCGAGGTAAAGCGGTTCAAATCATTATCCAAAAATCTTACGAGCCATTTGTGTTATAACTGATCCTTACCATTGTATTTTTGCAGCAACTTGTTGTGAAGGCGGTATCACTAGCCATCGCCCGTGATGGAGCCAGTGGAGGGGTTGTGCGGACTGTCATCGTAAGATTTCTCTCTAGTCTTAACTATCTCAAACGAAACTTAACCTCTTTAACTGAACATAGTTAACCAAAAAAAAGAACATAGTTAACAAACTGCCTTTGATGTTTATTTTTGGAACAGATAAACTCAGAGGGAGTGACCAGAAACTTCTACCCTGGGGATAAGTTACAGCTTTGGCACGAGGAGTTGGAGCCACAGAACTCCTTGTTAGACATCTTGAACGCTGCTGGTCCTGAGCCAATGGCCATATGATACAAGCAACGGTCATTCGCCTACTCTGTCAAACAAATGTTTTAGATCCCTCTTTACTCTAGAACCTGTTTGATGTTATTTTGGATTGATCCGATCTGTCTCTTTCAAATTGATATCGTGTTCCTTATAGTTAATGTTCTATTTCATCTGTTCCGGAATTGAGTTGGTAATCACAATTTCACAACCAACCAAGAAGTTCATGGTCAACATAGAAAACATTAGTTTTGTAACTTTTGTTAAACTAAGTACAATTACACGACCTTTTACATGCTTTACACGTGGCCGAACAATAGACACTTACTACTCTGTACATTGTAGATCAAAGACACATGAAGTGGACAGAAGAGCAGGAGAGACAAAGGAAGATGAGTATCTTGTCAGGAAAAGCTGGTCATGATCTCTTTGTCTATGGCAGTCTCCAGGATCCCCAAGTCGTTTACGCACTTCTTAATCGCGTCCCTGACCATATCTCAGCCGTACTCTCCGGCTTGTACGTCTCTCTCTCACACTCACTCAACCTGTCTTGCTCTCGTTCATTTTCTGGATCAAAGAAGGTTGATTAATGGCTACTCTGGTGTCTTTTCAGTCACAGGTTTAGAATCAAGAATCGTCTTTATCCAACCATTCTGCCGGATGGCACCGGAGAAGTCACCGGAAAGGTTCATTAATCCTTGATTCCCATGTTATTATCTTGTCTCTTGTATATAGGATGATGGAAAAGAAATGGTTTTGCGATGTGTTTTAGTGTAGACATGGTTTTGTTTCCCTCCTTGTTTTGTCTGATCCTAGGTTTCTCATATCAAGATTTGAGAATTTCGAACACGCTTGTTGTCCGTGCAGGTGCTTAAGGGCATAACTGATGATGAACGTAAGTTGTTAGATGAGTTTGAGGATGTTGAATATGACAGAAAGTCTGTTGAAGTGGTTTTGACGGTAACTACTGTTTGGTTCTGTTTCTGTACTTACATGTCAGATTTTGGGTAGATTATATTATAAACCTCTTGATGATTTTCCAATTTCAGGATACTTCAGAGAAGCTACAAGTGGGAACATATGTATGGAGGAACAAAGATGATCCTGATCTTTATGGTGAATGGGATTTCGAGGTTAGATATCTTATATTACATACTCCCTCCGTTTCATATTAAGTGTCGTTTTAAAGAAGTTTTTTTGTTACAAAATAAGTGTCGTTTTCGACTTTCGATGCAAAATTTATTAATTTTATGTTGCAGTTTATTTTTCTATTAGTTGAAATATGGTTAGGTGTATAGGTAATTGTGTTTTATATAGAAAATATGCAAAATTAATTGTTTTCTTAATTTATGTGCAAAAACCTAAAGTGACACTTATAATGAAACAGAGGGAATATGTTCTTGTTGCTTTTGTAATCTGAAAGCTTCAATCTTCATGATATTTTCTTAACCGTGGTAGGAATGGAAACGGCATGAGAGAGAAGCTTTTGTCACCGCCACAAAGAAATTTGTGGAAGAGAGGAAACTACCAGAAGCAAAGACGAGGATCGACACATTCAAAACATTCTTTAAGCAGGATACAGAGGATGGGAAACCTCTGGATTCTTAATGGCTTTTGGTTCTTATAGTGAGGTCATTGCTTCAACTTCATTTGAAATAAGCCTTGTGAAAAATGCTTCTTGGAAATTTTTTTAAACAGAGACATGAATAATGATAACTCTAGTGAAACTACTATTGAGATTGGTTTGCATGATCATTTGATCAGAAGTAACCTCTTTTGGTCATTTGAAGAATGACTTCTTTTTCTTTACTCAAAGGGCTTCTTATCAAAGATTCTTTGTTTGGTTTGGTTTTGTGTATGTACTGATGCATGTGTACTGATGTATGCGTACATGATTTGTGGCTGCACTTGGCTCAAACGGGTATCATCGCTTGTGTATAATGATTATGTGCCTAAGAGAACAAAGAAAAAAGTTATCTTCTGTTTCTCTAACTGTCTTTTAGCTCATAACTTTGGATGCTTATCTTTACAAAGAAGTAAACTACATGAGTCACGGACATAGACTCACCACTTTTTTTAAGTTATGGTTTGTTACATGTTAAATCTCTTGCTCTCTTATAGATATATGGACCTGCTCATATAATCACTAGTTGTATTTAATATCCTCCACATCAGGTTCAGGAGATGATCATGATTCATGACACATGTGTTGATAGGTGATTGCTTAAGATGGTGTTAACTCTCAGGGTGCATATGTCATGTGACCTTTCCGTTTTATCAGATCTCTGCTTCTTAACCTTTGACTTTGACCACCCCTTTAACCATAGTTGAGAGAGAGCATATCATGAATCCATCAATACCTCATTGCTCTCTCTCTTGAATCTTGATTGATTTTTGGGAGGATACCAAGATCATTCCTTCTGATCTTGCCCGTACTCTGTTGTGGATGTACCGTTAATTACATGTGATTTCAATAATGATGACTACTTAATTTAGAGAAAATGTGCATGTGATGCTGTGACTCCAGTTATTATACTCACTAATCAAGATACTTATTATAGCATTAGTTTCTTTTGTAAAAGCATAGGATACTACTGTACGTTTTGTTAAATCTTACATAGTTTTAACAACCAGAGTCTCAACTTGATGATTTAAAAAGTACAATGCTGTAGGGTACTCTCATCTTTTCACATTATTTTAATTGATGTTAGTTAGTTACTCCATTAGTTTATGTTAAACCTACTGATTACTTGGCATAACTGCAACATCATTACACATGGGTAGTTACCGCCAAATACGGAAGGATGCATAGGTAGAAACTAAAAACATGAACCTTTTTGCTTTGGTTTGTATCAAGGTCTCTTAAGCCCTAACCATGTGACCTAAACTTTCCATATGAATAGCACAAGGGTCGAGTGTTTACGCTTTAGCCACTAGAGCATACTTGCCATTGCACCACCACTTCTTGGGCTGATACAAATGCAGATGATGAAAAAGGAAGCTTAACCATGTAGAATGTAGTTGCTTTTGTTTAGATGTTTCTACCTATTCATGGCCATGTGGTACATTCTCCTTCATGTTATCAGTTAATACATTTTATTATTCAAAAATCTCTCATTCTTTTTCTCTTGAGTTGCAAAGTACACAAGTTCAAATCCCCAAGGGAAAAAAAGTGGGAACATGGTGAAGAGGGAGAAGAATGGTTAAAAGCAACAAGCACATCAAACACAAAGAGAATAAACTATCTGCACATTGGACTGTGAGGTTGATGAGATGGAGTCCTAGGGCAATCCGAAGGATGACAGTAAGTTATCACTTCATCAGTAGTTGCATTGAACCTGCACTCCTGTGTGGTCAGGTACACATCAGCCTTGTTGTCCTCCATTATCTTCAAAATGCTCTCAAACACAGCAACTTCACAAGGAATCTTCAACACACCAGCTTGTTGAAACCCAAACTCTTCTTCTGCTTCACGCAATAGTGCATGGAAAGCTTGGTGGCTAAGGTAGTCCGTTGGTATCTTGTATCTCTTCTCTTCCTTCCCCACTGAGACAGCTAAGTAGCCTTTAGGAACAGCTGTTACATCTGTGAAGGATAGAGTCCTCTTCAGAAACTTTATGCTCTTGCTTCCACTGCCACTTCCAGTTTTGGTTAGGTTGTTGTTGTTGTTGTCTTCTTCGTTGTTAATCTTGTTGGCTTGTTTTGATGCGTGAGCTACTTTTCTCCATTTCTTGAGGATCTGTTGAAGCTTTACGATGTCTCTTATTTTGTTTGACTTCTTGGAGTCCATGGTGGGATCAGAAGAAGACATGGCTAAGTTCTTTTTGTGTTTGATCTGATCTTTGTGTTGTGTAATGATGGAGAGAGTCTACATGGTGGGTTTTGGAGGTTAGGGAGATATATAGAGGTGTTGATGACATTTTTGGAATCTTGTTTTAATTACTTTACAGATTAATTTTGAAACTGAATGATTAAAATATTTGACTAATCATATGCTTTTGGTTTTCTTAATACCCAACTTGGAAAACCTTAGGGTCGGGTTATTACTTCTAGTTTTGACTTTTTCTTAACTTAAATCGACATTAAGGCCATGTTAAATTATGCTTTTGGGATTGCGTTTTAAATCCGCAATTTGTAAACACTTTTGTTATTGATAACACCAAAAAGTTACAAATTGTTTTGTACGATTTTATCTTTAAACAATCTGTTTATAGTTATGTATTTTGTTGTTTTTTTTTTTTTTTGATTAACTTGGGGGTATCCCAGACCCACGGAGAGGCCCAGACCAATCCCCAAGGGGAGGTGCAGCCCACGGATAAACCCTCTCTCCGGGTATTCAAATGGGCCCTAAAGCATGGGCCCATATCCGTGTAAGGTGACCAGGATAATTGTGACTTAGTTTCGCGCAACAGGTGGATCGAACCTGAAACGTGTTGGCGTCCCAGTCCCGTCTCCTTACCACTCGACCACAATCATCCGGTCTATGTATTTTGTTGTTTCAAACAAATTATATACAACTTTCGTTTTGCAAAGAATGTCATTTTGTTTTCAATGCAATTTATACATACTTTTAATTTAATATTTATTGCAAAAAACATTGATTTGATAAATATATTTATTTATATCAAACACTTTAAATAATTATAATTATTAAAAACATTAATGTATTCTAATGATTTTCTTAAAATGTGTGAAAAATGTAAAAAATGACATTTAAAAAAAACAGTATATTGTAAATAATTTTGTTATATCATTGGTTTATGTAAAAAGGGCCACAACATCTTACAGAAATAAAACAAATATGTATATATGATAAAATGAAATAACTATTTTCTAATGAAAAGAAAGAAAAAATAATAATAGCTTCGAACGTAAGAAAGTGAAGTAGACATGTTGTCGTGGACTCATGAGGGAAGGCTTCAATTTCCAAAGCAAACGGCTTCACACTTTTAAGTTTTAACAAACACTTTCAGTTCAGTTCAATGGGAATCTAACGATTGGATCTTTTCTTCATTTATTTCCTTTTTCAGAAATATACTTATAATATAAAGTACGGATTAGTAATAATCTTTACATATAACACTAACGACAAAGAAAAAATAGTTATTTTACGCATCATCCTTCAGAACTCCCATATGTATAGAACATGGAGGCCGTGCCAGTAAAGGTCTTTCTACTTCCACATCAATGTTCGTGCAGTTTCAGGTTTTCACTGTACCTTCTGGCTCCCCATGTGAGTTTTTTTACCCTTTTTTAACTATAGCTTTTTTTACTTTTCTCTTTTTATAAGTGATATTTACTTCTCTAGATCCAGACCCTTCTCTAGACCTCTTTAACTAAATAATGATAGTATAATGATAAATTTTTAGAGTTTGGTGTGTATCCACCTCGCTTTTGGGTTCTCTACAAACTAAATTATCAATACTTGTTCGGTATGGACTTGGGCTTCGACCCAAATGGTTAATATGGTGGGTCGTAACAGATGATCGGTCAATCTTTGACATTAGTCGTAAGATATTCTAAATTCAGATTAGACAGTGTAATACGCTTCGGATTAGTCCACTTTGTAGCACTAAGTGTGTTTCTCTCGGGACCAACCGAATCAGCCCATAAAACATATCAAAAAAAAAATCCAGACCATTTCATAAGTTTGCATCTTGCTTTGTTTATAGTAAACTATATTATTTTTCTTAAAGCTTATGTATAAGCTTGTTAAAAGAATACATTCTAGTCAAAATCAACATATCTGAATTTTTTATATTTTACCTTGTATGTATTATATTTATATGTAAGGGTCAGTGAGTGTGGCTTCATGAATCAGTGATTTTAGATGTCTCGGTGATAAAACTATGATTCGATTACATTTTTCTAGAGGCTCAAGCAAAATTTCTAAGTAAATAACCAAAACATACCAAATAACGAATAATTAGAAAATATAAAAGTGCAAATGATGATTGGCTTCAACAACTAAATCATATGTTATTAATTAATAAATATTCCAGTTTATTTAATTTCTGATGACATCAACAACAAACTCGGCTTGATATTACGTAAAATACATAATAAGAAGTTGACGCCGATTTGATAATTTAAGACACTTATCTTTAATGTGTCTTATTCAATATTATAGCATTCAAGTTTTGCAGACTGGCGATCGTTGCATGTGCTGGTGATGAACTAGCGCGGAAGCAATGAATATATCAGCAAAGATTACGCAAAAAAAAAAAAAGCATAATAAAACATTTTCTATTACGTAAATTATATAATAGTATTACTTTATAGAAATACCCTTGACGGGATGAGGTACCTATACTGGTTAGAGTCTTGGGGGCCAATTGTCATGCTTCCCGGTTCGACGCCAGGCGGATGTGAACTTCCTCTTCTATGTCACCATTAGTGGTATTGGACTTCGGCTCAGGTTAATACCCTCTCGGGTGAAGTGGACCGCTACCTGACCGGGCCCAGGGAATGATCCGCGAAGCGGAGAACCCTGGATTATCAAAAAAAAAAATATATCCTAGAATAGTCTCTAAATTTTTTTTATTATATAGTTTTCAAATAAAAAAATAATCAAAATAAATTTTATTAAATTGTGTAAATATATATTTATATCGTAAAATTAACAAAAAACTAAATTTAAGGTTTAAATTTATGAATTGGATTTTGGAAGTGAGGTTTAAAATTTACATAAATAAAAGTAAATAGTAAAATTTCAAAATAAAATAGATCATTTTAATTATTTTTTCTTAAAAATTATTTTAATGACAAAAACTTAAAAGAGACTATTTAATAGAATTGTCCTACTTTATCAGAATATTAGATTTTGAATTCTTTAAGAACGAGTTTATATAATTGGAAGATAACTCACCACTCTACCAGTCCACCATTTACGTCTATATTATTTAACAATTATACTGATTCATTTTACGTACAACATACATGGGCGTCTCTAGATGTTGGAAGCCCAAAATAATTTAGTAAGTGTTTTTAAATTTTTTTTTACAAATTTAAAATCTTTTTTTTTTCATATAATTATTTTATTAAAAATTGAGGGTTTTAAACCAATATTTTACTTCGACATGCTCAGAACCACCCCCGCACAAGTGACAACATGGCCTCTATCACAATTCACGTTCTTCATTTTTCTTGTATGCATTAGTAAATTAATTTTTGATTATTTAAGCTACCAACTATAACTGCTCCAAATTCAAATGATTGATTACTTACTTCGTCCTTTTAGAAAAACATTCACCGTATTTTCCTTTTTGGGGGTTAGTAGGTTATATATTTCCGTACATTTTCATGATTTAATTAATATCTAATTTCATGGAAATTTGAGTTTAATTTGTAAGGTACTAACCACCATGAAGAAATTAACAAACATGTATGATTGAGCATTTGAGCCCCTATGAATGATTGAGAAAAATGTAATATAACTGGAAAAAAAAACAAGCTGGCTTTTATTCCCTGATCTTCTACGTGCTACTAACCAATAATGATTTTCATGATTGTAATTAGTTTTAGATGATTTTGAAAAAAAAAATATAAATCTATTTATCATCACATCTTAATTTTCTTTTTATTTTAATATGTGTCATGCGTTTGCTGTTGCTTGATCTGATTTCTAATGTCTTCTAGATCTGATTTCCAATGTCTTCAAGATCTGATTTGCTGTTTTACAATATGGATAGATGCGATACAAAAGAAGAATACAAGTGGCTACAAACTAAAAAAAAAATTAAGATTATAATCATTTATTTAGTTTCTACTAATTTTACAACTCTCAAGCCCAAATCAGCTTGTAATGTATATTGGGCTACTAATATTTTGAGACCAACACACATTTTTCTAGTGATACCTGTGGAAATGGATAGCTCCAATGGTCACTAAATCAAATAGTCTGCAAGCATCTAGATAGGTTTCAAGTTCCAAAAGAAATGAAAGTATATGTCATTATGGTAACACCAAAAGCATGGACCGAGCAATAAGAACAGTCGACCATAAGACCATAACCGAGTTAGCTTTTCTTAGCAAACTGTCTTTATCTTCAGTGTGATTTACCTCCAAGTTGCCCTCTCTTTCATCCTTCTTACAGTGACGTTATAGTAAACTATTGAGGTTTCCCGATCTTATTATAGTTCGACTTTGGCGTTTTGGGACTCCAAATGTGAAGAGTTTGTTATGTGGAGCCATTTGTTTTATTTTCATTTTATGCTGACTCAAGAGCTGGCCCTGAAATTTTGGGGGATTATATTCGTAAATAAAAAATATTTTATTTTTACTCTAAATTTAGTAATATTTTTTACTTTAGCAAAAATATTAAATATTAGTTTGAATTATGTATATTCTATTTTTGAATGAAATTATATATTCTGTTTAAAGAAAAAGGTTATTATTTCAATAATGTATTAATAAGCATAATATATTTTTTATTTATTTATTTTATACACTTTTAAATCATAATAACACAAACCCTATTGTTTCATTTAAATTTATGTATAGCAAAAAGCATCTTTTGTTTTTTCTTTAATTTTGCATTCACATTATATATATATAATAAACTAATTAATTTTATAAACTAGGAGCCCCACAAGATGGGGGCTATTTAAGGGCATCTTTATCCCAAGTTTCTTAAGGGGGTTCTTGCACTGTTCGCGGGCCCCACTGACATGTGGGGCCCGTGAACAGTGCAAGAACCGTTTTTTAAAACTCCTAAATAAGAACCGTTTTTAGAAGGTTTCTTACACTGTTTGCGGGCCTCACTGACACGTGGCGGCCCGTATATTGGTTCGGTTTTATTTTTTATTTTTTTAATTAAAAAAAAAAAAAATGAAAAAAAAAAACAAAAAAAAACAGGAACCCCATTTGGGTATGGGGTTCCTGAGTTAATGATGGCCTAAATGTGTCAAGTGTATATACCCAAACCCGGTTCTGCAATTGCGTTCCTAAGTTTTCCCAAAAAATGGTCCAACGAGTTTCATGGTGCTTCTTTTGTAGGATTTTGGTATGTTAAATCTTATAATATGTACAAATAATCAGTTTCACATTAGAAAAAAATACGCTACCCAAGAAATTAATAGCTTTACTCCAAACTCAACAGAATAACATTTTTCTTAGATGGGTTCCACAATGAGAGCATATATGTTTACTTGAATGGTTTCATATGTGGGAAACGTGGTTCGACTTCATCAACGCCTACACATGATGTCGGATCTATGGCGAATGACTAAGCTAAATAACACTGACATTGAAAGTCACTATATACATTATCTTTAAGTCGATATCAAAACATACAGAAAATTATATATTAATTAAAATTAATAGCCAGTGTAGTGTTTCATGGAATTTTAAGAGTTGATGTTGATCATTAAGGGTCAAGATACAAATTCTATGTATGATAATTATAGAGTTGTATCTTATTCGTTCTGAATCTCTGCTATTTTGAGAGCTGTATTGTATTAAAATAAAACCAAAATTTCTTTAGTTGGTATCCACATAACTTTGACGCTCAATATTTAATAGATTTCGTAATTATTAAGGAATTAAATAATATTGATTCAGCTTTTAAGTTCCTTTATTAATACTAATTAATTAATAAAAATATAAAGAAGGAGCACTATCAAATCTGAATTACCAAAGGACTCAAAGTACGAACCAGGACACTCTTCCCGTCCAAGAACGTCGCGACCAAAGCTTGACTCTCTCTCAAGCAATTACTTTATTATCAACGAAAGATTCATAGAAGTATTTGTCTTCTAAAGCATAAATTACTTTACAATAAAAAATATCTACATGATCATATCTGAAATATTCAGTAAGCATCCAGGTACTCCCTCCGTTCCAAAAATATCCATGTTTTAGAAAAAAAGTTTGTTTTAAAAGATACATTTTTATCTTTTTCAATGCGTTAATTAATGATAAATTGTAATTTTCAAAGTGTTTATTAAAATTTTATTGGTTAAAAATCATAGAGAATAGTTAACTACGAAAAATATGCATTGAAAACTAAAATATAATATGTTTTCTTAATTAGTATGAAAACTCTTAAACATATATCAATTTGAAACAGAGGGAGTATTGTATAACTCGGAATAAACGACATGCACTGAATTTTTCACTAGATATTTTATGATTGATAGATTGGTAGTCATATAGATAATGTAGCATCCCACTATGAAAGTATCAAGACATCATGCAATGGCAAAATTGGTCTTTCAGGGTGTTATTTAGTATTAGACTGCTTGTAGCCTTGTAGGTATTAGTACGTACTATGATCCTTTACTCTCCATATGGAACTCTAGCAAAAAAAAAAGAAGTACACGTAAAAAAGTTGATGTGAATTATGAAAGTAATAGTTAGGACTCTAACGTTTTGGAAGATAAGTGGAGTGGGTGAAATAGACACACAAAAACCTAATAAATAAGTCATGACAAAGAATTTCAAATGGTTGAAGGTGAGCCTCATGTCTTCTCTTGTCCCCATATGATATGGTCCTCGTCAGATTTCACTCATTTTGAAAATCATTATGAACCAAATATAGTTTTCAGTACTCGTACAAATGTATATATTTTTATATTAAAACATTTACAGAAATAACAATGACTGGAATGGTTAGATACGTTGAATTTTGATATATAATTATACAATTACTAAATCATAGGTGTTTCAGCATTTTTCAATCATTAAAATTGTACATCCGAACTAGATGAAACTTTGTGAAAAGTTTATTCAAAAAGAAACATTTTGATAAAGCAACATTATATATTGACGGATTGATAACATAATAGGAAAGTAAATGCAACTTTGTTTTTTTTTTGGACAACAGGAAAGTAAATGCAACTTTGATCAAAGCTTTAATGTAATTTTCAATCTTTTATCTAGATAACATTTATAACTGTCGGTGTGCTATTTTCTCTGATCTCAAGATAAACAACTGTATATTAAATCACAAATGTAGAGTGATAAACAATATTAGGGTCATAATAAAATGGTTATAATTAAAAAAAATGGTTGTAGTATAACTTTGTTATCGTTACATTACTTGACGACTACATATACGTGATTAACATAGGCATTATTTTTAAAAATTTAACTAAAAAAGAAGAAAACAAAAGAAATGATCGAAGATAGGAATCAAAGGCGTGCAAGAATTATATAAATTATGATGGGCTCCAACTAGAAATCACTTACTGACAAAAAGATAAAAGAAGAAGAAGAAGAGATCAGGTCGCTTTAGAAACCAACAATGGCCAACAAAAGGACAAAAACTATCCAACGTCATCCCTCTTCATTTCCCACGTGCCTCTATTTTTTAAAAAAATCTTTATAGTTATCAATTTTCTTATAAATAGGGTCTTTTTCTTCTCCAAATATTCCAACAAGACATAACATACCAAAAAGATTTTGAGCATTGATAAGTTTTTTAAACTAGTAATGGAGTGGAGAGAGTGTTATTTAGATGTGATCTTAGTGCCACCAGGGCTAATGGTATATGCTGCTTACCATGTTTACTTGTGGTACAAGTTACGCACACAGCCTCTCACTACCATCATTGGTACTAACGCTAGAGCTCGCCGCTTCTGGGTCGCTTCCATCATTAAGGTAATCTTTAACCTCTTAAACATGCATATATACATCTACGTTCACATAGTTATCTATATGTAACTATATGTTTATTTTAAATAAAATTTGGATAACGAGAAGAAAAATATTTTAGCCGTTCAAACGCTAAGAAACTGCATAATGGGATCAACGTTAATGGCCACAACATCAATCCTTCTCTGCGCGGGTCTAGCTGCGGTTATAAGCAGCACGTACGCAGTGAAGAAGCCTCTCAACGACGCCGTTTACGGAGCTCACGGGGAGTTCATGGTGGCTCTCAAGTACGTCACAATCCTCACCATCTTCCTCTTCTCCTTCTTATCTCACTCTCTCTCGATCCGGTTCATCAACCAAGTGAACATCCTTATCAACACTCCTTTTCCTCCGGAGGAGTTAGAGGAGGAGATGATGATAGCGCCGGAGGAGTACGTGGCGGAGTTGCTAGAGAGAGGGTTTGTTTTTAATACGGTGGGGAATAGGTTGTTCTATGCGGCGTTGCCTTTGATGCTTTGGATCTTTGGACCGGTGCTTGTGTTCTTGTGTTCGGTCATGATGGTTCCTCTTCTTTATAACCTTGATTTTTTCTTTTTTGTTGGTAAACAAAGAAGAAAAATCGATGGAACATCTAGTTGTGGATCTGTGTAGAGCTACTAGTTGTGGATTTCTTCTTCTTTAAGATCTCTTTGTTCAAATAAATATCATGAGTAGTAGTATATTTAGTCATGCTCGTATATTATTGATTAGGGATTATTAGCCGGTATTTGTGGTTTAATGGTAATTAACTTGAGAGAAAAGCTCAATACGGTGAAGCCATATGGGTTCGAGTCCCGCGCAATGGAAAATTAAAATTTTGACATCGTCAAAGAACATGAGACGGACATGGGGCGAAAACGTAGACTGCTAACACATGGCTAGTCTGGATCCACTAAGGCTTATTGATCGAGCATTAGATGGTGAAAGAGTGTGAGTTACATCATGAGATTGGAGTATGTATGTTGTGTCACGTTTACGTTTTGGGTTGTTGAGACTTGAGCTTTATAAGTGGCATTTCCATGTGGGTAACTTTATGATGTATACGCGAATGATTATATAAAACAGGTGCGTTACTTTCTGTTATAATTCACGTGAGATACGTCGAGCAAGATATGTGAAGTGTACATATTTATTACGTGCATTGGTATCACTCTGAGTTGAGTTAGTTGTTATGTATCAGAAGACTCAGAACGAGTCGTCACGATAAATCCTACCACCCTATACGGTTGTTTTCTCTGCATAGTGTGAAACCATAATGATTAAAACTCAGTGTATGAAGCTACTTTTCTTTTTGGGATACGATCATACTAAAGTAAATTATGTAAGAAATAAAGTAGATCAAAATAAAAAAATTTGTCCCCAAAATAACACTTAAAGTTTAGAGTATGGAGTGGAGTTTTGGAAATGATATTTAAAATTTAAAAAAATTTAAAAACATATTAAAAAAATTTAAACAAAAAAAAATATATTTTGGTCATCTTTTTAAGATCTATTTTTGTGACAAAAACTTCAAAAAATCTATTTGAAAGATTTGTCCAATAAAATATTTCATATCGAACGGTAGTTAAAACAAATTATAAACAATAGACAAGTTAGATTAACCAATTTACTTATTAGTAATTTGGTTTGAGTTGAAAATACATTTAATTTTAACATGATTAGAGTCCGTTTCATACAATACATCCCGATTGACATCGATCAAGTTAAAAGATGGTCAATCGATCTTTTTCAAAATATTACAAAACTGACATTGAGAGAGCTTCTTCTCAACTCTATTTCTTTAATTTTTTAATTTTAAGTTGGATCAAATTCCAGTAAACGAAAAGATGTTTCTCACAACAAGAATATATACAGTTTTAGCAATGGAAATTTATGTGGTTAAAACCTTATTGATGTGCCTCAGATTTGAATAGCCAAAGGTGGTTAGTAAACACTTATATCGTGGCCAACATAACCAGTCATGGTATAGCTAAGAAGCAACTAATAAAATAATATGTTCATTAAGCCACAAAAATAGAACCGAATAAACAGTGTCTTTAGTGGGCTGAACGATCGTAGCTTGGTAATACACAAGCTCCATGGGCCATGGCTAATATAGCCACTAATTCACAATTTATAAAAAGTAATGTCTATTTAGCCACAAATACAGCTAAACTTGGTCACATATTGGTGTAAGTTCTTGTGATTATAGCTAAGATTTTAGAAGCTTCTTGTGTAGTGCTCCATCTTCCAAACATATCTTGTTATGTTATTCACTGTTGCAGCTTTTATAGACCTCTTAATACATTGATAAATATCACCATCTAAGATCTGATGATTTAATTTAACCCTTCAAAACTGGTTGTCACGTTTATACAAAACAATAAAATGTCTAGCCTTCCTTTGGATTCTCGCCACGTCATTAAAATGTAAGAAAAAAACACACACAAGTAGATCTGGTGATGCCACGTGTCGACCACGACATCCCCACGATGTCAAAGTTTGTATATATAACAGAGAGAGAGAGAGGGAAAAGACGATCTTTTTTTTTTTTGTTGGAATCTCCGTCCTTTTTTTGTTGATCGTCGCGAGGTTTGGTGGTGAATCTTAGACATGGCAGTGGCCAAGCTCGTGGCTTTGTTACTTCTTGCCTTGGTTTTCACCACCACTGTCTTCTCCGATGACGAGCCGGAGACTGTTGACGCCGCCGGATCCGACGGCTCCTCTAAGATCCAGCTTGATCACCTTAACGCCAAGATCCTTGCACTAGGTTAGTTAACGAGTTGCATTCTTCAGACTCTTCCCTTTAATCAAAGTATTGCAAGTTTTGATTTTTATCACTTGAATTATTATATTATGACATTCTGGGAGAGTTGATAGAGATACTGTTTTGTCTCGTTGATGTGTTGCTATGAGTTTGTGGCATTTGTGAAATTCAAAATCTGATAGCTTTGCTGAATTGGTGGATGCCAAGTTCGATGTTTTGACCCTACTAGTAAAGCCTTCTTCCCTAAGGGTAGAGGAGGTGCCAGGTTCGAATCGGGGATTTAGCAACTGGTTCTTGTCCCTGGCCCAAGTAGATTATGGGATTCGGACAAGAACTGAACTTCTTGAATAATAAAAAAAGGGTTTGATGTTTTTTTTGTTGTGAAGAATCTCAAATCGACGAGAAAGCTCGTGAGGTTAAGGGCAAAGACGAGTTAGTAGCAGAGAAGGAGAAACTGCTTAAAGAAAAAGAAGACAAGATTGCTTCCTTGCAGACGGAAGTCTCATCACTACAAGTATGGATCTTTACATGGTTTTGGTTTTCATCTTCTTGTTTGGAACTTGTCGTAAATGTTATGAATTTTAACACATTTCCAAAAATAGGGATCCTCAGATTCTGCTAAACAGTTGGGAAAGGCTCAAGCACGAGTTGTTGAGTTAGAGAAGCAGGTGACACTTTTTAAGTTCGAGTCATATGACTAGAATATGCAAATGGTGGTCAGATTTTTTGTGATGCTGCTTCTGTCATTCAGGTGGAAGTACTCAGGAACTTCTTGGAGCAAAAGAACAAGGAGAAAGCTTCCTCAGAAGCTCGGACTAATGAAGCTGA
Source organism: Moricandia moricandioides (assembly GCA_905132885.1). Lineage (NCBI taxonomy): Eukaryota > Viridiplantae > Streptophyta > Magnoliopsida > Brassicales > Brassicaceae > Moricandia > Moricandia moricandioides. Next base: position 448,591 of record CAJHQQ010000014.1, on the reverse strand, counting down.
GAAAAAACTAAGGGAACTAAACTCGAGCCTAGACGAAGTATGTATCGTTCGTTCCCTTGTTTCACTTCATTTAGGGACGTGGTGAATGCTTGTTTAAATTCTTTATTTCATCTCTAGCTAGACTTCGTTTAGGCTGAGGTCAAATATCTCCATGCTCTAGCCTCCTCATTTATGTTATAGCTTTTGTATGTCAGCTTCTGTTCTCAGCTATACTAGATCACTTTAGGACAGCTCCTTGCATGATTTATTGCTTGTGTTTGATCTTATTCCACTCTAGATTTCGTAAGGCAATCCTATTATATTATCACTGCTTCTTTTTCTTCCATGATTCTGACTATCCCTGTGACCGTGCTTGTATGGATATTTACTTTAGATTGAGCTGGTTGTTTTAATAATAGTATCCTGAAGATGTTAAAATTTTAGTATGTGATGTCTTGAAGCTTGAGAAGACAAATGAAGAGCAGATGAACAAAATAGGCAAACTTGAACGTGCTATTAAGATAGCTGAGGTATATAGTTCTCTCTTTACTAGATTAAACTCCCTACGGTTTTTGGTTTCTGCCTCACGTTTTGCTTTTGTCCTTAATTTAAATTTTAGGAAGAAATGTTGAGGACAAAGCATGAAGCAACCTTGAAGGCTAAGGAACTCAAGGAGGTAATGCTTTGACACAGTTTTCATTTGGTTATCTCTGGTGGTCTTATAGTATTATTATACATATTCATTATTTAAAGTCTAGAAGCCAGAATTGAAATATAGTTTGTCACTTTTCTTTTGGTCAGGCTCATGGTTCATGGCTTCCCCCTTGGCTTGCCGTTCACTGGATTACTTTTCAGGTAAGGTTTTTACTTGTCTTTTATACTGTTTTGTTACATGGCGGTTTTTTCCCCAATTAACTTGAGCGTTTCATGTATTCATAGGCTTATACCGAGACACATTGGGAGGCCCACGGGAAACCTGCTGTGGATACAGTCATTCTGAAGGTGCTTCTTTACATTTGTGATATAAACAACATAGGAGCATCTGACTAATGAATTTTACTTACTATCTACTAGGTGACAGAAGCAAAGACTCAAGCTGTGAAGTGGGCTGCACCACATGTGGAAAACGTTAAAACTGTAAGCATCTTATTGGCAATTTATTTGCAGTAATTTTCTCTGGCATTAGTTGATTATCACCATTCTCTATAGTTCAATTTGGCTCTTATATTCTTTGTTTTCTTTGCAGAAACATATTCCAGCCGTCAAGGAAACTGTCGCTACACATGTTGAGCCACACATCCGAACACTATCCATCAAAGCAAAAGAGGCTTACCATGCATCCAAGAGTGCTGTTTCTCCTCACATTGTAACGGTTCAAAAACTTGTAGACCCTTATTATCAGGTATAGTGTCTTTATCAACATGTTGTCAGCTTGTGTTTAAGATTGTAAACTTATAGCGTATTTACCCTTTTCCAGGAGGCTAAAAAGTTAAGCAAACCATATGTTGATCAAGTGGCGACGGCCACGAAACCACATGTTGATAATGTTAAGGTTGCCATGAAACCGTACACAACCAAGGTGATCATCGTTTATACAGAGTTCCTTGAATCCGCCACGACTTATCACAATCAGGTTTGAAACTAAAGCCCTGCTCTATGTATATCATAAACATGAATCAAGTTACTGCAACTTCTTGGATGAATCAGTGAGTGTTTTGGATATTAATGCTAATATACCCATGTTATCTGCGAAGGTCCAAGTTCATGTTGAACAAAGACTAAAGAGCCATGAGCTCACAGAGGCTTTTGCTACCAATGAGTTTGTTTGGTTTGCGGTATTTGTCTTTAACTTTCTTCAAGAACGTAATTATTTATATTACATGCTTTTATCTGTCTCCTCTCTAAAAGCTTTTCACTGCAGGCTTCTGCGATGTTGGCGTTACCTATCTTCTTTGCATACAAAGTGCTCTCTTCCCTTTTCTGGTGAGTCTCCTAATTAACTCACTAAGTTTTTAATGTATAGTTGATCTCTAAATCATACTCGTTTTGTTGTTTATTGCAGCACAAAGACAAAGAAACCTGTTACACACCCTCATCACCATGGTCGTCGCAAAACCAAAAGAAGTCATTACACTGACAAGTGAATTCATTGTTCCACGCTAAGTGAATTAAAATTCAGTGTTATTAGATTAAACATTTGATAGATATGTAACTTGAAATGAATTAAAATCACTTGTTATTCAATATCAGTTTGATTTTGTTAGAGATCCATCTTGGCTAGGGCTGGGCAAAAACCCAAATCCGAAAAACCGAATCCGAATCTGATCCAAAAGAAAACACAATCTATAACCGATCAAATTTGGCTTTCTTTTCATTTACATTCAACAGGGGCATGATTAGTATGCTAAAAGTTTTATTAATTAAAACTATGTTCCAACACTAACACTAGAACTGTGTTACAAGTTCAACAGGACAAACACCAAATATGAATGATCACATTTTTCTCTCTTCTTGGTAAAACAAAAGCTACAAAATGAATGAATGTTTTGAATCTCATCTACCATTATTGTCATCAGACCACATCATCTAACTCCGACTTAAACCCCAGCAAAGCTAACAAAATATACTAGCAAGAGAACAACTCCAAAGCTAAAACATGCCTTACAAGCAGAAGAGGTCTTCCCAGCCTTATCAGCAGCTTCAATCTTCTCATTATCAGCGCTTGGAGTAGGTGCAGGAGAATCAACCTCAGGTGTCTCTGTTTCAGGTGTAAGTTTTGGAACATTACTATCTGAGGCATTGTCTTCATCACCTGGTCCAGGAGCTGGAGCTGGAGCTGGAGCTATTGCAGCATTCATAGGAGATGGACCTGGAGACATAGCAGCATGCATAGGAGCTGGAGCTGGAGCCGGAGCTAAAGGAACGGGTGGTGGTGGAGGTGGGTACGCTGCTAAGCTGAGTCCAGGAGCCACAATGGGCATGCTAATATGAATTATAGACAGGTTAAAAGGGTTGTGATACAACGTGGCGACATACTCTGAGTTTAGAGGTGATCCTTTTACTCCTGATCCAAAGTAAACTCTTCCTTTAGATTTGGTACAGTTGAGGAAACCATTCATCTCTTCACCCAAACCGGTTGTTTGGTACAAGGTAGTGAGCATTATGCTCTTCTCCTTCAGCCCCTTAAGCTTGAGCTCATCGTAGTAGTCTAGAATGACATGAGTCATGAGGATGTTCTTGAGCTCAATGGCGGATTTGTTAGTGATAGAGTTGATGGCCTTGTTGCTAACAGCGAGTAAGGTTATGGTTTGGTATTTGCTTATGAGTGTAGTGAGCTTGGTTTGTGTGAAGAGGTCACTCATGGTGCTGAAGTTGGAGTATTTCTCAAACGCATGTGTGATGTTATCGGCTGTAACGATGGGGGAGAAGATGAGTAAGAGGGTTAGGGAGAGGAGAGACAAGGAGGTGTTGAGATTCATCTTGTGTGCTAATATAATGAAAAGCTAAACCTTAATGGCTTCACATGTTTGGTATTTATGCAGAAGAAGTGAGGAAGTTGTAGAATGAACTAGTCTTTTTGGTGAGCTAAGTCTACTCTCCTATTTTTTTGCGTGTAATAAGACTTGGCCGCCGTTACATAATTTTAGTTATTTGAAGGCTAATTTGGTTAGATTATTTAGGCTTCAAAACATGTGTTTTAATCTAGAGTTGGTTTTAGTTATTTAGGTTTGATGTTGTGGTAGAAAGTCTTAAGTGTACTATAACTCATGATTCTATTTTTAATTTTGAATGAGGAGTGTGTATATATATATATATATATATAATTGGATTAGTACATCACTTTTAAGCTGAGAAAAATGATTTTGTGGTAAATTTTGTAGATGATTTTGGTCATCATTCCTCCTATATATATATATATATATATATAACCAGCAATTTAATTATGTTGAATTGTGTTATGTAAGTTGTTAGAGATTTTTGTTACTCAGATAATTTAATCTTAGATGATCGAAGAAGAGTTTTGTTTCCATGCTTATGTATTCCTCTGCTAAATAATTATAACTTTACAAAACCTAATAATATACAGAGAAGCCATGCAAACAATCTAATCGGTGGATTACGTCAAAGAGGCTGGCCCAGTTAATTACGCATGTATGATTAGGCCGTTTAGGTATATTATCATTATCCAAAAACATGGAATCTTTTATATTCTTAGTATTCTAACATTGAATAACACGTTTTATTTGTCGAACCTATGTTCTAAGTTAGATGGTCTTTTACACAACACACATAATTAATATATATGTATACACGAATATTAAAAAGTTTCGACTTTGTACCTATTATTCGAATTTGCAACTCGGAGAGAGATCATATTCTCTTTGCTAACCTACGAATACAACATCTCATAACTGAGCGCAGTTACTGCACATTATGCAACTAAAAATGTAATAATCATTAGCGTAATTAATTAATACTTTTTCAATAATTTTGCAATTTTGGGCAGCTAGGCTGAACCTTAACTAATCTCAACGTGATGCGTCATGCTAATTAGCTTATATGATATCATCATTATTAGTTTACACTTCAACTAGTTCATACACTTGAGCTATATATCATCATTATTAGTGTAAACTTCAACTATCATACACATCATGTGAAAAAAAAAACAAATTATCTTCTTGACATATTAAAAAAGCGTGCGCTTGACCCACCAAAGAGATAGAGGTCACTTGATCCCGGTAAGATAATAAAATACAATTCAAATATAAAATTCATAAGAATCAATAGCTCAACTAGTGTATTTCTGGTAGTGACACCCATAAATTCAAGTTCAATTCACCATATATATGATCTTTTGGCATTTTATTTTGTATACTTTAGTATCATTTCCTTTCATTCTCTTTAAAGGCACAGCATTTTTTTGAGGCATGACATATTTTCCTTTTTTTTGTTTTGCTTTTGTTATGATGAAACAATAAAAATTGATCATAGTTATATTTTTATTTGATTATTTATGTAAAATTGTTACTATTGCCATTGAAAATAACTAAAATTATTTGATTTTAGTATATGGTCACTAATTTCATGCAAACTCGAATAAAAATTGCATAGCTATACATAATTTTCATAAATTCATAAATATTTAGTTGTTGAATAACTAATTCAACTATTACTAATCCGAATTCACACATTTTTAAATTCTCGCCCAATCCGCGTTAGGGTTTTGAATTTAAGATGTTGTAGTTACCCTTACCCACCAATTAAATTGTTAGAGTACCTCTATTGATACGATGGAGATGGATATCAAACAATTATTAAATTAGAAAAAAAAAAGAGAGGAAAGTGAGAGTGCTAATGTTTATAACTCTTTTACATACTTACTTTAAAAGTGGCAGCCACTCATTTATTTGGTTTATTATATAAACAAAATCTTTTAACAAAATTGTACTAAATTACAATATAAAAAGGGTATGGTGTGATTCTTAACCGATAAGTTTGCTCTTATATCAAAGAATTAGATGATGCCTACGCTAATTATTATTCTTAAATCATTAATAGTACAAATCAAATATAACTTTAAAAGAGAATATTAGATAATGAACAAATATATAAAAAAAATAGAAACCAATATACTAGTAATGTTAGGGATCCAAAATTAGAACGAGATATCATTTTCTTGACAGAATCATTCTAAGCTGTAAGTGATCTGTCACCAATCTCTACTTCATTGGCTATCCGAGCATCTCTTTCGCAATAAGAATACCACTAAAGCTATAGATTCTGATATGTACATATGTGCGTCTGTGAATTATAAAAGTTATCTAGATGTGTATATTAAGCTCTTTTTTCATGAAAATGTGTGCAATAGGTTGATGTTATACACATTACTTCTCCAATCTAGATGTGTATTAGTTTTCCTTGTAATAACTTCCTGACACACACAAAATACTTTAATTTTTCAGATAAGGACATCTAGCGACACTAATTAAACGCTACACATACAGAAAATGTGATGCCAAATCAAGGTGGGGATGAGAATAATAATTTAAGAGAATATTTTCAAAACTAATTTTACTGATATAATATTCTACTTAGGTTTTGTAGAATTTACATTCGTGATCTTGACTACAAGAACAAAGCAACCGATAAACGGATAGATGCAGTACATGCAGAAGATGCATGAGAATATTTATTACCAGTATAACTCTAGGTGCATGTATTTGTATTCATTGAATATTGACCATGGTCCATGAACATCGGATTTTGGTGGAATGGGTCATCTATATGAGCGAGATCTGTGAATCAATACCGGAAAATACACTTAATTAGCTTGTTCTTGTCTAGGTTAGGCTGAGATGAGCTGTAACCTTTTTTCTATTAAGGCACAAAAACCTTTTTTTTGTTAATTAACCAAGGCTACTGGAATTTTTATTGCTATTCCATATAGTAGAAATTATGGGATATATTTCATTAGGTAATATATTCTTGTTACGATCCAATTAGGTAAACCAGAAATTTTTAGTTGTGAAATGTAAAGTTTAGGACGTATTATTCAAGAATTCTAGGGCATATATTAATTACATGGATAAATCATCACCAAATGTGATGGTATTCCGTTAGCAGACTAAATTAGGTTAGAACTAGTTTAGGTAATATTATATCACTAGCTATGATAGTTTGATAGAATAATTTAAATCTTGTTTAGTACTAATTAATGTAACAATGATGAAAATATACTATTTTTTACTAATATTATATGTGTACCTCATAATCGGTCGGAAAATGATAACTAGGTTACAAAAAGTAATTATATATCAGAAACATCTTCAATTATTCCAAAATCTCCAATAAATTGCAAATAGTACGAGCAACATCATGCATGTAGTATGGTATATATGCCACTCATAGGAGTTAGGATGGACCTAAAACACTAAAACGGTACGTAAAAAGAGGAACAGAAGGACTGAAACTTTGTGGTTGTGTTGTGTGTTTGAGTGTTTAAGAGAATGAGGGTTGCGGAGTAAGTGTGACCACTCATCATCTTCCACGAGGGCCTTCCCTTATTTCCTCATCAATGTCTTTCTTTTCTCTTTCATTTTGCCTTTGTGTGTACTTTATGTCCATCTTTTCACAAATTTATAAAAATAAAAATTATATATAGAATATTGGATTGATAGAAATTACATATATATACTAGACACCCCCCTCTAAAACAGAATATGATGATGTTGAAGCTAGTCATTATCACAATGCATATGTGAGGGAGGACCAAAGCATCTATATAAAGATAGAGGAAATAACTGAACAGATGGAAAAATATAACTATAGGGGAAATAAATTACTTTTAGAGTTGTCAAATTAATCTTTTGATGGTTAAGTAAGTACTCTAATCCAGGCTCTATACTAATCTATTACCAAAATCACTTGTGACCATATTCCAACGTGACACATAATAATGTTAACGATTCCATACATAACACATGTACACACAAATATATATTTATATATATTGTCATCCAATAATAATAATAAAAATTACTTACGGAAATATACTCTACATATTGAATTATTTCCCATCTTTACTTCGGTGTGAAATATATGTTAATACATACAATCAAAAGAGGGGGAAAAGGCATAGATTCATCGAAGAACAATGTAGAAGAGTTTAGCAAGAAATTACCTTAATTCATTGTCTTGTATAAGGACCATTAAGTATAAAATTCCACGTGACACCACGCCTTCTACTGATAGGTTACATGTCTACAGAACAAACATAAAATATTTAATTTTACTAGCGTTACTTTACAAGAAAAAAATAAGGAAGGAAGAGAGTAATAGCTAGAAACTTAGTTATAACAGAAAAATTAAAGGCAACTTTTCTCAAAATTTATTCTAGAAAAAAAAATTCCCATAATTAAAAAAGAATAACTGAATCAAACTGAAAATTTGAAAAAATAATTGTTCTGTAAGAAAATTACATTGTCGGTATATATATATGCATGATCACATATCGAAACTTTAATTGAGGCCACTTGTTTTTTCTCTAAAATGAACTACTTAATTGTTTATATGTCTCTCATCACTAATATTAATTATCTTTGATAAAAGGCTTAATATCAATTATATTTGCATATACTCCCTTTGTTTTAAAATGTTCTATATTATAGATTTTTTCTTTGTTTCAAAATGATTCATGTTTTATATTTTCAATACAACAATTAATGATAAATTGTAAATTCTAAAATATTTATTAAAATTCTATTGGTTAAAAGTTATAGGGAATAGTTAGTTACAAAAAATAATGTATTGGTAATCAAAATTTCTTAAATTTTCTTAATATATGTGAAAATCTTAAAACATGAAATATTTTAAAACAGAGTATATAAGGGCACCATTAATGAGGTTTCTTAGCGAGTTCTTAATGGGTGGAGCCCACTAAAACACTAAAAATCACTTTTTAAAATCTCTAATTAAGAATATATTTTTATTATTTCTTACATTGTTCGCGGACCCCATTGACACATGGTGGCCCACGATTAATTCATTTTTAATTTTAATTTTTTTTTAAATAATAATAATAAAAATAAAAATAAAAAACCCAATAGGGGTTTATCGTTAATGATGCTCTAATACTATCTTTTTCACAAACCGCAATTATCCTTTTTAAAAGTAGTCATTTCGCTTCATTTTAGATAAAATGAATATTGAAAATATAAGACTTAAATATATAAAAAATCATTTTGCAAAATAAAATAATTCATTTAATTATATATATATATATATATATATATATATATATATATATATTTGAATAAGCTCTTACAAGAATATGCAACGATCGTCTCAGGATCAATGTAATGATCGTTCATTTTGTAAAACGTTTGCTGAATTGTATGACTCTGGTCATGGCAAAGTTGTAATCGTATTTTCGTACAAAAGTATTAAAAGAAAAATCGTAAGAATATTGTACATGCACCTTTAATTGCGTAACAATAAGTTGGATTTTAATTAACCGATGCTACGTCAAGCATGAGTTCATGCAAGCTTGAAGAAGTCTTGCCGTGTTTCCATATAACATATACGAACAGCGAATCTAAATTTTGTGAAAATCTTACCAAAGATTCTTCGACATAAAGAAAAGAAAGAAATCAATCACACACAAAACTTAAGCAAAAAAAAAAAAAAAATCACACACAAAACATATTGAAATGCAAAAAAGAAGAAGAAGACATTCCAATATATAAAAAAAAAATCTAATATTTCATCAGGGTATGTAGACCATTACTTTATAAGATTTTAACGCGTGGGTTGAAATGATTTATCATAATTTAACATACAAATAAAATCATTCCTTATTTAAATTAATTAAAACATTCTTTCAATCAGTTTCCATGGAAAAGATACAACGTTTTTTAGAGCAGTTCGAAATAGTTTTAGGTGAGATTGATAAAAAAGATAAAAAAAATAAAGATAATAAGAGAGAAAATGAGTAAGTATTTCGTGAAACTTATCAAACTACAGATTTGCTAACTATTTTGGTATCACTGGTTTAAGTATTAAAAAAACATTAATTTTCACCAAATAAATAATCTGCATTAAAAAATTAATATAAACATGGTGACATTTTCTTTTTAAGACACTTACCGTTAAGGTTGCCCTTACCTCTCAAATATAAAGATAGATTTTAAATTTTAACTGCATCTGGTTTCTAATAGCATAATAACTTTAATTTTATGGAATTTGAGTTGTTCTCTATGATATATGTTGGTGGAATATTGATAGATAAGATTCGTCCCTTCGAGAATTCTAGATTTAACATCTATGTACATAGTCATAGAACATTTCTCAGCATCTTGACATGACCCCACTTAACATATATATAAACCCTCTTCAGTGTTTCCTTTCTCCTCAACAAACTCATTGTGAAGAGCAATCATATAAACAAATTACACAAAAAAAAAAACTTAAAACCCTAGTTCCTAAGCAATCTTCATCACAATGTCTGGTGTGTGGGTGTTCAACAAGAACGGAGTGATGAGGCTGGTTGAGAATCCTTATAACAACCAATCCGCCGGAGATTCCTCAGATCAGTCTTCCTCCTCAGGTGGTAGCCAGCAGCAGAGGCTGAGAAGGAAGATCCTTCTCCATCTTCCGACCAATGAGGTTGTCTCTTCGTACGGATCACTTGAGAGGATCTTGAAGGGTCTTGGATGGGAGAGGTACTACAATGAAGACAACGTCGATCATCTCCTTCAGTTCCACAAGAGAACATCGATAGATCTCATATCTCTTCCACGAGACTTCTCAAAGTTTAACTCTATTCATATGTATGATATCGTGGTCAAGAACCCTAACGTCTTCCATGTCCGTGACATGTAGGCTAGTAGCAGGATCATCAAAATTAATGCTGAGGCAATTTGATTCTCCAAATCCATCCTCATGTATATATTTAATTTTCAGTTTTTTTTTTTTGCTTTTTTAATTTGCTGTGGGGGGTTTTGTTCTTGGTTTATTTTTTTTTATGTGTGTTCGTGTTGGTCGATTTGGAGTGGTATCAAGCTAGACCCATTTTAATAAGTTGTTTCATTTTTGTGGTTTGATGAACTTGTATCAAACTCTCTCAAAGATGAAATAGTAAAGAAGATATGTGTATCAAAGTTGATTGTTACATGGTGCGACGTAATTTGATTTGGTCCATGATTAACATTGAATATGATGGTGGAATACAAGTAATTAAGCAGATCAAATATTTTATGACAAAATTTGTTTTGTCAATAAGAAATTAATATTCAAAACTTATATAGCTTAACTATTGCTGTTATAATGATGATAAACTTCTATCGACTGAATAAATATAAACATCATAAACTCAAATTAAAAATTTATCAATAATATTTAGCTGGAAACTAATAATTTGAGAATGAGTAATCTAAACTAATAATTTACAATGATATAATGATAGTTTCATTCAAGCATGAAGAAAATCTAAAGAAGGAAAGTCAAAAGATGTATAATTAGAGAAGGTCCCCCAAAGGTGTGGAAACACAACGGATAAAATGATGGGCGCACGTGATCTCTCCTACTCTTCAACCAAACTTTGACAGGTGTCGGCTGCTTATTGCTCGCCTCCCCGCTCTGTCTGATGGGCGCACGTGACATATGGCCTTTTTACTTGGAATCGGGGCACGTGTCGAATCCCCGTTGCCCATTTCCCCCACTATGTCACTTCCTTATCGGTGTCGAACAAAACTTTTTTTTTAAACCAAAACTTTATTTCTTCCCCAAATAAATTCAGATACTCACACTTCTATTATATTCGAGGCCCTTTTTGAAATTTTATTATTTCATATGCATAGTTTGCATCAGTGGCGGAGCCAGCCAAAAAGATTAACGAGATCAATATAATGAATTCATGGGTTAAGTTAATTTTGAGTACATTTTACCGGGGTAAATATACTAATTTTATAACATTTCATTAGTTTTCTAATTAAAAATACAGGTAATTATTTTTTGTAATAAAAGTTCATAGGGGTCGACTGACCCTCTTCCCTAAGCAGTAAGTACTGCCTCCATAGGTGTTACAATTTTTTTTGTGAATATTTATTGTATATAATCCCTCCATTACTTTAATAATAAAGTTACAATTCCAAAAATAACCATATTTTAATAAATAATATCTAAACTTGTTATATGTAATAGTTGGCTTAATTAACATGAGTAAAATAGGTGAAAACTATAAATAAACGCATTGAAAACTCAAAACTACAATTTTGTGAAATAAATATTTTTTTCTAAATTACTGTCTTCATGAAAGAACTGAGGGAGTAGTTTGTATGATTTTGGTATTACAGTTTCTTGAACTAATACTATGGGCTTGACTATCAGTTCAAAAAAATCATTACTATGGGCCTAACTAAGATGCTGGACCGCATCAGGATTGTCCAAAACCAATATTCCGGTTTACATAAATTAATTTTCAATTAAAATGATTTGATAAAGGTTTTTCCCGTGGCGGCAAAACAAATCATCCAGATGGCGCCAAAATCAGAGAAGAAGAGAAAGGGGGCAAAGCAAAACCCTAAGAACAATTCCAATTCCAATTCCGTAAGCTATGCAAGCAAAGATCAACTCTTTCTTCAAGCCCTCTTCTTCTTCCTCTCCGTCTCCCATCGCCGATGACGTCTCAGCAACACCAGACACAGACGATGGTTTAGCCGTGTGGGAGAAAAATCGAAACGTCATCGTTAATACCTACGAGCGTCGTCGATCCGCCACAGTCGATAGGTATATGAAAGAATCGATCTTTGATATGAATCATCATCTGGGTTTTCTATTTTAGGTGTAAAGTTTTGATTTTTCTTAGTTTTTCGAAACTTTGATTTGGTTTATTACAGAAGTGAATGTATTAGGAAGTTACCACTGAGGAAAGGATCTTCTTTTGGATCCAAGAATCTCAGCAAGAAGCGGAGTTATACACAGTTTCATTTAGAGTTGGGCCAATCTGATTTTCTTCTCAGACATTGTCCAGAGTGTGGAGCTACGTATGCTCCTGGTGATGAGTTAGATGAGAAGAATCATCAAAGCTTTCACAAGGACTATATGTATGGTATCCCTTTTAAGGTTAGGATGCATGTGACCTTATTTATGTGTTAAAGGTATATGATTGTTTGATGAAAGTGTTGGTTTTTTTAATTGTTCTCAGGGTTGGCAGAACGAGAGAGTGTTGTTCACATCTTCTTCTTTCAATAAGAACCGTATTGTTATGGTAGTATTGGAGAATGATTCTCCTGCACACAGAAACAAGGTTCATTTTGTTTTCACATTTTAAGTTGCGCTGTTTCTTGTACTGGTTAGAGGATCTAATAGGTTGTTTTCGCACTTGTAGGTGCAAGAGGCTGTGAAGATGATGGAGGTTGAGTTAGGTGAGGGTTGGATTCTTCAGAAACATTGTAAGGTATGAGTCTTTACAATCATTTTTATGGATAAGTTCTATAGCTCCCACATCATTATTAATACTTGGATGTCCACCAAGCTGAGCCAGCTGGGACCTGAAACAATACTTGTTGGGAATAGTTTCTTTACTTATTAGCCAAAGGAGCAAGACATTGACTTGTGTGATTCCATGTATGTGACTAGCATTGAAATCAAAAAATGCGAAAAGAAGAGTTTCTTTGATATATTTTAATGGTATCTTTAATTTCATAGCGGTTTCAATAGTACCTTTGTTATGTGCAGGTATATCTATCCGTCTCCTCTCAGAGGATCAGCGGATGTTTAGTTGCGGAACCAATCAAGGAAGCATTTAAGATCAAAGCTCCTCTTGAGGATGAAAGACGGTCAAAGAAAGAGAGCTCTTCTTCGCCTTCAACCTCCATACAGTTTGGAAACATTGTGTTGCAAAGACAAGTATCAAAAAGATGTAGAGGATCAGATGATAGATTAGACAATGAAGCCATTGTATGTGAAGAAGAAGCTAAACCGGCTGTTTGTGGAATTAGAGCGATATGGATCTCGCCGTCCAACAGAAGAAAAGGCTTAGCTACACGGTTACTCGATACGGCAAGGTAAAATCACTCTTAAGCAAACCAACCAACCCCCTGAAACCATTCTCATACTGATGTGTGTAAAACGCAGGGAAAGCTTCAGCAGTGGGTGCGTTTTGGAGAAGTCTCAGTTGGCGTTTTCAGAACCAAGCTCGTTGGGAAGAGCCTTTGGATCAAATTATTTTGGAACTTGTTCATTCTTAGTTTACAAAGCTCAAGTAGAAAGACTCAATTAAAACATATAGCTTTGCATTTTTTTTGGGTAAAAATATTCACAAAGAAGTCAAAAGGATTGAATAAATATACAACTAAACAATATATCTTTTGCTGCTCATGAGCCTGTAACCTTTTCCACAGCTATAAAGCATATTAGTGTTTATCTGATTTACTTTTCTTCTCTTGACATTGGTTTCTTTTTCTTACCAATCAATAAATTGTTAAGAATGTTGTATCCTTTATATATTAATTGAGGATTTTTTAAAAAGATGTAACCTCAAGTTTGTACTAATTAAAAAATAATCTAATTCTACGTGGCACATGTGTATGTCTTCCAAATCCTATTTCAAAGAATTCTATATCACTTTATATAAACTATAATCTAAAAATTATACTCTCTAGCAAAATAATATTTGTAAGAATAGTTGGTCGCATATTTTTATTGTTTCTCAGACTTTCCTTAAATAAAACCTATGGAATTTTCTAATGTGGTTAAAATATATATAGTAATTAATGGTTTTAAATAATAAAGATTTGATATCAATATGTATTTTTTTTATCATTTTTGTTTATTTCTTTATTATTAAAACAAATTACATAATTATATTAATCATATAATAAAAATCTAGATTTTTTGTATATGTTGTATTTTGAATTTTTCAAAACGAGTGTAAATTACTAATATTGTTAAAAATCTCACATTAATATTTATGATTAAGGTTTAATAAGGTTTAATTTTTTTTATATTAAGATACAATGAATATAAGATCATATGAAGAAATAATTTTATGTGAGACTAATATATAACGTTTGTCACATAGTTTTATAACTATATATCATAGCAACAATCGCTTTTAATTTCTTTTGAAAAAATTAAAGTACATAAGAATAAACCCGAACCAGACCCGTAAAGATTCGAGCCGAACCAAACCAAATCAGATCCGTAAAGATCTGCAAAAATAATCAGATTTTACAGTATAAAAATATAAATTTTTAATAAATATTTCACCATGCGCAAGGCGCAGGTCTTATCCTAAAAATTATATCATAGCAACAATAATAGTCTAAAAATTATACTCTCTAGCAAAATAATATTTGTAGGCTATAGTTGGTCGCATATTTTTATTGTTTCTCAGACTTTCCTTAAATAAAACCTACGGAATTTCCTAATGTGGTTAAAATATATATAGTAATTAATGATTTTAAATAATAAAGATTTGATAACAATGTGTATTTTTTTATCATTTTTGTTTATTTCTTTATTATTAAAACAAATTACATAATTACATTAATCATATAATAAAAATCTAGATTTTTTGTATATGTTGTATTTTGAATTTTTCAAAACGAGTGTAAATTACTAAAATTGTTAAAAATCTCACATTAATATTTATGATTAAGGTTTATTTTTTTTTATATTAAGATACAATGAATATAAGATCATATGAAGAAATAATTTTATGTGAGACTAATATATAACGTTTGTCACATAGTTTCATAACTATATATCATAGCAACAATCGCTTTTAAATTTTTTTGAAAAAATTAAAGTACTTAAGAATCAATCCGAACGAGACCCGTAAAGATTCGATCCGAACCAGACTAAATCAGATCACATCCGTAAAGATCTGTAAAAATAATTAAATTTTATAGTATAAAAATATAAATTTTTAATAAATATTTCACCCTGCGCAAGGCGCAGGTCTTATCCTAGTTAGTATTATTTTGTAAAAATACATATCATCAAAAATATATTAACATTTAGCTTTACAATTTAGTGATTATTGTTTAATGTTTAGTGTTAAATGGTTGAGGTTGAATTTTTAATTTTTTCAGAAAAATTAATTAAGTCTATGTAAAATTGCAATTTCTTATTTTGATTTTGATACGATAAATGTCTAGGGTATCACACTGAAATTACCATCTCCATCTTTTGATTCGCACTAATTTTATGATGGTTAAAAAGTTTAACCGCAGCCCTGTAAATTAGGAAACTAACCATTTACCATAAAGAGATAAATAAACAAAGAACTCTCTCTCTCTCCTCCTCCCTCATGGATTCAGTCTCCGGTTACTCCGGCCAACTTCAGCCTCGATCCCGAGGCAAGATTGTTCGACCACGACGGGCCTCCGTCGTCAGAACTCCGTATGAACGCCCCACTCCAAGATCCAGGGAAGCTACTCAGCAAAACCCTAGTTGGATCTCCAGGTTGGTTTACAAGCCTGCCAGCGTCATTGCCTCCGGCGCCGGGAAATTCATTTCTTCTGTCGTATTCTCTGAATCTTCCTCGTCTTCTTCGGAGGGAGAGGATTCAACATCAGGTATGTCTTGGCTTAATAATTCATTTGGGTTTCAGATACAATTAGTTTGAAAGATTGAAACTTTAGTTTATTGTTTGGTCTGAATCTGAAACACACTGTTTCATTTGAAATGTGAATTTGATTTAAAAGCTTCCCTCTTTTCTCTTTCCTTCAATAATGGCACTTAATTGCAGTGAAAGAGTCTGCTAAGTTACTTACTTCTAAATCTGTAAACTTTGTATTTAGTTCTCAAAGCTCTAATCTTTTTAATATGTGGATTCAATTAGGCTCGACCCATTATGCAGTTCTGAGTTGAGATTTTATAAGTTCTCTTCCTTGTTTTCAGATATCGAAGGTGATGATGATGTTGAGAAGAACATCACCGATGAGGTACTAATCACCCTAGTCTTTATTGTAATATGCTATGCCAATGTTTTAAACTTGGTTAGAGTCTTAGAGACCGTGTTCCTACGGTCGTTATTCAAATCAATTGTTGACAAAAATTGATTCAGTTCTTTTGGTCTAGTGCTTGGTACTAGTTTGATCGTTTTGTACTGAGTCTATCTTTTCACCGTGACGAGCTTCTTTTAGCATGTTTTGATGGTTTTGTAGAAGTAAAGTTCACAAAGCTAACTTTTATTCAACATTGTGTTTTGATGGAAGGATGATTATAGTTTCTGTGGAGTGTATTTGATGTTTGCTTGTGTTAATAGGACCTTGTGAATGCCCAGGAATCAACCTTACAAAGACTCAGTTCTAAGCATGTAATTGAGCAGCTTCTCATGCAAGAAACATTTGCAAGGTGTTTCCAAGTGCCTGGTCCTATACCTCATGTATTTGTTTTTTTTCTATAATGAGTTGTTAAGTTATTGATATGTATGTTGTTTCAGGGAAGAGGGAGATAGATTAATAGATATCATCAAGGAAAGGGTTGTAGATCATCCTATTGTCCCCGCTTCTAATGACGGGAGGCATAGTGACAATGGATTGATAAGTGGTATCCAACTGATGTTAGACTGTTCAAGCTGACTGGATTAGTCTATGTGATAACATCTTCTTGATTTTATTTCTAGAGGTGAATGTGGGTGAAATGTCTAATAAAGCTGTCATTGAAGCAAAAAGATGGTTGGAGGAGAAGAAATTAGCATCAAACTCAAAGTCTAAAGTAAGTTTATGGAAACTATGCTCATAAGAATTGTTCATCTTCTGATAGTTTTTCTTCACCAGCTTTCAACCATTTTCAGTTTCTTCCATATTGTGCATTAGAAAATGAGTCATTATTTGCAATCTCCAGGGAACTGAAGATGGTGCTGAATCGCCTGTGGATGTGGCCAAGTCATATATGCGAGCTCGTCTGCCATGGGGATCTCCGTCTGTGAAGTTTTGGTCACCATCATCAGCAGGGATGCAACTTCTGAAGGAAGGGACACCATTTCCTTACAGTGCTGGAAACTTATCCTCTTCCAAGGTACATCAGAATGTTTTCCAATATATTATGCAATGCAATGCATACTTTTGTGTTATGCTAATTTCAGTTTTCCAAGAGAAAAGTTGCGTACTTGCATGTATTTCTAATGGCTCTCTCAGAGTTATGTATATGCATTCTGACTTTTGGTATCAAAATGCAGCTGGAAAGGAGATCCCGTTCTAATCCATCATGGAATATTCAAGATGAAATTCGTAAAGTCAGAGCTAAAGCAACAGAGGAAATGCTTAAAACTGTATCCCCCAGTAGTATAGCTTCGTTGGAACCTAAACAAAGCCCCTATGGTCTACTAAATCCAACCATACCGACCTCTGAACAAAATCAGGTACCAAGCACCCTTTATATGTGTCTCTATAACAAGAAGGAACTTGCATGTTTAATCTTCCATTTTTGATTGAAGACTACGGAAGCTAATCAAGCCGTTGAAGATACCAATCTTGCTCCTCAAAGGTTTTTCCTATCAACATAGACTGTACCTCCTTTCTTGTGGAAAGATAGTTTTTTAAGTTTCTCAATTGTAATCGACAGTGGAACCGGTGTTGATGACTCCAATGGAGACACCACAAATGGTAACAGTTTGGATTTCTAAAAAGTTTTGGTTTTTGATGATGTTTAGTTGGATTCTCTTTATTTACTTTCGCTCCTATTAATGCAGCTATCTTGGCTCTTGGAGCAACAACGGATCCAACTGGGAGCTTTTGTATCCCAAAAGATGTGTTTGAAACATCAAAAGAAGCTGATGAAGTAGGCGCAGCACGTCATACTTCTAACGGTTTCCCATCTTCATCACCTAGGTGAAAATTGTAATAACAGACTCCTTTGTATTGTTGGTTTTGAGATGTCTAAGCAAAGCCTTACTTTTTTCAGTTCACCAATGGCTATGGAAGGTGAACCAAAACCCAAACCACCGGAAGAAACAGAGGCTTCTCAGCCTATAGCTGAAACTCATGGTGATGATATCACAATAGAGAATGGCTCAGATGGTGCCATTGATAGTGAAAACAACAACAGCGACTCAAGCGCCCCAAGCACGCATGAAGAAGAGTGGCTCCCAGGAGACCAGTCTCTACCGAACTCAAACTCAGCAAGTAGCAGCCCGGGGAGTAGCAAGGTCTTGGCATACACAAGAAGAGGAAGGGGACGAGGTAGAGGAAGAGGCCGAGGAGTTCGAGGCAAAGGACGGGCCAAATAAACTGTACACAACAAACCTAGTGCCCTAGAAGAGTCTTATGAAGTAGGATTATGTGGACATTTGTTTTTTTTTGTCCCACTCTGTTTGTTTACCAAGGTCTTTGTCCATTGGTCATCTCTTTAGATTACTAGGAGGATTTGTCTTGTGAAGTTGGGTCAAACTGTCTCTGTTTACTTAATTTCTTAATCTTTAATGTTTATGTTGTAAAATTGAAACTCAGTTTACATAAATTAAAAACCTTTTACTTGACCAAAAAGCTAGCAATCATCTTCAACCTTTCTAAACTGTCACTTCTGTTAAATATAATTACTTTTTAACAGAAAATCTGACATGATCCGTTATAGTAGTAGTACCTAGTTTCAATAGTAGATGAGATTACTCTCAGATCAGATAACTTCAGGAGGAATGTATGATTCAATCTGATGTTACGAGCAGTTTCCTATGTCAACTTGGTTTGGTCCAAAGTACAAAAAACAGTACGAGCAAAAACTCAATAAGTTAGAGAAAGGACAGAGCAGAAGACACAAGAAAAAAAAAACAGAGAATAAAAAAAAAAGGAAGAAGAAAACGAACAAAACCCAATAAGCAGCGATCGAAGGCTTCAGACATTCAAATCTAAAGGCAATACGAACAAGCCCACGAAGATTTAATCTGACAAGAGAGATCATTTGGTTTTGGTCGGAAGAAAGTTACTTCTTTTGTTCGGTTTTTGCTGTCATTTGTCTGAATTCTCTGGTCAATCTTAGCAAAAAAAAAAGGTTGTTTTTTTTTTCTTCTGCTTACAAGCTTGGGTCCCGCTTCTCATTGCCCGCTTCCTCCATCTCCAATTCGAAATTGATCCTTTTTAAGGCAATTCGAATCCGTTGCTCTGTTCTCAACCTCCACTGATCTCGATTTGCTTCAGCTGAGATTCCGGTAAAATTCTCAAAGTTCTAAACTTTCGAAGTGGGTTTGAAAGATAAATGCTGGATTGTCTCTGCTCTGATGCTAGTGAAGTTGGTGTTTTGTTCTTCTGAGGGATTGATTTGGTAACTTTTGAGCTAGGGTTTGTAGTATATCCTGTTACTGAGTCAGCCAAGGTTGAGATTTAAGGTTCTTGGTGTGAGCAGGATAAGTAGATGCTGATCTCTGTTCTCTAGGGTTTTGGTTTGGCCTGTACTAAAAGCTTCAGCTAGGTTCTTAAAATGCTCCTGGGTTTGAGTTTGAGAAGGTGTAATAAGTTAGTGAGTTGGGTTTATCGGTGTGAAGGATAACTAGAAGCTTAGAGAGGGTGCATCTAGTAGCACTCCTCTGACTGTTTTCATCGATTTTTCGAGTTTGGAAGAAGAAAGAAGCAGAAAGAGAAGTATGCAAGGTCATGAAGATCCCAGGATTGATCTGGCTGAGCTGAAACTGCATATTGTGAAGAAGGTTGGAGCTGAAAGATCTAGAAGGTATTTTTATTACTTGGGTAGGTTTCTGAGTCAGAAGGTTACTAAGAGTGAGTTTGATAAGTCATGTCACCGTCTTTTGGGGAGGGAGAATCTTCCACTACACAACAATTTGATTCACTCTATCTTGAGAAATGCATCTCTTGCTAAATCCCCACCACCTGGTCACTTTAACAAATCATTGGTGCTTGGGAAAGAAGATGGACCTGAAGGAAGCGGGTCTCTAATCCCTAACCATAATAGGAATGCTCATGTCTGGTCAAATGGGGTGTTACCCAAGGTGGCTATAAGAGACAGGCCTAGTCCACTTGGGCCAAACGGAAAGGTTGAGAGTCTGTTGCATCAGCCACATTGTAGAGGTGACAAAAGCGGTAATAGAAACATGGAGAATGGAGACTTTGGTCCATTTTCTGATGAAAGAGGCGGTGCGTTACTGGATAAAGGTAGGGTCCTAGCTCCAGTTAGCAGAGATGAGGAAGCTCACGAGGAGCGAGGTAGATTAACTCATTCCACGAGCCATGTATTTGCACCTCTAGGGATTCCATTTTGGACAGCTAGTGTCGGTAGAGCCCGCAGAACAGTTCCAGGTTCGACCAAAGCTGACTTCATTAGTTGCTATGACAGTGGTGGATTGTCTGACACAGAGATGCTGAGAAAGCGGATGGAGAATATTGCAGTAGCACAGGGTCTTGGAGGGGTTTCACCGGAGTGTTCTAGCATGTTAAATAACATGTTGGACGTGTACTTGAAGAAACTGATCAAATCATGCGTTGATTTGTCTGGAGCTCGGTCCACGAATGGAAACCAAAGTAATAGTTTGCCTATACAAACTAGCAACCAACCTTCTGTCACAACGCAAGAACAACATCTTGCGTCTTTGCTTGATTTTAGAGTTGCAATGGAGCTAAATCCAACTCAACCTGAGGAAGATTGGCCATTGCTTCGGGAGAGACTTTTGATGCGTTCGTTTGAGGAACGAGAAGGGGTGTGAAGGAGAATGTTTCGGATGTTGGATATTGCAAATTGTCTGAGTAAGCTGCTCTGGTCCAAATTGGCCACTGGTTTTGGTTGCAAAACGATTCTAAAGCGCTGCATCCAATGAAAGACCTGATGGCTGAGAGACACATCTACGCCCTGCAGCCGCAGACTCGGGGGCAGGTTGGTGGTAACTTGGCTATCCCAGTGACTTTGAATCTCTGTGTAGCACACAGGCCGGTAAGGGAATCAAGAGAAAGTTTTAAGCAGGAGAAAGGTACAAACAATCATGTAACAGCTGCAGTACTGCTTTGTATGTAACATATAGTCTTAGAATTGTTCAGATTCATTTCTTGAAAACACATTGACATCACTTTTACATTTACTGAGACTAAGAATGTAAGATGAAATCTTTGTTCTTCAAATAACATCTCTGGAATGCAATAAGCTTTCCATCAAATTGACTGAGACTAAGAATGTAATCATCTGTTCCGCCTTCCCTGCTTTACATTACGGAGTAAACAGGAAACATGCAAGAAGCAGAAGAGAAACACAGGAGAGTTGTGCCAATAGACAAAAGAGATGGAGAGAATACATGCAATAGAGAGATAAAGCCAGTGTGAATTTGTATGTACACAAAGGAAATGCTGAGGCCCTTTTTAGGCGGGTTCCATTGTTGTTCACAAGCTTGGATGAAATAAATACTATGACGCACGAGGAGGAAGAATAAGAAGACGGTTACTTAGAGGAGGAGGTCTCTGCAGCGGTTTTGCAGATTGGGCACCAACTCTTCATCCGCAACCATTCTTGCACACACTTCAAATGGTATGTGTGCTCACAGTGTAACATTCCTACTTCATCACCTATTGTATACTCTTCCTGGAAACCAAAAAGATCAGAGTGTGAAGAAATCATCCACATCAGTTCTATATTCACTGTCATGATCACCATCAATGAAACAGACCTGGCAGATGCTGCATTTGGCATCTTCCTTGTGATCACAAGATTTTATCTGATAGATGCTTGTTTTCAAGCTCTTTGATATGGCTTCTTCTGTGAGAGCAGTGCTTACTGTACCAATTCTCTCTTCTAAAGCTAATAGTTCCTATATTCATTCACAAGAAAACACAAAAGGTAAAGCTACTACGTCCCAGAACGTAAGGCGGGTTTGAAGATGTAAAGGACAAACCTCATAAGACATGTTATCAATGTCTAGCCTCATGTCACGGTGTTGGTCATAGAAGCTTAGTCCACCAAGAAGTAAACCTGTCTCCATGATAAGCAGTTCCTGCTAAGTAGAGGAAAATATATGAGTAACAACACTCATGACAATCTCTGAAACTCAAAACATGTAAGTTTAACCTCGTAATTAAGCTCAATATCTTGTTCAATCCTATCAAGTTCTGGCAAAATCTGCAAAAAACACCATGTTAAGGTCATTGCTGTAAGCTCTATTTGATAAAGTTGTAGAGTAACAAGCAATAGTTACCTCAGAGATCCCATCTAAACTGTAATTGCGAAAACTGTCTTGACTAGATAAAGAACCAAAGTCTGGAAAACCAGAGAACAGCTCCAAAGAGACAGGAGAATTGAGATTGTTTGATGTATCAGTCTGAGACATCTCTCTTGTTGTAATAGACGATAAACCATTCCTACCACTCCCTCGGTTTGAGAATCTAATACGGCTATCACCTCTATTTACTGATCTTTGACTCCCAACTGAAGCAGAACCTCTGGGGTTAAAGACAAGACGTCTCTCTTCAGCAGGTAGGTCTGCTACTATCTTTTTACCTCTAGCTGAGGAGCTAGAGCTGCTTTCTCCATAAACTCTTCTCTTACTGATAGTATCTACCTTCCCACTAAGTCTTTTCTCCAATCCAAAACCACTTGGGATGACACCAGATAACAACGGGCTGCATCCTCGGTTTGTTGACTGGGTAGACGGACCAGGACGAAACTCTTGCTTGCTCAACCCAAATCTCTGCCTAAAACCTTTCTTGGTTCTTGAACTTGATGGCAAGTCTGAGGATTCCACTACTTTTCCATTGTGAACTCTTGGTTCTTTCAAGATCTCTGTCTCTCTCTCGTCATCGCTACCTTTGCTGCTCTCTGATGAATCAATGACTATCTGAGGTTGCTTCTCGTTTTTAACAGAAGAGGAGGAGCTAGAGCCAGGAATCTTAGAGGAAGTTCCAATGACTTCCTTCCCATTTGGCAAAGAGCGGCTTGAAGACCAAACTGCTTTCTCTTTCTTGTATGAAGAGCCAACAAACCGAGTGAACTTCATAGATTTTTTCTCATCACTGCAAATATTGCTGTTGAATCTGTCTCTTAAAACAACACCAGTCCCCTTCTTGGAGTCAGGACGCGCCTCAATGGCTCTTTTACCTGACCACCGGTCCATGAACTATTTGAATGGATGCAATACCTGTAACAGCTAAAGTTTATCACAAAGTCGCATAAAGGGAGCAAACTCTTGAAGCAAAAACTATCTGGACTTAAAAGTTTTCCCTCTAAAACGGAAAGACTAGATTAAAAAGACTGAAAAACGAGTAAAACATCAACACATGATGTTCAGATTCATAACTTCTAAGAGTATAACAATAATAATTGAGGTTCAAAAATTGGTTGCCTAAGCAATAATCCGCTCTAAAGAGCCTAATCACCGTCTAGTGATTTCTTAAACATTAAAAAAGCGAAACCTTTCATTAGATCATACAAAGGATATCTCTTTTCACATGTCAATATAGAATCATTATCTTGACAAGAAACTATTTATGAACATGAACTAAACAAACAAATTTCTTTGAGCCTATAAGCTAAAAAAGTTCAGTTTTTAAAGCTAATATCTTCCATGTTTTTGTGTTTTCACAAGACAGAAAAATGTTTTCTTTAAACCTGGTCCAAACAAGAGATTCAAGAACAATAACAAAAAAAAAATGGTTAGATTATTCAGAGAGAACCAAAGAGAAGGTAGAAGCTAACCTTGTTCGAATGATTAGATTACCTTTTGGTTTCTTAGCTTCCTATCTTCTTTCTTGAAACTGGAAAAATGAGAATAATAAAAATAGAGAAGAGCGTTTGTTTGTTCTTGTTAGCGATATTTTTTCAAAGTTTTATTAATAAGTAAATTTATCTTTTTTGGAAACCAATTTTTTTTAATTCCATTATGACATGAAAGCAACTATTCATTATTTATTATTATAAGAAAAAAGAATCTAAAATGACGGAGACGTAGAGAGATCAGAGCCGTCTATTAATGGGACCGGAATATCTGACGGTTGGTAGAGATTGCGACGTCTCTAGGTAGTGGTAGAGAACTCAAACAAAAAGTATATTTGACCAAAGAATATTATTTAGAAAATACAATAAAATAAAATAAAGCAAGAGCCTATCTTTTGTTTGGTTAGAAGATGAAAAAGATAAACATCATAAGTATTTGATTACGCGTTATGCACGACGATTTAAGGATAATGTATTTTTAATTAAGGTTTGTCCCTTTATTATGGCAACAAACCTCTCTAAACTCTAGCCTTTATCCTTGGCTTTGTATTTTTATTTAATTATTTGTCATCTATGTTTCATAAACAAATGCTTGATAATCTTTCTGTTATTTGAGTCTTTTTTTTTATATTTATTTTGAAAATCAGTTTTTTTTGTCTCTTTATGGTAGAACAACCATATTCTTTAATATGGACAGTGACAAAGATAAAATGGTGGATCCAATGTTGAGAAAATAATTTATGAAAATTGAAATGAATGGTTACATGATTGTCACATAAATAATTATCTTAATTCTGAAAATCACTAAATAGAAGATACACTTCTTTACTATATGAACAGAACTTCATTTTTTTTCACAGATGAAAACTTTATATAAAACCTTATACAAAATATATGATAGTAAATCACTAAACATCTCTAGAAAAAAAATATGAATAGAAATCAACTACAACGTAAAAAAAGGTAAACAGAGATACACTTCCAAAGAGGTGTAAACCGTTTATTACAAGACATTTTCAACATTGATCATACTCAAAACCTGAGTTATGGAACTCGTAGGAGAGGCATCGAACCTATAACCTCCAACAACATCACTTACCTCTCTCAACTTCCAAACTCCAAAACGTTCAAGAAACTCTCTTAAGCAGTAGCTTTTAACCACCCATGATCATCTTTGTGGGACTGTACTCTCCAGCTGCTTCAACACCCTTGTCATCTCCACCTTTATTACTATCTCCAAACATCTTACAAGTCTTTAAACCCCTGTTCGAACTTGGCTTCATCCTCTGGAGTGAAGAAGGCTACTTCCATTTGACCTAGCTCTCCGTATCTTTGGTTTTCCAGAAAAGACCCATCTCTGTGTCCATCTTCTGGTACGGTGTTCTCAGCAAGTACTCGTCAAATCCTCATGCTTTGTCCGGAGAGCGTGTGTTGTGACTTTGACTCTAATGTGACGGTCGAATATGTAACTTAACAATCGTTTCTCTTGGACGTTAGGTTTCCAACCTCTTCTCAAAATCACACCACAAAGGTTACCAAAACCATTCAGAAACATACGGAGAAGAGATAAAGAATGTAACTTTCGTCACATATTGATCCTAAAGTAGATTACTTTCATTGCACCATTGTTCAAAAAGTCAGAATCTTTACAAAGACAGAAGCTACGAATCAAGAACTAAACAATGAAAGGCGCTGCTTACAAAGAAAACAGATAAAGAATGTAACTTTCTTCACAGACTGGTCCTACAGTAGATTACTTTCATCGCACAATTGTTCAAAAAGTGAGAATCTTTACAAAGGGTATGACGAATACACATAGAGGTAGAGAAAGGAACTGACTTGTTGCCACCGTCTTCACTAACGCGGTGAAGACGAGACGACGTGAAGGTAGTCGGCGCCGATGAAGTGATCATAGCTTCTTAGGGCTCTGTTTCCGAGTTTTGATGGGCTTTTTGTTTTGTTTCGTTAACTCGTAGGCCCAACTTTGTTTAGACTCTTAATTCTTGGTCTGGTTTGTTTTACAAAATTTCTAAACCTAATAAACTCAATATTGACTTAATCACTTGTTATTATCTCTTTATTTGATCAAGTAACTTTCTTAAGTACTAAGGCTAGGTAAACACTTGTTATCTCTTTACTTTATTGTTAAGTGTCTCTAATAGCATTTCCAGTATAAAATTCAATAATCTTGGAGTAAAATATAGAATGTAGTTCTAAAGTAAACACTTATTAACATTTTTATTTTTGAATTCAAAAAGTTATAAGTCAAAACTCATAATTTATTTGTGTAGTGACAAGAATCGATTACTAAATCTTTTGTCCGCAGCTGCTGAGACTCGAACCTAACATCTCTACTTTTAAAGAATAAAATTTTACCAGTGTTATTATCAGCTCCGGATAATATTATTAATGTTTTTTAAGAGCAAAATATTTACTTTGAGTTTGTAAAATAGTCACGTAAAGAAATTACATGGTAACAAATGCTGATAAATTTTAAAAATGTTTTTCGGAAATGTGGGAAAAATTTAAATATGAAATATACACAACATTCAAAAAGGTGGTTGTCCAACAATATTACCAGGAGGATCATAATTACAAATAATAAACGTGTCACCACTCTTGCAAAACCCAATAGCACAACCAATCCTCAAACTCTTCTTCCACACAAGTTGCGTGTAATGCAAGCAATCTCCATTCGCCTTACACCGGTAAGTCCTCCGGTCAAAGTATTTCCTCTCCGAAGCCCACGCGACCACCGCGTCCTTTGGTGTCCACCCTTTCCCACTTCCCCAGAACAGATTCTCCCCGTAAGGTCCACCGGAGTGGATAAGGTTGCAGTCTCCACGGCGGGTTCTTGCCCACCGGGTGGCGTAGCGGGCGAGTTTGTTGCTCCATTTGAGAGGAGGGAGACGAAGCTTGGCTCTTAAGATGTTGTGTGGTCGGAGAAACTGATGTTGGATGGTGTTGCGGGTTAGGGTTTTGTAATGAGAAGAAGTTATTAGTGTTGGTGTTTTGTTGTTGGATGGGGTTTGGGAAGAGAGAGATGGAAGTGGAGTGGTGATAACGATGGTGATGATGATGATGAATATCAAAGTTTTAAGTTCCATTGAGAAGATGAGGTAACACTCTAGATCTATAGTACACCGTTATATATATATACAAACACTATTGTTTATATTTTCATGTTTGTATGTACATGTCACCGAAAGAATCTAAGCACATGGTATGTTAATAATGTTCAAATGGCAAGTGCTAAATGCTAATCATTTCGGTGGAATATTTGATTATTTGTAGGAATGATTCTTTTCAAGCAAAACCATTAATACCTATGAGAATTTTTATTACAGAATGTTTCTTTTCTGTTATTAAGAAAAAGTTTCATAACAACGCCAACACATCGCAAGCAAATAAGAGACGGAATAACTCTTCCATGGCCAATAGTGATGGGTTTGTAAAATTTCATAATCAAAGTCATAAATTGTTGCAAATAGCAGAACCAAAAATAAATAACATGAATAATGAAAATATATTACCAAATGTAACAACTAGTTAGAGATTAAAGGTAGCAACTAGGGTTTAGCTACAAAACCTAATAGGATGGTGAAAACTTCTCTAAAATGCTTAATTTTGCTTGTGTTTTTGACCATTATGTAAGCTTGAACTTTTTTTTAAAGGTAGTTTAATGACAACATGTTTACTATGCATCGTTTATGATTATGCGGATGCCGCGTAACAGAACGTGACGAAAACTTTAGGTAGCCTGAAATGTTTTTAATTAAATTCATTCTTCAATGATCAATTTACATTATGAGGCTTGTAATCATTGGGTTGCAATAGTTTTTACGACTTTATAATCGAAAACACTCTTAGACGAATACATATGAAATTAGTTGACTATTATAACGGGGTTTATAGTATTGAGGTTCGTTTAAAATATTTTAGATTGAATTTCAATGGGGTTTATAGTATTAGGGTTCGTTTAAAATACTTTGGACTGATTTTTTTATAAATTTGAAATAATATAATATTAATAGGACAATTCTTTTAAATAACATTTTTTAGTTTTTATCACAAAAAATAAAAAATTTAATATTTGTTTTAAAAATTTTAATATTTATTTCAATAATTTTAATATTTATTTTTTTTAAAAAAAATTTAAACTCACTCATAAAATTTAATTCATGACTGTAAATCTTATGTCTAGATTAATTAATCATAAGAGTATGGTATAGATTTACACCCTTAATAAATTTTCTTTTGACTATTTTTTTTCTTTAGAGACTATTTTTGTGACAAAAATCTTTTTATAGTTATCCTAGGATATTTATTATATTTCTAAATATATATATATATATATATATATATATATATATATATATATATATATTTTTGAAAACTTTAGTGATTGAATCCGGGTGCTCTTATTGACCAGGTATAAGTCTAACCGGATGTACTAGACTCCTCATAAAGAATGGGCTTATCCAAATCCTTATTACTCTACTTCTAATGGACTGGGCTTTCTATCAATCAATATTTGGGCCTTTAAGGTTGACTCACTCTCTCCGTTCTCCGATTCCAAATCAAACAAACAATTAAAAAGGATCAGATTTGGAGGACTAAACACAAGACGAATCACGTTTGTCAAAAAAAAAAAAAAACAAGACGAATCACTATGTGCGAGTGTTTGTTTCTGTAGATCCAAAACTCTCTTGGATCCAAAGCTTTGCAAATCCGTAGATCTCCTCCTCTCTCTCTCTGGATCTCCCACCTTGAAGGTTCGTTTCTCTGCTAAACTTCGACACCATTTCAGATTTTTCGTAGAGATTGATCCTCTTTTGCCTTCTCTATTGTGTAAATCTACACTGTTTTGCTTGATCTCGATCCGATCCCGTTAGGAATCAGATTTTCATGTTTGTGCAGCTGAGTGAGACTGCGAACTATGTAGATCCGATTGCTGAGAGAGAGAGATGAACATTTGTTTTGAATTTTATTTATGTTAATGTTTTGATCGTAGTTGTAGCAATGTGATGTGTATTTACTGGATCTAAGGAGTTGAATCTCATAATCCATGGATTAGAGAAGATAGATGTTGATCTTAGCCATTTGAAAAAAAAATCTTCAAATAGAGATGCTTCATTCATTGTGTGGAAATTTAAGTAGAGTGGCATAGGTTATTGCTTAGTAGTTATGTGGATTATTGCAATTCTTCTATAAATTTACCTGAGCAGTGATGAAGAAACTAATAAGGTTCTTGCGCTCAGTATCTGAAACTTAAAACCGTGAGAAACATTTACATTTTGCTTATCTTGTTTGTTACTATGTGATCGTATCTCATTCTTCCTTTTATTAATTGTAAGGATGTGAAAATCTGATGTTGGATTCTTGTTCACTCTATTGTCTCATGTACCAGTGCTACTTCTTTATTTGAGCTCATAAGTTTGTTTAGTCACTTTCTCTTTTCGCGCAGCACCGGAAAAGATGGACAAATCTTGTACCTTGCTTGTGCACTATGACAAAGGGACTCCAGCAGTTGCCAAGGAGATTAAAGAAGCTCTCGAGGGCAATGACGTTGAAGCAAAAGTCGATGCCATGAAGAAGGCGGTTATGCTTTTGCTTAATGGCGAAACCATTCCGCAGCTTTTCATAACTATTATAAGATATGTGTTGCCTTCTGAAGACCACACAATCCAAAAGCTTCTGCTGCTGTACTTGGAGCTGATTGAGAAAACGGATTCTAGGGGGAAGGTGCTGCCTGAAATGATTTTGATATGCCAGAATCTTCGGAATAACCTTCAGCATCCTAATGAGTATATTCGTGGAGTGACGCTGAGGTTTCTCTGCCGGTTGAAGGAGACTGAAATAGTCGAGCCTTTGACTCCATCAGTGTTGCAAAATCTGGAGCACCGCCATCCATTTGTTCGTAGGAATGCAATTCTGGCGATCATGTCGATATATAAGCTCCCAAATGGCGATCAGCTCTTCGTGGACGCACCTGAAATGATCGAGAAAGCTCTGTCAACAGAACAAGACCCGTCTGCCAAGAGAAATGCATTTCTGATGCTCTTCACCTGTGCTGAAGAACGAGCGGTGAATTATCTCCTCAGCAATGTTGACAAGGTTTCAGACTGGAATGAATCGCTTCAGATGGTGGTGCTGGAGTTGATTCGAAGTGTGTGCAAGACTAAACCAACAGAGAAGGGGAAATATATTAAGATTATTATTTCTCTGTTAAGTGCCACTTCCTCTGCAGTTATCTATGAATGTGCTGGGACGCTTGTTTCTCTCTCATCTGCCCCTACTGCTATTAGGGCTGCTGCCAACACCTACTGCCAACTTCTTCTTTCTCAGAGTGACAACAATGTGAAGCTTATTTTGCTTGATCGGTTGAGTGAGCTTAAGTCATTGCACAGAGATATCATGGTTGAGTTGATAATAGATGTGCTCAGAGCACTCTCAAGCCCTAACCTTGATATTCGCAGGAAGACACTTGACATTGCCCTTGATTTGATTACTCATCATAATATTAATGAGGTCGTTCAGATGTTAAAGAAAGAAGTTGTGAAGACACAGAGTGGAGAGCTTGAGAAGAATGGAGAATACAGACAAATGCTTATCCAAGCAATCCATGCTTGTGCGGTTAAGTTCCCCGAAGTTGCAAGCACAGTTGTCCATCTTCTTATGGATTTCTTGGGAGATAGCAATGTGGCTTCAGCACTTGACGTGGTTGCTTTTGTTAGAGAGATAATTGAAACAAATCCCAAGTTAAGAGTTTCAATCATAACCAGGTTGTTGGACACATTCTATCAGATCCGGGCTGGAAAGGTCTGCCCTTGTGCACTTTGGATTATTGGGGAGTATTGCCTATCACTTTCGGAAGTTGAGAGTGGCATTTCAACCATTAAACAATGCCTTGGTGAGTTACCATTTTATTCTGTTTCTGAGGAATCTGAGCCAACTGAGACATCAAAGAAGATTCAGCCAACCTCTTCTGCCATGGTGTCCTCTAGAAAACCTGTGATTCTTGCTGATGGTACTTACGCTACCCAAAGTGCGGCCTCTGAAACCACATTCTCAACACCAACAGTTGTTCAAGGATCAGTGACTTCTGGAAATCTGAGAACACTGCTTCTAACTGGTGATTTTTTCCTAGCAGCAGTGGTTGCTTGCACACTGACTAAACTTGTTCTGAGATTGGAAGAGGTTCAGACATCTAAAACTGAAGTGAACAAGACAGTCACTCAGGCTTTGCTGATCATGGTATCTATGCTACAACTTGGTCAATCTCCTGCTTCTCCACACCCTATTGATAATGATTCATACGAGAGGATTGTCTTGTGCATAAAACTGCTTTGCCATAGGAATGATGAGATGAAAAAGATATGGCTGGAATCCTGCCGCCAGAGTTTTGTCAAAATGATTTCTGAAAAACAGCTAACAGAGATGGCAGAGCTTAAGGCAAAGACCCAAACAACTAATGCTCAACCTGATGATCTCATTGACTTCTTCCATCTAAAGAGCCGAAAGGTAATAGTATTACTCTCTAAATTATCGCTTCCATCAGTGTTTTTTTCCTTCTCAAAGAAGGACGACAGTAGTTGTAACTTTTTAGTTTCGGCCTGTGGATCTACTTACTGATGATACACGTTTCTTTCAGGGAATGAGTCAACTTGAGTTGGAAGACCAGGTACAAGATGACCTAAAGCGTGCAACTGGAGAATTCACCAAGGACGAGAACGATGCGAACAAACTCAACCGCATTCTTCAACTCACAGGATTCAGTGATCCAGTCTATGCTGAAGCATATGTGACAGTCCATCACTATGACATCGCACTCGAAGTTACTGTTATTAACCGTACAAAGGAAACTCTTCAGAATCTGTGCTTGGAGTTAGCAACCATGGGTGATCTCAAGCTTGTTGAGCGTCCTCAAAACTATAGTCTAGCACCAGAAACGAGCATGCAGATAAAAGCAAACATCAAGGTCTCGTCCACAGAGACAGGAGTCATATTCGGGAACATCGTCTATGAGACATCAAATGTAATGGAGCGAAACGTCGTCGTTCTCAACGACATACACATTGATATCATGGACTATATCTCCCCTGCTGTTTGCTCAGAGGCTGCTTTCAGAACCATGTGGGCAGAGTTTGAATGGGAAAACAAGGTAATTCACCTGTTGCACTCTTACCTTTCTTTGGTTTTGTATTAACCATCACCTTTTGATCTTCATGTCAGGTTGCTGTGAACACCACGATTCAGAACGAAAGAGAGTTCCTCGACCACATAATCAAATCCACAAATATGAAGTGTCTCACTGCCCCGTAAGTTCAGAATCTTATTTCTTCCCTTATGGACTGAAACTCTTCTTACTAATTGATGCTTCTCTCTCTATTTGCAGATCTGCGATAGAAGGAGAATGTGGATTCCTTGCAGCAAACTTGTACGCAAAGAGTGTGTTTGGTGAGGATGCACTTGTGAACGTGAGTATCGAGAAGCAAACTGATGGAGCATTGAGTGGATACATAAGGATAAGAAGCAAGACGCAAGGGATTGCTCTAAGTCTTGGGGACAAAATCACCCTCAAACAAAAGGGTAGTACCTGAGGATAGCTATTACATCTTCACTTCTTATATTCTACTTGGATCCTCTTAACGTTGAGTCTTTACAGTCCTTAACCGGGTACCATACCAATTGATTATTACAGGCTTGGATTGGTGGCGCACAAGGTAACGTTCGTTTCTCTCATGAGCAATTTTTTTGTTGGTCAAATCTGTTTACTATATGGAGGGAGGGAGGGAGGCGTTTTTAAGTATATGTAAAGACGAAACTAGTATCGTTCCTTAACCGGATTATAGTTTCCGGTATGGTATTCTTTCTCATACGGCTGTGTGTTTTTTTCTTTTAATTAGTACCTGAAGATTTTGTTTTTATTTGTAATGTTTTTCTTTATTTCTATAATGTCGTGTGTTGGGGAGATTTAAACTATATTGATCTTCATGAAATGCTTTATCGATAGTAAGTTTCGAATTTTCGTGGTCTTTGTTCAAATTATAAATCTCGTAAGTCAAAGAATTGATTTTAGTATTGTCGATAGAAATGTTAAAATGAGGAATAAATTAAAGAGAAATACCTTAAGATAAATTTAAAAAAAATCACCAAAATATATATTTTTTTAAATGATTAAAATTGATACATTAAAAATGTAATTATATTTATACCTTTTGAGTTAATTAATCTGAAGTTAGGTTCTGAATTTATGATTTAGGTGATGATTGTTTTGTTAGTTTTTAGATTTTGGTTTTTGGTTTTTAGTTTTTGGTTTTTGGATTTTAGCTTTTGGTTTTTAGTTTTTGGTTTTTGATTTTGCAGTAGATTTTAGTTTTTTGAAAAACTTGAATGGTGGTTTTAGATTTTGGTTTTTAGTTTTTGGTTTTTACTTTTTAAAATAATGAAATGAATAATATTATGAATGATTGTTTGGGTGGTTCTTAGATTTTAGTTTTTTAAAAAGCTTGAAGAATGTTTAAAACTTTTTTATAAAAAACTAAGAGTGAGGTTTAAAGTTTTTGAAAATAATTATAAATATTAAAAGATTGAAAATAAAAAAATTAAAAATAGTTTCAAAATAAAAAATTGGAAAAAAATTATATATAAAACATTTCAAATTTAAAGCATATAATTCGAAACTATAATTTTTTATTTTTATTATTTTTAGTTATTTATATTTATATATCTACGGTATAAGAGTCTTTTGATTATTTAATAAAATATTTTGCTCATTTTTTTCATTGAAGACTCTTTTGTGAAAACTTTTTTTAAAAAAAAATTATCAGAGAGAGATTCCCTTTTATCAAATATTGATGTGATTTATATATGGAAAAACAAATTTAACCAAATTTATAGTACAAAACACTAATTAAAACATTATAAATTGAACGTTACTTAAACAAAATTTCAATAACTTTTTTAAAGAATATTATGATTTGTAAGATTTTTGTTCATGTGTCTGTTTTGCTTTTAGGTTTTTCTTAAAAAAATTGAAAATGTTCTCTAATATAAAAAGAATCACAAAATAAATAAAAAACATTGCCATAGAAAAAACCACAAAAACATGGATTCTAGCTTTTATGTATTACGTAGTAAAACATTGCAAAAACCAGTTTTCCTAAAAATTAGGGAATCTACTTTTCTAAAATCATGATTGGATAAAAAGTAGTTTATAGAGAATCAAAAACCAAAAACCACTTCAAAAACCACAAACAATCAACCTCTTATATAGAGTGAAATTTTGGAAGTGAGATTTAAAAAAAAAAAAAAAATTACTTTGATATTTTTGAGTTATTTTGTGACAAAACTCAAAAATTGTTATTTGAGAAATTTGCAATAGATTAAATGAAGATTTACATTCTTGGTTAATTGAATGCCGTTTTATTGCTTGTGG
Organism: Moricandia moricandioides; assembly: GCA_905132885.1. NCBI lineage: Eukaryota > Viridiplantae > Streptophyta > Magnoliopsida > Brassicales > Brassicaceae > Moricandia > Moricandia moricandioides. The sequence goes on along the minus strand of CAJHQQ010000014.1, from coordinate 414,021 downwards.
AAAAAAATTATGTGTAAGAATGATAAAGTCCTACATTTTCCAGCAACATGTTAGTTATCCAAAGTCAGTATTATCCGCTTCATTCATTTTGTGTATGCACTATATATTCTTTAGTGACTACTATCAGAGACGTTTAGAGAAAACAATGAAAAAGAAACACAAAAGCAGGACCACTTTTGTTGGCACAAAAGGGAAGAAAGAGGCAAGGGCAGGACCAGTGGTAGTTACAACGAGAATGATTCTAAAAATCAGTTTATATGTTTTAATATTATGTATATGCCTCGTTTAATTTAGCTTAGCTTTAACTGAAAGCATACTCAACAATTGGTGCTAGAAATGATGAAAGAATATGCCAAGAATCCTGTTTTTTTTATTAATAGCATTTATCAGTTTTAAATAGTTTGAACAACATGAGTCATGCAATGCAACGTGTTTCATCAAATTTATAAAGAGGAAAACTTATCCTTTAGACCTTGGTTGACATTTCACCTAACCTGATCTGACCTAATCAAATTTTATATTTGGGTGTCTAATGATGGAGAGGATATTCACCAAAAGATTACGCACAAGTTAGTATGATAATATTGTTTAATTAGTGGAGATCAAATCAAATATACAAATAATAATAATCAAACTCATTATCGATTATATTTCAACAAAAGTATGATCATCTAAAACGACTAAACCATTAGTTAATATTCCTTACTCAAACTATCAAATCACTGATTCCCAACGAAACTTTCTCTACTCTAGAAAAAAAAAACAGAACACAAGTGGTGTTGGAAAATAGATTTTATCGATCATTATCTGGAAAACTAGATAAGCAAAAACAGCTCTTAGTTTGAACCATAAAGTCTCTATTATTAGTCATCTTCATCCTCTTCTCTTGCAGCTCCTCATCACTACTATCATCATCATCATCATCATCATTATTGTATTTGTGATCATCTTCATCAGATTCTTGCAACCCAAGTAAAGGCATGGAATTAAGATTAGTCTTGGGGTAGAAGCTGAAAGATGAAGACAATGATCTTCTCCTAAGCTTGTTAGCAATAAGCAATCTCCTTCTCTTGTTCAATGGACTCTCCACTTTCTCTAGTTCCTTGGCGTTGTTGCTAGCTTCCAATAAATTCCCAAATGATTTGGACTTACCTATGTAATGATTTGATAATCCTCTCCTTCAAAAAAAGAAAAAAACAAACCAAACCATCAAACAAATTAAACTTTGAACATGTAATAACAACATCCACAATGTTGGAATCATTGTTCTAAAAATCGCTAGACGGTAGTTATGTGTTTTATAGAATATTATTGTTTAAGTGGGTGTCTACACCGATTTTTTAAATTTTTAAACTGATTTTTCAGAAAATCAATTTGAAAAAATCGTTTTGTTCATGTCCGATTTGCCGACTAGGTGAGGAGCTAGGCATCGTATAGACCAATTTTTAGAACACTAATTTGAATAGTTATGTTTAAAACCATTTAATTTATCTTTATTTAGAAAACATTTATAAGTTTTGGAAATTTAAAGGGTTTGAATAAAGAAACGTACTTGATCGGAAGAGAATCTTCAAGAGAAGAACCGAACGTGTCAAGCCATCTTCCTCGTGACGAAACGGCGCCGTCTTCTTCTTCTTCTTCTGAATTTTCGCTGCTCTCTCCAGACGACAAACTCTCCCGCCGAGACTTAACACATCTCCTTAACCCGATCCTGCTAGATTCCTCCGTCAAGAACAGAGCCGCCGATGCAGCCTTATCCTGCACCGTCGTACCTGCCAGAAACTCCATTTTTCCCGGTAGATTTCTCAGTTAAGAGCTCCCTAGACGCAGGCTAGTTAGAACTAATCACCAAAGAGAAAAAAAAAGCAGAGAGTTTCCACGATTCCACCGATTGGGAGAAGATGAGAACAACAGATAAAAAAAAAACAAGTATATTAAGAAACTATTTATATTTAGAAAAAAAAAAAGGAAGAAGATACGAATACGTATATATATACACGTTATGAGTGACAGTATTTGAGTTTCTCTGTGTTATACGCGCACATGCTCTAAATATAGTTTACCCGCAGGGGAGGATTTGACGTTCGGACACGTTAATGATGACGTGGTGAGAAAGGATTGGCTAGCTCTCTTTCGGACCATAGCCGGAGGTTTCGGAGTTTACTGTCTCCGTTAAATCCGATGCTGTTGAGTTCGGTGGTCGTTATAACACCAACAGCTACAACCTTATCCATTTCTCATTACTGTTTTTGTAATGAAACTCTGTCAGTGAAAGAGATTATCTTTTAACAAATTGGATTAAGCAATGTTTAAAAATTTGTTAGACTATAACTAAATGTTTTATAAAAGATTAATAATTAGATAGATTATCCGGGATCTATGCAAAATTTAGTCATTACACATTTTTTATATTTACATTCATATTATATATTTAACTTTTTGTCTAATTTTAATAAATTATAAAATTAGATTTACAAAAAAATTAGATAAATATATGGATTTTTACTAATATTATTGTTTGATTAAAAAGGTTTAAATTAATTTAAATCATATTAGACTAATTTTAACTAATTTAAAATTGTTTAAATCAATTTTAATTGGAGATATTAAATTTTTAAAAATCAGTTGGGCTAGTGCTTAGGGGTATGTGTAAACCGGTTTTTAGAACAAGGAGATTAAGTATTGTATTACTGATTAACTCTACACGGATTTAACATAATTAAGCTTCTTACAACTAAAATTTTAATAATGTAAATTTTTAAAGGAAAAAAAAACTATAATGGATGATTAAGAAGTCTCATCCATCACGCTTAGCCCTGACGTCATCAGACCATTCATGGCTACCATTCTCAGCTTTGCTCCTCTCTCTGTCCCCTCTACGATATACCCAAAACCCTCTCTCAGAATCCCTCTTTTTACATCTCTGCCACTCCCATCATCATCTTCTTCTTCCCTTACTTCTTCCTTCCTTGTTAGAAATGAAGCATCTTTGTCTCCATCATCCACGCCAATTCAAGCTCTCGCGGAAGAAGCTATTCATGATTCTTCGGCTTTAGCCTCTTCTTCAAAGCTTGTCTTTGTCGTTGGCGGCACTGGTGGTGTCGGTACGAACCAACCATAGTCATCTACTTCAAATGTTCTGTTTTTTAAAATTAGGATAATGATGCATTTCTCAAAGTTTTCATTTTTATTCTTAGTGTTGAGTCTACTGAACTGAATAGTGGTGAATTATGTGTAGACTTCTCAAGTTTTTTTTTTTAATAATGATTTGGTATCAGGGCAACTAGTGGTAGCTTCATTGCTCAAGAGGAATATTAAGTCAAGGCTATTACTGCGTGATCTTGAGAAAGCAACTAAGTTGTTTGGTAAACAAGATGGAGATTCATTACAGGTTAGGAATGTGATCTTCCAATAATGTTCAAGAAACCAATCGCCTCTAGTTAGGCGCTTTATATGAGATTATTGACTAGGTGGACGCCTAGACCGACTTTTAGAACACTGACTTCTACTCGATGAACATGTAGGAGTTTATCTGCTTCCTTTCTTCAATCTCATTAGAAGTTGAAAACACTGTTACAGGTAGTAAAAGGGGATACTAGGAATGCAGAGGATCTTGATCCATCCATGTTTGAGGTTCTTTCGTCTTCTTTCATTTGCTCATCAAGTTTGTATATTCTTTGTTTATGTTTAGATATATAAGGATTTGTGTAGGGTGTGACACATGTGATTTGCTGCACTGGAACTACAGCTTTTCCTTCTCAGAGGTGGAGTGGAGAGAACACACCTGAAAAAGTAGGTGAGAACATTTCTTTCCATGTAAGAAGGAAGACCATTTCAATAGTCTCCATGATCTTGTATTGTAAATTAACAATTTGGAACTGAATGAAACAAGGGGTCTCTTACATTGCGTGTTATGATTGGTTATACTCTATTGGGACTTTGTGGTCCTTTTTGTGTTCTAAAGATTGGGAAGGCGTGAGGAATCTCATTTCAGCACTGCCCACATCGGTGGAGAGAGTTGTTTTGGTTTCATCAGTAGGTGTCACCAAGCCTGATGAGCTTCCTTGGAGGTGAGACTTATAGTAGTAACTTTTCAAAAGTCATGTGAGTTTCCTTGATCTGATTGTCTCTTCATGTTTGGTTCCTTTGCCAGCATCATGAACTTATTTGGGGTTCTTAAGTACAAGAAGATGGGTGAAGATTTTCTTAAAGAGTCTGGTCTTCCATACACCATTATCAGGTTCATAATAAAAGAGGGTTACAAAATGAAGGCAACATATGGTTTACTGATTTACTCTATAATGATCAACAGACCCGGTAGATTGACTGATGGACCTTACACATCCTATGATCTGAATACTTTGCTCAAAGCTACAGCTGGTGAACGGCGTGCTGTTGTTATTGGTCAAGGTAGATTTGAAATTCTTGGATGCACTATAGAGTATGAGATAAGCTTGCTTTACATGAAGGATTATTATAACAGGAGACAAACTTGTTGGAGAGGTAAGCAGACTTGTGGTGGCTGAAGCTTGCATACAAGCACTTGATATTGAATCCACACAAGGAAAAGCTTATGAGATCAATTCAGTAAAGGTAACACAAACAGTTTCCGTAAATCACAGTCTCAGTACAGAAAATAAACTGAGACTGTGATTTAGTCTGATCAAGAAACATGTCTGAAGGGGTGTCCTAAAGAATCAAAGCTTTAGTGTGATTTAACTTGTTTTGTTTTTTTTATGGGTTGTGGTTTCAGGGAGATGGTCCAGGAAGTGATCCACAGAAATGGCGAGAGTTGTTTAAAGTTGCAGAATCCAAATGATAGGAGATGATACTGAGAAATGTGTACAGATATGGTTGAATTGTGTATACACATATACTTGTGTAATCTATACATAAACATGATCAACTTCACATGGCGACACAAGTAAAGTGAGTGGTAAGAGAGGGCAAAGAAAGAACAGAGAAACTGTTCTCCTACATCTTCCATTATTGTTAAAAAATTCATAAAAGTTACAAATCTAACAACAACTAAGAACAAGGACATCGGTGACCTTCTAGTTATCGCATAAAACAGAATAATTTAACCCGCTAGGTCCCTAACATGAAACCTTATGAGATAGATGAACTAAAGGAGCCTTTGATCGATGACTGAATAGCCATACCTGATGGACAGTATCTATATACGTATAAAGAGTACATATGCTTCTCCATTGTAGATAAGCTTCCCAGGAGATGGAAGAGCAGACACAATATGATCACATTTTCAATCTCTTCTTGACAAGATATCGAGCTGTAGCATGTCCAACAGAGAAGATTATAAGTCCTTCTCTGTTCAAATGGCTTGGGAGCTTACCCCAGCTATCTCTAAAGAAGACAGTAGCATAATACTCTTTGTCCTGATCATGTCCCTGCAGCCATGAATCTCCTAACTGATCTCCAATCCTCGTACACTTTAAGCTCTTGTACAAGTGCCAGTGATTGCTCATACTGAAGAACTGAGCAAGAGTCTGATCCGGATACGGTTTCATCAATGCATCCATATTCTGCTCAATCATTTTGATGATTCTTAGAATCTCAACCATAAGTTGGTTATCTTGGAACCTTTTTGATTTCCAGCTTCTATGTATAAGCAGAACCTGAGTAAGTGTTGGCTTGTATTATCTCCTGTATAAATTTATCACAGTTTTTTTTGTAAAAAAAATTATTATAAAATTAGTATATTTTGGATATTAAAATGAACACGGTTTTCAAATTAAGTGTATTAAAATTAGTAAAATAATTCGTTTGAACATTAAATTGGATAGCAAAAAAAAACGGATATTAAAAGGTTCAAGAAAATTTTGTTGAAATATTTTTAAGAAATTTATGTAGCTTATGGATTAACTTTTTACAGGAACGGATACATTTGAGGCAATATGAAGTCAATTGACACCAATAAAATTATATAAATTAGAATTCAAGCTATGTTCATGACTCATTAGTTAATTACAACAAAGTTGGTATGAAACTGCACCACTGAACCTACAAACTTGGGTTCAATGCCCCACATTGACACCTAATTTTTATTTTTTACATTTATATTACATATTTTAACCCCAGTAAATTTTTATACTGGATCCACCCCTGACTTTTTAGTAAGCTTTCTTTTATCAAAGTGTTTAAAGCCTCTGGCTTTTATAGATTTTGTGGAGAAAAAGAAACATTTGTGTCTTTGTGGCAACCAAAAGGCTTACGCAAGCTATTTGAAAAACCTCAAATGAGGATTTTTTTCGGTACCAAATGATTTGGTGTGGTCGTTTTGTACACATGTTATCGTGCAACCTATTTTGTTGGTGGGGGCAAAGTGTTAATGGTCTTTACTTTTTCCTTCCTAACAAGAAACTGAAACTTGTCCCACTCAAAATATTTGAGTTTCTGGTACCCTTTAACATAAGCGAGAAGCTGTCCATCTATGATCTTGGTACATCGTGCCAAAGTATTTGTCGTATGGATGGATGTTGACATACATATTAAAATGTATTAATGCGAATGTGACGCATGAAAATATTTATTGGAAGGAAAAGTATGTCATACGAACCCTTAAATTAATATAGTTGACCCGTAACCTCTCTTGAACTCACATAAGATCATAAAATTAAATTCATATTTCAAAAAAAAAAACTCAAATACTACGTGAGTTCAACACCCAAATACACCTAACCTAACTCATTGACTTTCTAAGCATTCATGCCTCTCGTCAACTTTACTTTAAAAAAAACAATCCTAACACCCACCATCTATATATTTGTATTAATAATAACAAAAAAAATGGAATCATCCACATAATGCGCAATTAATTCCATAACCACTACCTTATACCCATATATGGTGATCCTCTATCTTCATAATGCACCAAGATATTTTACAAAAATATATTCCACCCAAGACTATTTTTTCTAATTAAAATATGTTTTAGTACAAAAACATTTACAAATCAATCCATCTATTACTCAAAAAAAAAAACAAAAAAAAACAAGTCAAGGTCAAAGTCATGCGGAGTTAAACACCAAATCATAAACGCCTTGAAGAAGAAACATTCCCTTACATCGCGGACTGTTTGTGATCGTGGTCCCGTCCATAAGTCACGATAAGCATCGATGGATCATCGAAAGCTCGTTCCACGTGTTTCCTCGCCGGACAGTCTTTAACCGTACTGCACCTGTAGTAACCACTGCATCATCAAAACATTACAAACACCGTTAGATCTTTTAGATTTTGTATTGAAACATCAACGGTGGATAATACAAGAGTGTACGATAGTTACCGTGGATATGGTGAACCCTTGATCGGTTTTTGACCGTACTTCCTCCATGAATACTCGTCCGCTGGAATATCGGCGGTCTTCGAACTTATCGCCGGTACCCTGATGATTCTCTTCTTTTTATTACTGCGTTGATAGATAATAGAAAATATATATTAATTAACGAAACCGTTTTAATTAAACTAGACCAAACAGTGGTTTAACGTGCGATGTGTTTCATTTTATTTCTGCGTTGATAAATAAAAGAATATATATATATATATACTCTCTCTTTTTTCATTAAGACTAATATTTTAGAAAAAAAAATATTTCACAAAATAGATTTTTTGTGTGTTTCAATGAAAAGATTACTCAAAAATTAATTAATTTCATCGTACGTTTATTATAGTATTTAATGTGTTTTTAATATATGTTAAAATACCAAAAAAAATTATTAATTAAATAAGACCAAATTTATTAATTAACGGAAGGAGTATTAATTAACGAAATTGTTTTAATTAAATAAGACCAAACAGTGGTTTAACGTGCGATATCTAGATAAATGAGCTGCGTGCATCAAGGGATTAAAAGTCAACGGCATACTAAAATAACAACCGATATTTTAAGAAACCAGAGTGATAACCGGGATAAATACTAAACCGGTTAAGCCAATGTTCCAAAAAAAAATTCTAAACCGGAATTGAATTATTGCTTTAATAAATAAATAGTCAACCAAGCGTTGAAATTCTAAAGTGGTTACTAGGGTAGTTGTTAAAGCGACAGGTGGGTGACGTAACAATACCTTGTTGTGCAGTGGCATCCTTTGTGGCCGGAGCCGGAGATCTTCCCGGAAAGATTCTTGGAGAGGTCGTGCTCGTGGCATTTTCTTCTGGAAGGATGACCGGCCAACGGTGGCTTACCGGAGGAGTTTGTGAGGAAGATAGAGGATCCCTTGGAGACGCTGCCGTCGCCGGTTATCGCCGACGACATGTAAGAAGAGTTTAAAGAGACGCTGAAGTTCTCCTTGGCGAAGTCCATCTCAGAGCTCTTGGAGCTTGATCCGAAGAACGTGGGTCTAGTGAAGTCAAGAGTCACGCTCGACGGAGCCATAACCACCGGAAGCTTCGCCGTTGGTCTAGACGGCTGCGGAGTTTCTGTTATAGCGATTTGACTCTGTTGTTTCTGAACCGGTCCGCGTCTGAACCGGGCGTGACCTGTACGGTTAAGTAGAGAGATAACCGTTTTGAATTTAGAAACGGTGAAGTCGGTTATCTCGGCGCAGTCAACGTTGTTGTTGTTATGTTGTTCGGGAGGGTTAGTAGAGAGGACACGGATCAGATGCTCCATGCTCTGTAAGCCTTGCGATGCAGCTTCTTGAATAGCTTTTTGATCGTCCATCTTAGGGAAATGCATTAGATCAACGGCCATGATGGTCTCACTGTATCTTTGTTTTTTTTTGCTCTGAGAAGAACGTTGAAGATGAGAGAGAGAGAGTGGGTGGAGAAGAGAGAGGAAGGATGGTGTGATATATGGAGGAAGTAGGAGGTGACCGGGTCAGTTTTTTTTTTAGATTTTTTTAGTCAAACCGGGAAGGTTTTGATCTAACGGCTGTGATTAGAGTTGAGTTTTTCCACGGAATAAACTCATAAAGCAATCAAAGTTCGGTCTCTTTAAGTTTGAGGTTACTGGACCCCACCTGGCATCAGAATTTTATCGTTTTTCAAATTAAAGCTATTTTTCATGTTGAACAAAAAAAGCTATTTTTTCATGACACTCCATTTTTATAAAAAAATTAGAGAAATAATTTAGGATAACGTTATCAAAAAGTTACAAAAAAAATAATCAAAATAGATTTTATTAAATAATAAAAATATGCATTTATACCATTTAAATTAATTAATTTAAATTTATAGTTTAAAATTATGGAATAAAAGTCTTTAAGTTTTAGAGATGAAATTTAAATTATTATTTTTTGTAAAAATAAGAAAAATTTCTAAATAAAAAAAAAATTGGTTATTTTTCTTAAAATCTATTTTGTGACAAAAACTTAAAAAATTATTTGAAAAATTTAACCTAAAAATACAAAATAAATACTTCATATCTTTCATCTTAATTAGTGTTTTAAGTTTTCTATTTAAATGATGTTTTCAAATTTATATAAAAATCTTTAATATTTGGAGTTTTTACCGATTATATTATTAAATATTTTTAATTGGTTAGATTAAGTTTAATTAATGCATAACAAATATTTTTTTATTTTTAATAATTGTGTAAAAACTTTAAACACCAATTAATATGAAATAGAATTTTTTTTACATTAGAGGGAGTAACACTTATTAATCAGAGTTGTTATCTTAAATAGTTTTCTTAGCTTAATCAAAAGTAAGGAAATAAGTTTCCGATAATTATAAATTGATAATTACAATGTCAATGATTCATTCTCACACAATGGAGAATGATGGCCAGCTTGATTTTGGTGGAGGCAAGAATGGAAGAGTTGTCAACTAGACAAGTATTATTTGTTAAAAAAAATATTATTTGAGATATTTGACTTTTTGAAGTTATAATCATACTTTATGTTTGTTTCAATTTGAATCTTCTTTATTCTTTCAAAAGTCTAATGACTAGTATTTGTCAACTATATTTACAATTAACATAATTCCATAGGCTGCCCTGTTAATGAGTTTCCATTACAACTAAAATTTGGTGTAAGACTTTTCCATCTCAACGGCAAATATTTAATTATTATTACAAAACGCCATCTAGAATATTATTTTTCATGCCATTCTAGAAACCCTTTTCACTTGACAATTTGACATTTTAATAAGTGACGCCTTTATTAACTTTTCTTATGAACCTAATTATCTACATATAGTGGGAAACAACGAATAACCATTCTAATTATATACTTACAACAATGGTTTGACTCAAACATAGTATAAAAATTATATTAGAGCAACAAAGGAACACGACAAATGAGGGGGGGAAAGCTGACTATTTAAAATTAAAAAATAGATAAAAATACAAAAGACAGATCTTACGGTGGATCTGTTAATAGTTAATACTAGTGTTGATTATGTTTATGATTTTTATGAACCTGACAAATCTTCAGCCAGCTATTTGGTTCCCCTCACGTGTTGTATATTTATAAAATAGTTAGCTGTCCCGCTTTTTTAAAGAAGAAAATGCCAAAATAAATTAGGAAAAACATAAAACTGAGAGAAGAAAATTACAGAAACGAGTTATCTGAAAATTAACTTCACTTACTAATACAGTAATTATTACAAATTGCATTAACCAAAAGTGATCAAAACCCAACTAGTTTTTCTATACGGACTATGTCGATACTTAAATGGATCCTGAATATTCTAATGAAAAGTAAAATAATAGCAACTTATTTTTTTTAGCAGAAATCATATTCAGGAGTGATAATTTTATGTCTTGTCCGAAGCTACCACTATACCACCATTGCTTAGCTTGTGAGCATCATTCTATTGTGAATGCGTTTATCGTTTGATTTTTTTGGGCTAAAATGTTAAATTTCGTTTATTGTTTGTTTTATGAAATTATCATATTTACCATCTTACATGTTTTGTATTTGGTATAATTTCATAAGATCAAGTTGTTTGTGAATGCGTTTATCCTCTCTACTCCGTATTTTCAGGTATTAGATAGACTACCGGTTAGGAAAAAACTATACGATTAGCTATGCGAACAACCGAACGTGTTGTGTGTGCATATGATAACGTGTAATGACGTATAACAAACCATGAATTGTTATTTAAAACACCATTTTTTTTGTCAACGATTAAATTATAACATGGGGTAGTTGACCTGACATGTTGTATTGTTATTGTCGTGCACGTATATCATCTATGTATGTATTTTGCAACCTCAAGAAAACGTCATTGCTGATCTCTCAACATTTTATAAGATATTAATCTCTGAAATTTCATATAATTTTATTACATGGATCTAACTGCAAAAACATATACAAACGCATAACACCTCTTTGATCTACCGGCTTCTTATATTTTTTTTATATAAATAAATAGTGAGATTAGATATTAGTTTAACTCCGCCACTTAAAGTCATAAACCATGCATAACTCTGAATAACGGTAAGTTTGGCACACACTATCACGGTATCAGTCACGATCTCATCAACACAATATAGGTATCCTCAACGTCAGCTAAAGCTCACCTTATCACAATATAATTTTTCACGTTTTTCATAACGTGCAGGTGAAAGAAACGTGTTCGTTTATATCTTTAGGTACTCATCAATTATTTTACGACGCGAATGAAGCTTCATATTTCTAACATATTTTTGTATTTATCATTATCACGTATTTTCATTATAAATATAACTAATCAATTGAACGGTGCATATTTTATTCTCAACTCTAACGTTGGTGGGAACTTTAAAAGACTAAAACAAGATATAGCTCTACATTAAAAGAAATATATAACTCTACATTAAAGAAATATATAACTCCAATATAAGAATATTGTATCCAAAGGCGGTTTTGAGATTAAGAAAACACTAAATAATTTAGTAAGTTTTGTTAAAAACTTTTTTATATAAATTTAAAGATTTTTTCTAATATAATTGAAAATTTTTGGAAACCCTAAACCGGTTAGTTACCCCAAGAGTCACCTATGATTTTACCAATATATATCATGATTTACATTATGATTTTGTTTTTGATTCGAATGCAGCCCGTCTAATCGGACAACTGATTCTACAAGAGTTAGGGCCCAACGTTCTAACTTTATAAAGTAAGTCAACGTAGAGATAATAGACATTAGACATGGATTTATTCTATAAACATTGACTGTGTGTACATATGATATACAGGCGGAGTTAACAGTTAACACGCACTTGAGAAAATGACACATATCGTAACGTTTACGTTTTGACTAAAATTATTCTCACCTTTTGTTTATGCGAACCATCATTTCTCACTGTCAATAGTATTTCACCACTGTTTATATTGGTCGTTCTTTAGATGAAAAACATTTTGATTATAAATAACTAAATATGTTATCTCGTAAATATAGATATGAGATGATAAACAATCAAATACAAAACAACTAGCTGTGGATTGTTACTATTTGTAACTATTCTCTATAAATTCATTATCTTGTCTACTATGGTATGCATCTTGTGGGTGAAGAAGTTGTTTCCGTAAGGAAGAATATGTATGCATCTTGTCTACTATGGTATGCATCATATAGTTTTTTTTGGGTGAAGATGTTGTTTCAACGTATACTTTGAAAGAAAGCAGCAAGGAAGAATATGTAAAAGAAAAAGCTGAAATGAGAGTGGAATCCAATGTGGACTTGCTTATATTCTTCATCGATGTTTTTCTATCATTATTTTCAACTTATATATGGATGTAACGTTTGGTGTCGATTTTATTTTTATTTTGTGCTTTATATTCCTCACTTTATCGTTTAAACAAGAAGCTGCACATGGTGGTCTTGGAATATGAAATATACCGTATAAAATAATCCCATGCACAAAATGAAAGAAATTATTATCCCACGAAATGGAATTTTAAAAGTTTATATTGTTTGACTTTCGTGTTAAATATGTTAATTTAAATGATCATGAAACCTCTTGAATAAACCTTCGAATCAATAGTCGTATCAGGTAGACAGATTTGATTCCAGTTAAACAAATCAAAGAAACATGCTCCATATGCTTTCATATCTTCTATATAATAAACCAAGAAGAAGAATATACTTATATCGCTATCATGGCGGGTTCAGTTATATTTATGGGCCCTTATACAAGTCGGCCCATTTAGTAAATTTCATCTTTACGTCCGGGTCGGGTTGATTTTACCCGAACCAAATGATTATCCATGATTTGCCCAATGTTCAAGAAATGGGCTCACGTTTAGGCCCAAATAGGGTGTATCATTTAAATATTTGGGCTTTACCTTTCTCCGTGTGTAGAAGTTAAAGCGTTGACAAACCCTAATTTCAAAAACCCTAGTTTCAATCAATCACATTCCCTTCTCCTCTCTGGGAGCTGCTCTAGTCTCTTCTCTCTAGGTATGTGCGACGCCAAGTTTCTTCCTAGTGTTTTTGCTAGAATGTTGTTTTGACTTAGTCTCTGTCCCATTGACAGGTAAATGTCGCGTGTGTACGTGGGGAATTTGGACCCGCGAGTTACTGAGCGTGAGCTCGAGGATGAGTTCCGTGTCTATGGAGTCATCAAGAGGCAAGCATCTTTTTTCTATTCGCGATACAAAGTTTGGAGCTTTTGATGTATTTTGTCAGTAATGTTGGATTTGATGTGCAGTGTGTGGGTTGCTCGTAGACCACCTGGCTACGCTTTTTTAGACTTCGAGGATCCTAGAGATGCCCGTGATGCCATCCGTGATTTAGATGGTAATGGTTGTTCTGTAATGACACTGATGTTTTTTTATTTGTTCTGTAATGACAACATGTAGGTTTGAATTTGAGATGCATGTTGTTTAAATGGATAGGCAAGAATGGTTGGAGGGTTGAAGAGTCTCATAACCGAGGTGGTGGTGGAGGGGGCCGTGGTGGTGACCGTGGAGGAGATCGTGGTGGACGTGGTGGGTCTGATTTGAAGTGTTATGAGTGTGGTGAGCCTGGACACTTTGCACGTGAATGCCGTAACCGTGGTGGCACAGGAAGGCGTCGCAGCAGGAGCCGGAGTCGCAGTCCTAGATACAGGAGGAGTCCAAGCTACGGTCGCAGGTCAATGCTGCTGATTTTACCTTGTCTTTTTTATTTGGTTATAGCTTGTCTGAATGTATTAGTTGACCTTGTCCTCTTTATTTTGGTTTCAGGAGTTACAGCCCTCGAGCAAGATCTCCTCCTCCTCCAAGGCGTCGTAGCCCTTCACCTCCTCCTGCTCGTGGTCGCAGCTACAGTAGATCACCGCCTCCGTACAGAAGGCGTGAAGAACTGCCTTATGCTAATGGGTAAATACCTCTTTTGTCTTCTTGGTGTCATATAATACAATGTGTTGATGTGAAAAATTGAATTCTTCATGTTCTTTTGTTCACATGCATGCATCTTGATTCATCCTATTGCTTTCCCTGTGGTGGATGTGTGGGCTCATTCAACTTCTGTTCTTGTTTCTGCAGAGATGGACTGAAAGATAGACGCCGTAGCCGGAGCTGAGATATGCTAAGTAACTGAGATGATGACGAAGTACTACTTACTTTGAGAGATTAAGAGGACTGGATTAGATTGCATTTTGCGTACGTAGTTGTGTATCCTGCCCTAGGTAAATTGACATAAAAGTTTGGAATTTCTGATAATAAAGACCTGTGCGTTGCTCTTTTGTTGAAAGTTAATGCGGATCCTAAACATAGACAACACCTGGCCACGTTTGTTAGTGACATGTAAGACGAAAAAATATCGTCACCAAAAGATAAACGAGAACATGGTTTTGGGAATGACCACCACACAAATAATGAAAGCCTAGGAAAGCAAAAGAGACAAGAGCATGATCTTAGTTCGGTCCCATCCTTCAGTTGACTATTATATACTATGACACTTCTCATTCCACTTTTGTTTGCCGACACTTGTTTTGCTCCACGTTTCTTCACTCTCACCGACAGTAAGATGAGAAGTTCCTAAGATCAGAATCCACAAACCCTTTAAATGTTCTCTCTTTTGCCTGTTACATTCTTGTCAGAAACTTGTTCTCTCATTAGTTTTTAGCTTTAAATTTTAAAAAATGTCTCTGAAGATCTTGTACTAGTTCAAGACAAAAGCTCCTTTTAACTGTCAACAACATGTTCCATCTTTACAGATATTGTATGCATGTATGCTCACACTATCTCTAACAATTGTGGAATCATACAAACATAACAAAACAAACAAGCATGAAAATAAATGAATGCCTACCACTGGTTCCAACAATCTCATTACAGAGGATACCATTTTGAAGCTTCTTTAGTTTCTCAACTCATTTGTTCGCCTATGAGGTCAAGACCCACGAGAAGAAAGGTAACACCTTGGAATAACAGGAAGTAGAAATGCACTCCTTGAGCTGCCAAGAGACTCCTTATCGCTGCAGTGAGCAACAGAAACGCTAATGCAAGCTCTTTGTGGAATAGCTTGTTGGTTTTCTTGACAGGTTTCTTTTGTTTCTGTTCTTCAACTTGGTTCAGCTCCAAAAGCTCACTATCTGAAACCCCTCTAAGCAACTGTCTTTTCTTGTCTAGTGTCTCTTTCTCAGTGATAGATAACAGATCAGACTCTGATGATCTTCCAGCTTTCTTTGTGACAATCCACTCATAAGAGCTACCTAACTGGAATAATCCTGATACCATTGCGTTGAACTTGGTGACAGACATTGTGTTCTCGAACAAGAGGTAAGGGACGATGAAAGGGAACGATTTAGGAGATGGAAGAAGGTTGAGGAAAGACATGAAGACAGGTATGTAGCAGATGACCCAAACAGGAAGCTCAGCTTCTGGAACAAACATTGTGAGTGGAAGGATTATGCAGAACAATGTGAAGGAGTAGAAAGGAAGAATGAGTTTCCTAAGAAGGAAAAAGAGAAGTATCAGGTTCGCCTTCTTCCATATAGCTATCTTAGAGGTCAAGATTGCACCGAGACACAAGCGAAAAAGCTGCATAGGTCCTGAATGCCAACGGTGTTGTTGCTTCTTATATGCTTCATATGACTCAGGAACTTCACAAAGGACCTGTAAATTGTTTTCACTTCAGCTTAATATAATGGCTACATGAATAGGCCTATGATTGATTAGTAGTACCTTGACATCGTTAAGATATATGAACTTCCATCCATGGAGATGAGCCCGGACTGCTATATCCATATCTTCAACAGTGGTTCTTTCAAGCCAGCCACCAGATTCCTCAAGGGCTTTGATTCTCCAAACTCCAGCTGTTCCATTGAAACCAAAGAAGTTCAAGAACACACCACTCACTTGCTGCTCAACCTCAAAGTGGAAACAAAGATTGATGTTCTGAAGACGGGTCAACAAGTTCTCGTCTTTGTTCACAAATGTCCACCTAGCTTGAACCAAACCTAACTCTGGGTTATCCTGAACACCAATCACATCATCAACAAGTTAGTAACCTCTCCACTTTGATAGATAAGTGGAAACTGATGTTAATACCAACCTTGAAATGTGGAACTGTTAGTTTAAGGAAGTCTGGATTAGGTTGAAAGTCTGCATCAAATATAGCTACAAACTCGTATGCTTCCACGTAATCACAGCTCATAGCTGACTTGAGGTTACCAGCTTTATATCCAGTTCTAACCAAACGATGCCTATAGATTATGTTGACTCCCTTTTGGCTCCATTTAGCAACCTCAGCTTTAATCAACTGTTGGATGCTTTCATCGTTAGAATCATCAAGAACCTGAACTAGGATTCTATCTTTTGGCCAGTCAAGTTGACACACAGCAGATATAGATTGTTCATACACCTGAAACAAGAACAAGACCAAAGATCATTACATTTGAGAGTTAAAGATACAAAGGTTCAAAGATTGGTAACATACCTCTCTTTCATTGCACATGGGAATCTGAACAAGAACCATTGGATACACATAACCACATCCCTCAGCATCATCATTACGAAACGGTTCCTCATCAAACCTTGGTTTAATCTTCTTATACTTGATCCAGAAACAGCCTAAGCAAAGAATCAAACGGTCTACTGACTGTATAAGGAACAGTACAATACAAAAATTGGAGAGAGCTTTGATTGGAGGAGCAATATAATCAGCTCTTAACCGTAACCAACCAACATAGGCAAGATGAAACAAGCTCTGGATCTCAAGTGTGCTAGTGGGGATGTGAAGACTAGGGTTTTCAAAGTAATGCCATCCTCTAAAGTAAGCAACAATCTCGAACACGAGAATCAGTAAGGAGACAGCTATGAAGAGCTTAATGGCTGAGAAAAGCCATCTATCTCTTCCCAATCTCTCAGAGCCAAGTGGGTGAGTGAAGCTAAGACGTTTCTTGATGGAACCAAGGAGAGACCAGAAGACAGTGGCGAGCCAAGTGAGACATCCAACGGCTCTATGAGCTTTGAGAAGCAGAACCCAAGTCACTTGCTTTGCGTTCTTGCCTCTGCTCTTCTCCATTGGTCTGAAGGCTGAGTCTGGTCCCTCTATTTCAACTACAGAGTAGTTTGGATTCTCCATTTTGACAACAACTGGTGTTCCTTTCCTCGTGTCTTTCGCCCACCAGTCTGAAAAATCCAACCTTGGAGCCATCTTAAGGATCTTCCAACAACAGAGCAGAGAGTAGTTGAGTTTCTTAATGTGGTAAGGATCCTAAAAACACAGACCCAAATCTTAAAATGGAAAGTTAAGCAAAACCCATTTCAGGAAACTCAAAATGGAGAGTGAATCTTCGAGAAAGGAGCGAGCTTTGTACAGGTAATGGAAGAAATAGCAACACCCAGATCTCAGAAACTGGAAATCTAGAGACCCATTTTTGTATTATTTATATAAACCAGACAAAGAAGCATACACAGCTCAAGGCTCATTTAAAGTTTAAACCTTTTTAAGAGAATGACAGAAGAGAGAGATGGGTTGGTGAGAGAGATTAAATACTTGGATTTGAGAGAGAGTGAAGTGAAGGAGAGGAAGAAGAAAGGTATATGTGAAGCTTGCAAGATCTGTTTTACAGTTTTCATGTGTGTGTGTGTGTGTTAAGTTACTTGTTTGATGGCTTCAAGCATGCAAATTCATCCCCATTTTATTATCACACTCCTGCAACTTTCAACAGCACTTGTCATGTCATTGATCCTCTTCTAAAAATAAAATTAGATTTTTGACAAAGGAAAACAATTAATGTTTTCTCTTTAGGACATTAATGGATGTGGACCATATACCATTGTTTGGCAATTTGAACTCACTCAATTGTTCTTCTCACCGCTTCACCTATGTGTTCCCCATATCTTTTGATACATCCTTTTTAGTAGTCCATTCACCTTACAATTTATTCCTGTAAATAACAAGTGTCATCAACTTTACAAAACTATCTGGTGGTGTGTCTTTGACAAAATTATCAATATTCACCGATTCAGCAAATGGATAATCGCAATTGTTTTCAGTTCGAAAATATCGAAAAGTTTCAACCAACTATTAGGTTACGCGAGTTACTTGTCGGTGGTGATATTCACACATGCAGAAGAACTCTAGAAGATTTTTGTAAAAAGAACTCTTTTTTTTTTGCATTTTTAAACGTTTTTATTACTATTTTTTTTTGTCAACAAGGTTTATATTATTATATACTACCAGACGTTTGACAAAAGGATTATAACAAAAAAGAGTAAAAGCTAAAAGAGAGAAGATTTTGATTATATGTTTTTAAATGTAATTAATCTGGGTGGATTTTTTCTTTTAAAATTTTTGGTAATACTTTTCTTATTATGCTTTGTTTAGACCATCTACAAATCCTTACACAATCCAATCACATTAGTACATTAACTAAAAATTCGATACGCTGATGTGAATATACGTGTAACTGGTGACAAATAAAATAAATATATGGAATGGTAAAGAATTATTATTTATGGAATTTAATGGAATGATATCAGCATTCTAATTGTTCCAAAAGGTTTTTGATTTGGAATGATTTTTCAGATGAAAGTTAATTTTTTCTTTGAAATAATATAGAATGTTATGGAATGAAATGAAATACTTTTTCCATTTTTAATTGTAACCAGTGAACAATTTTTAGAATGCTCATGAATTAAACATTTAGGAAGTTTTTATTCCAATTATACACTATATTTTATATGTTCAAAAGATGAATACACTTTTTATCTTAGTGCGTGTTTAAGATATATCCAGATCAGACCCGGTCCATTGATCAAGCATATATAAAGATGTTCGATGAATGATTATTAATGAAAACTTTTCAATTATGATATTCTTTGTTCTATGTTATTATTTCATTCCACATACTTATACTAACAATATTATGATTAGTGGATACAATCATTCACTATTCATTTATTCGATCAAAAGACTTTCATTCCAAAGTAGCATCCATGGTTTATGGTAATCAGTCTTCTAAAACATGTAAATTAGTATATACATGGTTTTCATCAAACCTAAAAATCGAAATAAAAACTATACTATTAGTTAGTGTATATGTAGAATCACTGCAAAACATTTGTAATGATATATGTGAGTTATGATTTTTTGTTGGGGCTAAAATGGTTAACGATCATTTCAGTTTCCAATACCGAAATAATTAATCATGATCTGAATGAATTAATTATGAAAACGAAACGGTTTAAAGCACTACTAACAAATTAATTAAAAAGTCATACAGAGGTCGCTGTAGTGCCTTACGTGCTGTCTTTTCTACAGTTTTTTGGTGCTTTTGTTCGGTTCAGTTGTATAAATAATTGGTTTAGTTTGTTATACAATAAATACTTAAGATAAATTAAAAAAAAATTGTCACTAAAATAGATTTCAGAAAAAAAAAAACAAAATAAATTTTATTAAATAATATAAATATAAATTTATACCGTTTAAGTTAACTAATATAAATTTTTTTAATTTTTTTTTTTGAAATCTATTTGTATGATAAAATTTTTAAATATCTATTTGAGAGATATATCGCTTGTGTCTCTGACTCTCAGTTTCTTCCGCCTTTACTACTGCTTCACGTCTCCGGAAGACAGACTCATATTCATCTTCTTGAGGAAGTGAATGCTCCTCAAGCTTCAGTCTCCTCTTAGGTAGACATGTTTGGAGAGAGAGAGAGCACTGGTTTCCAAAAATAGAAACATGTATCACCTCAGCATCCTTTCTAACATAATGTAGAATTGGAGACAGCAACTCTGGAGGTATATCATCAGCTTTCTTGTAATACAAGGGACATTCTCAATAATAAGCGTGTCACATCACATTCAAGATCCAACATCAGAGAGCAGATGTTCTAACGCTAGCCACAGTATTAAGGATCCATGTCCTTTCGGCATAGTGGGGGACTAGTTCTGTCAGCTAGATGATCAAACATAAACTCAACAATGCAGGAAGTGATAGCAACTTTCACATCCACATCTGAATGCTTGAAGAGTCTTTCGGCGACTAATGCTTGAAGAGTCTTGCATTTGGATACTGTATAGCTGCAGATCAATGAATCAGTAAACAATTACAAAAATGGTAGTAGCTAGTTGTTGTTCTCTTTGCAAAACTGTAACTGAACTTGTTATTATCGGTTGGTTGACTATGTAGTGTAGCTCAGGTCGATACGGTATGCTCGGTCTACTGGATATCTTCAAATACCCGAGCATACCGTATCAACTTGAGATACACTACAGATTCAACAGTCTACACAAGACCAACCAATAGTTACAAGTTTGCGAAGAAGAACAACAACTAGCTACTACCATTTTGAGATTGTCCACTACTGGTTCATTGATCTAGTCGGAGTGGACTCCGGCAGATACAGAGTGGAAGGAGTTGTGAGTCAAAAAGGTTCTTGTTCCACTTATCACTATGATAACAACAATAGCAACGATAAAAGATTCAGTTGTTAACTATCAAGAAACAAACTTTCTATTGCAAAAAAAAAAACAGAACAAAAATGCAGAGAAACGAAGTTGCAACAATATTTTTCTGGTTTCTTCTGCGACTTTCTTGTATTTAAAAATCGTGACCGGTCCTCACCCAAGCCTCTTGAAAGCTCCCAAAATTTTTGGAAAAAAAAATTATATAGATATATGTCTCAAAATAATATTTTAAACCTCCAAATTAATAAAAAGAATAATTTAGTTAAATCTTTTAAAAAAATCATCTATAACCCACTAAATTTCAGGATCAGCCCTGCCGAAACATAAAATAGCTACAAATTGTTTGTTTTTTTTTAAATATGTGATGCCAACATTGCGTCTATTAGTTCATCACCTTAAAGGACAACCAAAGGCTCAAATCCTAATCAAAGAGGATCATGTCGGCAAAGACATTATTCTACAGAAAATGGTCATCCAAATTCAATCGGATACATGCGAGATATAAATTAATAAAATATTATTTTAATATTATTAATTTATAGAATTTTTACTGTATAGCTAATGATACAATTTTGAGCAATAACTAGCAAAAGACTCCATCCAATCCCTTCTTTGCTAAGTGAAAACTGTTTTGAATGAGATCATTATGGCTTAAACAAAAATCTCAAAACTATTTAGAAACCGAAGAGAAGGAGATGTTCTCATGTGAAACTCTAAACTCCATCGTATCAAAAGCCCATTGTCATGCTTCAGACTTGATTCATGTTGAAGAATTTGCTGATTCCCGTTATCTTTTCCCCTGCTTGTTCCAACATCACATTTGTAAAAAAAAAAAAAAACTATACCAAAACATATACTCGCTCCGTTTCAAATTATTGAAAATTGTTCAACCAATAAAATTTTAGTCTTTTTATAATTGGTTAAATGATTTTAAAATTATATTTTAAAAGTACTTAATAGAAAAATGTAATTTTTTTAATCTTTATGCGCTAAGCTAAACCATGATGTATTATGAAACAGAGGGAGTATAAAAAGACATTGTTCATAAGTTACTCAGATCATACCTAACACATCAATTTCCAGCAGCGCATCTTCTAGATTCCGTTCCTTTATTTCGAGCTCTGACCGAAACTGTCTTATATCTGTTAAAGCATCCACAACACTCTGCTTCACCTTTGTTACCTGATCAGAGATTGAGCAAGGTTGAATAGGTTGCTTGCTCTGCAAGTTTCCTTGACCAGCACTTGATCTGTTTGATGCCCTAGTGCGGTGAGATGATCCTCCTTCTACAGAAACTCGAGCTTTCTTTTGTACTCTAGTTTCCTTTTCTTCTGCAGCTCGTGGCACTTGAATCATCCTTGGCTGTGGAGTCTTATACCCATCAAATGATGCTTCCTTTACTTAAACACAACTCTTTTTAGCATAAAGATTTCTCCAAAACAAAAAAATAAAACCTAGAAAATGAACCTTGGAGGAGATTTTGAGAATAGGATTAGTTCCTCCTCTGATAGCCTCTAGTGTGAAGGGATCACCAACTTTCTTTATACCATTGGCTACAAAGCAATCTTTTAAACCTCTAATGTAAAATAGTTCACCTCCCTTCATGTTACCTAGATGTAACTTCCACTCCACGTTATCTTTGTTCACTATAGTTATCTTTCCTGCTTCCTTGATCCCATTAGCTCTTCCAAATGATGCAGGAACTCGCTTTACAAAAACTCAAACCATTTGAGACAATGACAAAAAGAGAAGAAAAAAAGAAGACAATAGTCCATCCGTTTCATATTAAGTGTCGTTTTAGAGATGTTTTTTTGTTACAAAATAAATGTCGTTTTCGATTTTCGATCCAAAATTTATTAATTTTATGATGCAGTTTATTTTTCTATTGGTTGAAATATGGTTAAGTGTATAGGTAATTGTGTTTTTATATAGAAAATATGCAAAATTAATTGTTTTCTTAATCCGTGTGCAAAAACCTAAAGTGACATTTATAATGAAACAGAGAGAGTATGTTTGGTGAACTTACAAGTCGACCTGTCTTAACCATGTAAGGTTTAAGTTCTAATGCCACAGTCCTGTTCTGAATCAATGAAGCAGGTTCTGAGGCTTCACCTTCACTGTTGGGACACAACTGTAGCACAGGTTTTGTTCCGGTTTGGACAAGTTTGAATCTACAAAAAGATCCGGCTTTGATCCCGTTTGATTTGCAGAATCTTGTCCAACCGTTACGGACAAAGGCTTGACCAGTTGTTTTGTGGTGTGTAAGATCCAGAGTCCAAGATTCTCCATGTTCGTTCCTTAGATCGATCTCACACTGTCTGTTGGTCAGACCATTTGATCTCGCAAATTTGTTTGGAAGATACTGCAACATCGAGAGTTGATAAACATTACGTAGCAAAACAATGCAATGAGAGTAATTATATTAAAAAGATTCAAGTGTAAGTATTAACCAAATGGTTACGGCTTAGGTTTGAAGGTGTAACGTGCGCAACAAGATAAGTGTTTTCTGATGAAGGCTCTGTTTCTGTTATTGCTCTCTTCTTCAACGAAGTTTTATTTGGATATAATTCCTCATCCGATGTCGCATTTTCATCATCATCATCATCTTCAACGTCGTCATCATCATAAACATCATCATCAAAGATATTATGTTCATCATCATCAGAGGTAGAGGAGAGTAACTGTATCTGATGAGAGAAACAGCGTCCGAAGGGTGTAACGTGGAAGGCCATGTCCCCATCGTGCCTGAAGTTCAAAACGTCGTCGCTTCGGACACCATGGTGAACAGAGAAGTGTTTCCATCCGCGGGAGAATCTCTGTCCGTCCAACTCAACTTCCCATGTTCTGTCCGAAGCGTCTGAAGTCAGTTTCATCAGTTTCGTAGACTGAATGTTACCCTTTAAGTGATTCGAAACAAACGAATCAGGAATCATCTGCAACAACAACAATAATACTTAGATAAGACAAAACCATTTGTTTAACTTTTACAAACAGAGGTTATGTTATGAGAGATAGAAAGAGAAGGTACAGGATTTGAGTTTTGTTCAGACAGATCTATGATGAAGATAGGTTTCTTTGTTGAGGAGGCCATAACTGGTTCTACCATTGTTGAACAAACTCTTCTATATATGAAAGTTGTTCCTTCCAATTCTTCTTTCTCGGCGTTATACTAGTGCTTTTACGTTACCAAATAATTGAAAGTTTCATTATTATTATTATTATTATTTTAGGAAATAGTAACTCCAGTATTTACTGTAACAGATTATTATTAATTAATGACAGATATTTTCTTAATCATTCTTCAACAAACGCCTTGGAGTTATTTTCTGGAAACATTGAACGGCAAGATGTTTTGCCATCATCTCTTTTTTAAGGAGACACAATATAACTTGCAATGCACGTTTTGAGCTTCGCATTTAAACTTAGTTTATTACTTGAGGTCTGTTGTTTTATTCCCTATGTCTTCTCCTCTCTCTCTGTGCCACCATGGAAGTGTGTTAGTAAATAGAGTAGAACTAAAGATAAACTATAAGAACACATATCTAATTAGTGAAATTACACATCTTACCTCTAAGTTGTTGATCACCTGCAATGAATCTTCTAGTTCTTGTTCCTTTGTCTTTAGCTCTTCACGAAACCGTCTGATACTAGTTATGGTACTTACAACGCTATGTTTCACCTTAGTCATCTGATCTGAGACAGAGCAAGGTTGCTTGTCCTGCAAGTTTTCTTGATTTGCATTAGCTTTGTTAGATGCCCTAGTGAGATGAGAGGGTTCTCCTTCTTCATATGTTTTCTCCCTTGCCTCAGGCTTTGGTCTAGTTTCCTGACTCCATTTAGCTCGTTTGTGCGCCCGAGCCTCTTCTTGAAATGGTGGTTGCTTCATCTGAGTACAAGTCGTTTCATAACTTTAAGCAAAACCTAAAGCATAACGTTGACCGCAAGTTACTTGATGTACATGCTAACCTTGGAGGAGAATTTGAGCATAGGGCTTGCGCCTCCTTTGATCAACTCCAAAGTTAGAGACTCTCCTGCTCTTACTCCATTCACGCCACAGAAGATTCTCCAGCCATTACGACTCATAATGCACATGTACGTAGATCCCTTTGTTTTTTCAACCTTAAGTTCCATCACCCACTTAGTTCCCTTTTTATCCACCAGAATGATCTTTCCCGGCTTGATGAGCCCGTTCACTCTCATGAAACTTGCTGGTAAATGCTGCAAAAGATTCAGAATTTACAAACTCAAATTTAAGGCCACTCCTAATATTGGCATATAACTCTTAATATATTATATATGTTTTCCATTATTCTAAAAATCAGTATAAGCAACACCTAGACGGTAAATCGGAGATAATCAAAACGATTTTCTTAAAATGCTATTCGAACTTGTTTAAACCATTTTAAATCGGTTAAAATTAGTTTAAATTGATCTAAATTAGTTTAAATTTGTTAAATTAAGTAATAATGTTAGTATAAATCTACAAATTTATATAACTTTTTTTGTTTTATATATGTAATTTTATAATTAAACCAAAAAACTATAATCTGCATAGTAATAATTCTCAACAAAGCGAATAGTTGCTGCCTAACAATTTTTGTAATATTAATGTCTTCAAATTTGTATATAAAGTTTTACTAAAGTACCCAAAATCTAAAACATGCCCTGCTCAAATATGCCAAAAAAAAACGACACAGAGGCGTGAAAAGCTACCTGTTTACCGGTATCAAAACTGCTTGATGTAGGAGTTAACGTCACAAACCTCGTCAGATTCTTCTCAACTTCCTTTTCTGAATCAGAAAATGAAACGTTTCAAGAATAGAAAAAGTCTCAGCAAACATGTACGTACACTAAACCGACGATTCAATTTTGATACCTGTTCCAACACTCTCTTCTTGGTCTTCTTGGCAACGACTACCATACGGTGTGTATTGGATCTCACAGCAATTGGATCCTAAAGCAGTGACATGGAACAACATGTCCCGTTCGTGTCTAAAGACGACAAAGTCACCGGCTCTAAGAACATGTGCCTCAACGAACTCCTTCCAACCTTGAGTGAGTCTTTGGCCTTCCATCTTCACTTTCCATGTTTCCTCCAATGCATCAGATCTCAACGTTACTGTCTTTCCCTCGTGTTTTCCCTCGATGTGTTCGGAGAAGAACTTCACAGGAATATTCTGCAGCAGACAAAACAGATTCTAATTGCTAAAGACTATCTATACGTTGATAGAGATTGAAGAAAGACATATAGGGAGAGACTTAGTACCAGGTGGCTCTTGGAACCGGAAAGAATCGGCTTGAAGAAGTGTGCATTCACCATTTTCTGATCAGCAAGCAAAACCCAAAAGTTTTGTGGTTGCCTCTTCATTACTCTGCTTCTCTCTCTCTTCATATATCTCACAATAAATGAACTTAGAGAGACTTAAATTTCTTACACAATTTCCTAAACTAAATATATAAATATTTATTGTAAGCTGTAATTCAAATCATTACAAAACATAATGCATAACTAGTTTAAAAGCATTATGTCTGGTTTATTGTAGAATGTAGATATATACTCCCTCCGTTTCATAATAAGTGTCGTTTTAGAGAAATTTTTTTGTTACAAAATAAGTGTCGTTTTCGACTTTCGATGCAAAATTTATTAATTTTATGTTACAGTTTATTTTTCTATTGGTTAAAATATGTTTAGGTGTATATGTAATTGTGTTTTTATATAGAAAATATGTAAAATTAATTGTTTTCTTAATCCGTGTGCAAAAACCTAAAATGACACTTATAATGAAACGGAAGGAGTACAAACTATGCATATCGAGTTATGCCTTGATCATATGATTCATATATGGGAAAGGACAAAGTGTGACTTTAAAATATTTTTTCAACTAAAAGATTAAAGTGGTGGCTCACTTCCTTACCTATTACAAACACCCATAAGGGAAGAACCAAGTTTCAGAGACATTATTAATTACCAAAACTAGCATGTTTAAGATATGGTTTTAATTTTCAATGAATCACCTCATTGCCATGAACCCAGATCTTCAGAAGAAAGAAGAAGACATATCTTCTCAACTGCACAAGTTACATTTACATGACTACAAGACAACCATGGTATAATCTTTAGTGCTACTTACGGTTTTGTTTATTCTATTATAATTTACTTAAGGACAACTGATTAATAACTTTCTTATTATAACATCATTCATACTTATATTATTTAACTCTTGCACATCATTGTAAACTAAACTACTCTGTTCTTTCAGTCACAAATTGTTTCAACCTTGACTTTAGAACAAAACTTAAGAACAGGAAGTGTGTCTTCCCAAATCAACTCCAACACAAAAGGCTCACCAATCTTAAATACATCATTAGCTTCACAGAAATCTTTCCATCCTTTTCCCAATCCTCTTCTTCCATATTTTGATCCATCCTTCACCAGCTTTATCACCCGCTTCACACCATGTTTATCCATCAAGATTATCTCACTCTGCTTCTTGATACCGTTGATATTCATGAATGTTGCTGGAAGAATCTGCACAAGATGATTCAGAAACCAACCAAAGAACAAAGACCAAAAAAAAAACACATGAAAAACATAAACAAGATCTTGCTTTACATACAAGTTTGGAGGTTCTGAAATTATAACTTGTGAGAGAGATTGTGACAAAACGGTTTTGACTTGAAGATGATGAAGCAACCCATTTGGGACGCTTCTTTGTCTTCTTCTTATTCACTCTCCCTCTTCTCATGTATTTGCTCATTAGTTCTGAACACTCTTCTTCAGGACAGATACATATCATTGGAGTAGTTTTCCCGTCTCCTACAAGATTAAACACCATTAGATCTCCTACTTTATGTTTGTTATCATGGCAGAATCTTCTCCAGCCTCCTCTGATGTAATAACTTCCCCTTGATTCCTTAAACCTCAAACTAACAGTCCATGGCTTTCCCTCTTTGTTCACCAGTATCATCTTGTGACATCTTTTGTTCAGAGCATTCGAACTCGTAGATTCCATAGGAAGATCCTGCAAACCACAGTTATACATCATGAAGGTGGTTTATAGTGTGAAGTAGAATGAAGTAAGAACTCACAAGTCTGTCCAGTTTTAGATTTGAAGCAGTGACTTGTGCTACAAAACAGTAGTCGAATGAGAAAGAAGACTCGGTTTTTAGTATGTCATCGTGGTCATCATCATCATTGTTGTCCTCTTCTTCTTCTTCCTTGATGATGTGAGATTGTTCATATTGAATCTCACAACAGCTAGGACCGAAAGGAGTGACGTTAAACACCATGTCTCCTTCATGTTTGAAAATAATGACATCGCCGATTCGAAGTTCATGTGCTGTGGTGAAGTCTTTCCAGCCTCTGGTGAGTCTCCGACCATCTATTGTCACTTCCCAAGTTTTGTCTGAAGCGTTTGATCTAAGTTTAGCTGTTTGCTGCTCGTTTTTTCCTTCTATGTGCTTTGAGAAGAAGGCAACTGGTATTGTCTGCAACAAAAATAAGAAAAAATTGAAAAAAAAAAACAGAACCGAGTCTAGATGAGAGACATAAACAGAGGAGAGTATACGAGGTGAGTGTCGGAACCGGGAAGAAGTGGCTGGAAGAAATGTGGATTGGTCGGAGACTGAAGTGGTGGATTCGCCATTTTCAAACAATTCAGTAGAAGAAAAACTAAATAGAAATCTTAGAAACTATTTTTTTCTTGAGCAAGGAGAAAAAAAAAATTGAAACGTTGTTCTTGTCAATAAGCTTTTATCTTGGTTCTCAATGGTGTGATTCTCTTTTTTACTTTATAGAAAAAGGTAACTGTTTCAGACTTGTTTTGTCTTTTAATCAAATGAAATCGAGCCAACGTGAATGAATAGTAAAAAGCTGTAGCACTTTGTTTTTTTTCCCTGTATCTTTTTTTGGGTTAAGGCCAAACACCACTTAATATCAATATATACATAACAACATTATGAAAGACTATAAAACATGAACTCCCTCAAGGCTCAACAATGTATGGCAAACCTAGATGACTCTATCCTAGGCTAGACATTCGATTAAAATGCTAGTAAACCATCACAAAACCCAACACGACAATAGGTCCTCCTTTGCTCTTTAGTTATAAGTATGATAGTATAAAACTGAAGGTAGATACCAACAAGCCTACGTCAGGGCACTGAAACTAAGTATTGCTCCACTAGATCACCAGGAAACGGAAAAATAACATAACAAGTCCATACGGTATGGACCAGACCTTTAGTATAATAAATCAGAGACGCAAGGAACTCTGTAAGAGTATCATCATCATCTTCATGTTTTGCCTCCGATGGCAAAACCTTATACCTCCAAGTGAGAAGTCTTTATATAGGCTAATGGGCCTCAATAATAAAATTAGGCCCAATCAACATCTCCTTATATTTGTATGATCTTTTTTTGTCAACATATTTGTATGATTATATATTCCCCAAAGGATAAAAACCATTTGGGTTTTTTAAATTAAAAGAAACGTTGACAAGAAAAAAAACTATGTATCCATTTGTTTCTTTTTTTTTTTCCGTGTATCTACCCATCAAATAGATTTCCAAAAAAAAAAACAGACTTCCTCTTCTTTGTTTCATATTAAGTGTCATTTTAATTTTGTGAACACATATTAAGAAAACAATCAATTTTGCGTATTTTCTATATAAAAACACAATTACCTATATACCTAACAATGTTTCAACCAATAAAAAAATTGCAATAAAAATTTAATAAATTTTGCGTCGAAAGTCGAAAACGACATTTATTTTGTAACAAAAAAAAATTTCTACAACGACATTTAATATGTAGCAGAATGAGTATATAGTTAATATCCAAAAGAATTGTCAATCAAGAAAAAACTCAGGTTGTGACTTAAAATCTGCATAATGAACTTCTTCTTTATTGGTTGGGAGACAAAGAATATGACAATGAAAGCACTCCCATCCACCATCTACACCCAATACATGATGACTTCAATCCTACAAAAGCACTTTTCTTGTCTCTTTTGTCAACTCATAGTCTTTGTAACTTGTTAGATAGAAAAAAAAAACTGAAATAGTTACATCGTTTCCACAATACTTTTTCTTTTGGTTAAGTAGTTTACTTAGCGTTATCTAGTTTGGCAATTTTTTCAAGGTTTAAATAGTCTCTTTTACATAATACTTTAGTTTTTTTTTCTGTGAACTACACTATACTAAGTAAAAATGAAATTTGTAATTGTTTCCTTTGAAAGAAGAACTATAGTGGCCCGTGACGTACCAAATAAATATATTATGTTGGAATTTCGAATCTAAAAGGGTTTGTTTAAATAATAATAAAAAACAAATCAAATCAGGGAGAGGCAAACACATGGTGGCCTATCAAATCTATTAATTCAGACGAGGCGAATGAGCACTGCAAACGAAGCAATGTTCTTATGATCCTAATCGAATATCCAATATCCACTATAGTGAACGTGATCGTGATAATCATTTGTATTCCTCACATTAGTTTTATCTTAATTAATAGTAACTATCCTTTAAAGACCGAACAGAAAAAAAAGATTTTGAATATAAAGCTAGTACTGAAAATCTAAAATGGTAGAAGATAAATTTTTTGCAAGTCAAACACACAAATAATAGACTCTTTAAAAGGTGGTTTTATCGGGTTAATTGTCCCATTTAATTCGTTTTTACAAGGCTAAATATTTTGTTAATCCTGACAAACTGGCCATGAAAAACTGCAATTTTAGAGAATCTAAATATAACTCACCCCTTTAGGAGCTTGCTTATTGCATTTTGATTTGTCTTGTTTAATTATTTCCTAGAAAACTAGTATCAAAAAATAATAATTTGCGTGCATGGAAAATATGATACACTATTGTGTATACGTCGTATTGAATTAAGTATGTAATAAGTGAAATTTAAAATTTGTAGGTTAGCAAGTTGTTCTCGGTCTAACCTGCCTTGACGGATTTAGATAGATTTCAGTTTCAAACATTAGTTAACTAAGATCAAATCAAGTAACCTTTGTGTTGTTGTAGGGTTACTACTTTACATTAATCCATCTTTATAAAAAGATTTAATGCATAGTCATTTAGAAAATTTATAGTGCATAGTTCCTTATCTAGAAGAAGAGAAGTTTGCTTCTACGTCACCAAACACCACTAAAACTCAAGTTGGGAATATGTTCATCTGCTTATTATTCAAATAGTTATGTTTTCCCTTCGAGTTTAATACTATATCTTCGTCCCTAATCTTGAATTAACTAAGTTAATATAAAGTTGGAATATTAACAGCAATGCTATAGTAATTGTATAGTATTTTTGTGGATGTAATCTAAGAGGAGCTTTCTTTGGTGATTGGTAGCCTTTCGCCAACGATTTCTATTATAGTTAAAATATACTTTAAATCATTAAAAATGAATGAAAGTCACTAATAAGAAAGAAATACCGTTCAAGTACAAAAGTGGAATCTGATTATCCACCACAATTACAATAAAATATTGAAGATTTGTTTTAGGAAAAAAGTTGGCATACTATATTTTATATAAATTAAGTTTGTGGTGTATTTGGAATCCAAGTGGCATTGCCTCATACAAAACTTTTCTTTTGGTAAAGCAAGAAAAACATACGAAATGGATATTGCTTGAATATTAACAGAGTTACAGGTTTCACAATTTGATGTCTTGTAATTGATAATCTTGTTCTAGGAATCCTTTTAGCAATCATTAAATTTACTTTTAATTAGTAAACTCATATGTTCGATATGATGAAATCATAACTTCAAATAGTTTGTAACATCTCATTTACCACAATTCACTATCTAATTAACGAAAAATTACAATTCTACCATAAGTTTGATATCATTTTAAATGTTAATTTTTAAAAATATTTTTAAATTATGAAAATAGACTAAATTATTTTTTCTAAATATTTATAAAACATTTAGAAACTCAACTCACCTCTTCGACACTTAACTCAAAATAATAATCACTAAAATATAAATCTAAATGTTAATATTTTTTGATTAAATATGTTTTTGTAAAATGATATTTAACTTATACTATTTTTAATAATTTCTCTCTAATTAACATCATCGTTCAATTAGTTTCCTAGGTAAATACATGTTCATCTTCATTGTATGCATGTACGAGGGTAACGAAGATAAGTACTAAACGATGAGCGGTGATTAATTGTCCGTGCAGAACAAAACGTACTACCCTCTGCCGCTAAAAGGTGCAAGTGGAAGCTGACGAAATGTAGGGCACAAAGAACTGATACAATATTATTTCTCATGCTATAATAATGAGTAATGGAATGCCAATGAATTATATATGGCCCTCTTATCCTTTGATGCTTTCTATTGTTAATTTTTGGTAAAGTTCTTTTAAACTCAGTATGAAAACATTGAATGTCTTAGAAAATGAGTAGATATTCAAAATCATGGTGAATTTTGAATTTGTTTTGTACACGCCATTAATAAAAAAACTCTGAATGATACATGAATATATATATATAAGAAGATATTTTATGTTACTTTTTCTTCTTTTTAAATTTAGAAGATGGTTAAAAACTTTTAAAAGCAAGCATAAGAGAGGGAAACTTAAATTTTAATAGTTCTAAAAAGAAATTTAGAAAAGAGGAAAAGTTTGCGGTGGAGAAACATGAAGTGAAGAAGTTTATGAGAGAAAAATAATAAAAAGACAAACAATTCAGTTAAAGGTAAACTAAGGAAGAAAGAAAGCCACATTTTTCATTTTCACCCTGAATTTTGGATAACTCTACAGAAAACTAAAGTGGCTAAATCAACCAGGTGAATTAACATATCATTGATATCAACACTATATCTACAATAGACAAATATTTTACAGTACAAAAACTATAAATACATGCAATTTATAGTGACATCAAATTAGACATAACAATCTTTACAAGTATCATAGGAACGGTGTCTCAGCACATAGACAACATGATCATCTTAAGTAATCTTCTAATCCAAAAAAGTAAGCTTCTGATCTTATCTATATCTCATGATGTACAAAAAGGAAACATCACTTAGCCTGGTCAGAGAGACTAATATATTTGTCAAATCAAAGCACCAAAGCCAATTGAAATTTTCGAAATGAGGAAGAAAAATAATTTGAGATTATTGGCACTTTAACCCACAATCTATCTATCTTTCTCTCAAATCATCTTTGTTCGCTCTTATTATCGTGCAACATAGTCATATTCCACTAGACCTCAAATCTAATATGCTCTTTCACTGTCCATGATAACTACATTATAATAAATAGATATACTAAAATGTCAATGTGAGCAGATATAGGCTATAACTGTACGGAATATGTATATCTTAACTCTCAAATCACTGTATTTTTTTATTTAATCTTAAAAGGAAAGTGGCTAAGTGTCCAGTTATGTTGATACATGAATTGGAACCATGAATCATGACACCGTCTCTTTTTTTATCTGTCACTCTTATATATTAATCAGCACCACCAATCACAGGTTTAGAGTGGATATGAGGCAACACATGTCCATCGTATAGTAAGATATATATATTGGAATCATAAAGGGGTGATCTAGTGGTAATTGCGGACTTCAGAGAATTAAGCAATCCATGTTCGAATGTACTATACTACACTTTATCTTATGACCACATGGATTATGAAATTTTGTTTTAGACTTAATTTGAATATCCAGAGAAAAAAATTATCTATAGACTGCACCATCTCTATCTCTTAAAGATTAGTTTAGATTATTTCATAGGTCTTGAATATTTCGAGATTAATAAAAATACATATATTGGTAATTTGGTATATGCAAGGTTATTCATCATTTTAATTTATTATTTAAATGTTACTAATGAAAATCATATTCAGCCGTTTCTTTTCTTATACAGATATGTGGCATAATAGTAGCAGTAACGTAAGAGCAAGATTATAGGGGGTTCTTAAGGGGGTTCTTATCAGGTGGGGCCTACTAAAACCCTTAAGAACCACTTCCTCAAACTCTTAATTAAGATACGTTTTTAAGGGGTTCTTGTATTGTTCACGGATTCCACTGACACGTGGCGGCCCGCGGTTGTTTCTTTTTTAATTTTTATTTTTAAAAAAAAGTAAAAAGTAAAATAAGAACCCCTTGGTTAAACATGGCCTTAACCATTATGTGTAAAGTAACTAACCACACGGGTTAAAATATGGTTAACTAGGTATTTAGACTCTTTAAGACTCAATTATTGATGTCGCCTAGAACCATCATGAAAAAATCTTGATTGTTGCCACCCTATTGTAAAATTACCATGCAAGGTAAAAAACTTGTGAAATATTTTTGGGATGCTTTTTTTTGTCTTATATATATTTAGGTGTTATGAAATAAATTTAGCACTATGATTAAAAGAGGAATGAATCATTAAAAATTTAGTATTAGTTAAATAAAATCGTCACTTCCTTTGTCCCCAAGTTGCGTATACCTATAATATAAATACATCTCATTACCTTCCCCATTGTTTCATACTCAGCTTTCCTTTTTACACGTTAAGTGAGAAGATTAACAAGAAACAAAAAAAAGTTGAGAGGATAGTCAAAAAATAAATTATCTAAAGAAAAAAATGAGACTGTTGAGCGTTAGATCGAACTCGGAAGATGTGGCGATGCACGCCA
The DNA here is from genome assembly GCA_905132885.1 of Moricandia moricandioides. Taxonomy (NCBI): domain Eukaryota; kingdom Viridiplantae; phylum Streptophyta; class Magnoliopsida; order Brassicales; family Brassicaceae; genus Moricandia; species Moricandia moricandioides. Next base: position 379,581 of record CAJHQQ010000014.1, on the reverse strand, counting down.
CGTCAGCATCGTCTTTGAATCACGGTGCTGTACCGCAGTCACCGTGGCACTCGCCGGTTCCATACCTCTTCGGCGGTTTAGCGGCGATGCTTGGACTCATAGCCTTTGCTCTTCTCATCCTGGCATGTTCTTACTGGCGCCTTTCGGGGGAAGAAGGTGGTCGGAACGGTGGAGAAGTGGACGAAGAGAAAGAGAGTCGGTCTGGGGACAAGGCGGCGAGCGGAGCGTACGAGGAGAAGTATCTTGTCATAATGGCCGGAGAAAACTTGCCGAGGTTTCTCGCGACGCCGACGGTGAAAAAGTGTACGTGCGGTGTTCATGAGGGTAAAATGGTAATTTCTCAGGGGGATAATGTTGTTGCCGAAGAGGATGAGAAGGTGAAAGATACAGGAGAACCAACAACAAGTCACTGAGTTTTGTTTTAGTTAATGTCTTTTTTTTTCTTCTTCTTTTTTTTGAGAGTTTTCTTGAGAATTTTTCCTTATTGTGATTCCTAGGAATGTAAATTTTACTATAGAGCAAGTTTTTGGAGTTTTTATTATTTTGTAATGTTTTTATCTTTTGCTATACTAAATCCTTTTATTTCAGTTTGTGTACATTTGAGGAAATATTTGATCACTTTACCTACATGAAAGACTGTAAATGCGGTTTCATACGTGTACATCCATGTATTTAGGATTCGATCGTTCAACCAATTCCCTACATTTGGGTTTATATACTTCAAAAATTTGAAAGAAAGTTTATTTTTAAAAAAATAATTCTATAAAAAAAATCAAAATGAAAACGTCTGAAGAATGTATCAAACGTAATAAAAACGCAAAAGCAAGAACATTATATAAACGTTAGAAGTTTTTCAGAAATTTTTTTATGGATAGGGTCATTTTGACTATTTTCTACTCGTTTTCTACTTTTGCTTGTATTGGCAAATGGCATTATAGTACGTACGCCTTTTAATTTCATCAAAACCTAATACGTAATATTTTTATAAGTGAAAATACCGGCTAAAAAAATTGAAGTTTAGAATTTTTTTTTACAACCATATCTTGTTGTTCTCTATTTATTTAAATTTTATTCTCCACATATTTTCGAAAACTAATATTCTCCATTAATAAAACATTTAGCTAATTAATAAAAAATTAATTAGTTTAGCAAATCATTGTGTGTTGCGTATCTTGTTTTAGCTATTCTGTGTGTGAAGGAGTTAGCAGATATGTCAACACGTGTCACATTATATAATGTTGTGAGTTAATTATAGCAAAAAGAATAGATTCTGTTTTTGACATTTTGACACCATTCATTCGAGGTGCCGAGTAGCCGCGTCCGTCTACTACAGAAAGTTCCAAACAGTCTCTTCCATTTATATTTTCTTTCATTTTATTGCTTTACTTTTACGTTTATATTTATATATATATATATATTCTCCGTACGTTATATATATATTTTTGAGACAAGGCTATCCCGTACGTTATACTTTTCTTTTTGAGAAATTTACAATCAAACTTTTCTTTTAAGTTTGGATAACACTTTATAGTTTTGAATAGTTATGTAAGCTGTGGATATATGAATGCTGCAACTTGAAAAAGTTTTACTTATATCAAAAATCGAAAGAAGGTAACTAACCAAACGTGAGTTACCCTCTTTATCCTAGTATTTTTCTTTGTGTCAACACAACAAAATTAAAAGTGAAAACAACCTATTGCTGCTAAAGTGTCGGAGATGAACTTTGGATGCCTAAAATAAGGTTATTCAAAAGATTTTGCTTCACATATTCAGCTGCACGTGGACCTCCAGGTCTTGTACATAAACATTAGCTACATCACTACACTAGCCTCTTTTAGAGAATCACCTTACCATGTAAAAAACACAAGCAAACGTGATAAATACTAATAACTAGCCAGTAATTTGTATGGCTCATACATATCATACCAATCATATAGCCAGTAATTTCATGCACTTCCAGGCTCATGTAGCATCAGGAAATATCTTCTTTGTGTCCATAAGGAGGAGCTTGTGACATTAAAAAACAATAGGGATTTGGACAGTAGACTTTGTTTGAAATGTACATCATCTCCTTTCTCGTGCGGTGCTTACACAGTCATCTATCTAAATTTTTGACTTGCAACATGGGTAGTTTGTTTTTTTCCAACCGTGTAGCAACTTTGTGACTTGTTTTCTCACACAAACTAGGCCGATATGTTGGAAGCATGTTGACACCTCAAACTCGTATCAGATTGGACACGTTTCTAAGTCAACCTTATTGTTGTTCACCACGTCTATTACCCTACATGATTAGTTCTAGAAAGATAAATTTCCAATATGTAATCTAGTATTATAAATCACATGTAGATTGTTGTTAAACTATAGATCATTCTCGAGAAGGTAATTTACTGCATAAGCTAATGGGCAACACAAAACCAAAATCATTGTGTATTTGAACATTAATATTATGTTGAAATAAATTATACACCTTCCTTCCATTAAGATACATATTTTAGAAAAAAAATTATTTCACAAAGATAGACTTTTGTGTGTTTCTATGAAAATATTACAAACTTTAAGGAAATTAATTGATTTTATTGAGTTACTATTGGTTAAAAATTATTGAGAATTAAAATTTACAGAAAACGATACATTATTATAGTGATTTAATGTGTTTTCTTAATATGTATGAAAACACTAAAAAATATATCTTTATGAAACATAGAGAACATAAATTTAGAAAAAAAAATATGAATATGGATAGAGTTAATGATTATCTTAAAAGTCACAATAAAATTTATGTGTATCAAATTTCAAGTTCAAAATTTGGTCAAACATTCTCACAAAAAGTCGCCACCCCAAAACCTGATGCTGAGAACAAACTGCACAATTATAACAAATGTCAAAACTTAATCGAAAACAATGTTTGTAACAACCTATATATATATATATATATAATTATATCACATCTTCAATCCACCTCATTTGGGAGGTGATAACATCTTTTGCAAGCTTAATGACATTGGTGATATCCATGCGCACAAGCAATGTTTGGAAAGACAAGAACTGACTTTGAAAAGAGTCATTTCCTCAACAAGTTTTGCTATCGTAGAGTCTTCTAGTTTAGCTTTGGGTGTTACCTACACAGAAAAAATATGAGGCGTGAAACTTCTTTTCGTTTCTTCTGAATGACATGAATACAAATATGCATTTTGAATAAAGAACGATGAGAACATATGTATTCCAAGATATTTGACTCGTCATAGTAGAGTGTGATCCTTCTTAAATCAAGATCTAAAGCTCATTCCAACACATGAATGATGGCAGTCACAACTTCAGGAAGTGCCAACAGTTCATCTCTGAGAGTTTTCTTCATCTCCAATAGTGAGCAATTGTAAGAGTCGCATATAGATATGGATGCACCAAAACCGCCGAACAGTCTTGTATCATCTTTAAAGCTAACTTTCACTGATCAACCTCTTGGAGTACAACCAAATCTCTTAATACTGCTTGAGTAGACTAGGATGGTGTAAGTGGAGATAGACTTGACTCAAATGGGGTGAAAGATTGGAACGGGGTTTCCAATTTTAAAAAAACTTTTATATTTATATAAATGTGTACTCAATAATAACATAAAAATGTTAAAGATAATAAGTAAAAATTATATTATGAGATAAAATTTATGATTATTGACTTTGAAAATAGTTTAGATTAAGCATTTACAAAATAAATAAAAAATATAGGAAATTTTGATTTTTTTTCTAGAAATTAAACAAAAAGTTAATTTTGTATAAGGCCCCCATAACATTAGGTTCGGTTTTGGGTGTAATGACCTTTTCTTTTTGAAGGTTTATTATCATTTTGCATCCCGTGCACAAACTTCTTTGTCGCTTAACAAGAGATCAAGATCTTTCTTGCCATCATTCACCATCTGAGCTAGCAAACGATCTTCACTTTCTTGATCGAGATGTGTAAGACTAAAGTCATCTCCAAGGCAATCCTTCGTTTCGTTAGCCTCACAGTCTCCGGCAGTAGATTCCAGGACAGAATCGGTGGTCGCTTCCTGCAACTAAAGCTCCAAACAAAAGATTTGCGTCCTCGTCTAGGGTTTTAGAAGCTAGTACCTCTTCGTGGTCCCTGATGGTGCCAACATAGTAAATGTTCCAAGCAAAAACTTTGTTCGATGAGGAACAAGAAACCAAACACAACAGCCACAAAAATGCAGACAAGTGTAAATGTTCCAAGCAAAACCAATGTTCAAGAGACATTCCAGAAACTAACACGACACGACACATGACACGAAACAACTACCGAAGAAGTCATGTAAACAATATTTTGAATTCAGAATCCTAAATGAACAAAACAAAGCAACAAGATGGATCCTACGCGATTCAAGGTCTCAAATTTATTTGACAGCTTGCTCGGGCCATTGTGTAGCAGCTTTTTTGAATGAGTTTTATTGTTGCTTTGTCATGTACTTCATCTCGGGTTTGGGCCGTCTGGCCCAGGTTCTTTTTTTTCTTTGGGGTCTTTTGGCAAAAGTGATGTTGTTTTGCAACCATTCGAAAGCTACAATGTACTAAAGGAAAAAAATTCTAAATTTTTAAAACTTATAATAAAGTTTAGGAAACATAATATTGCAACAAATATTTTTTTTTACAACAAATATTTTTTTTGACATTATTAGTACATTAATTTGTTAAAGTCATTATAAATCTTTGATATTAAAACATTAGTTTTATATTTCTTATTCATTTGTTGGATATTTAACTTCTATTTCAGGGATTATGTCTACTAAATACTTTTGATAATTATATTTATCTAAATTTGTATAAATTTCAGATAAAAACAGCAAAACATTTATATTTAAAATTTTATTATATGATTACATTAAATTGAACGAGGTCAAATCATATTAATTTACAATCCGATTTTTTGGCAATTGATGTACCGATTCGATTTCAAAAACATTGAAAAATGAATTAAATCAAAATGTTAATGTATTATTAAATTTAATTAAATTTATGTTTGACTGTAACTATGAATATTATGTTGATATATGAAAGAGCAAATCTCTCAAATAATTTTTTTTGAAGTTTTTGTCACAAAAATAGATTTTGAGAGAAAAAATGACCAAAATAAACTTTTTTTTATTTTGAATTTTTTATTTTTTTAAATTTTTAAATCTCAACTCCAAAACTTCCACCCCATAACTTTAAACTCTAAGTTTAGATTAGTAAACCCAAATGTATAAATATATATTTATATTTTTTAATAAAATTTATTTTAGTCTTTTTTTTTTGAGTGTTATTTTTGAGACAATTTTTTTTATGTTTATTTTGGTATTTATCTCTATATGAAATGAAGAATTCTGAATAGATAAAAATATGAAAAGAAATGGTTAATGATTCACTTTTTTCTAACATCACAAATAAACTTTTTCTGATCAATAAGAATGTAAAGGAAAAAAACTCATTTTATAATCGCAATATCTCCACTAATGTGGTATGTAATCTCCTTTGGCTTCGGCAATTTCTTCGATTTCATCAATATCATCTATAGGGATTTCTTCACTTTCATATGTTTGAAAATCTGCAATACCATAACCAAACATGTTCGATTCTAATAAATTTAACTATGCATTGTTTAGTTCCATTACAAAGCAGATATAACGAGTAAATGAACACCTTCACAAGATATATATATATACACAATAAAGAAATATATGAAGATAGCCATAAAAATTTTATCAAAAAAATAACCTTCAAATAAAAAAAAAATCAAAATAGATTTTATTAAACGGTGTAAATATACACTTATCTAAAGTTAACTAATTTGGACCTAGAGTTTAGCGTTACAAGATGGGGGTTCAAATGTAGTTATGGGGTTGAGTTCGGAAGTGAAGTTTAAAATTAACAAAAATAAAAATAAATATTAAAATTTTTAAAAAAAAAACTATTTTGGTCATTTTTTTTCTTATGTGCTATTTTGGTGATAAAATTAAAAAAGAATCATGTCGGATAATTGTCCGTATGTATATATATATTATCAAAAAAGCCATAATCATATACCTGATGGAGCTGGTGAAACAGGGATCTCGGTTCTTTCTCCAGTTACTGCTGATGAATCAAGTAGATATGGAAGACCAAGAAGCTCTAACAAAGACAGTGTCTGAGGATTCTGCGGGATCTCTACATAATTCCACACGGTAAAACATGTTAACCAATCATATGTATATTACTTCACATCCTAACATATCTCATTGGTTATGAGACAACTTTACATAATCATCTGTATCCAGTGCATTTAACTTACCAGGAATGGGATCAAAGGTACGTTGTGAAGGGTTATATGCAGGGACCGTCTTTACAAACTCAAAAGGTTTAAATTGCCTTTCCTCTAGCTTCTTCCTCACCCACTCGCGGCTCTCTTGTATATCCATTGCAGCAGAGCTATTTTCACAACACATGAGTAGAAAAATGAATGAGAGACATATAAACATATCTTAGTAGGTAGCTTGTTAAAGATAGTATACCTGAAACTCGCTGGTCTCGTTGTTAGCGGGAAAACAGAATTGAACTCTCGTGTTATTGCTAGCCACTCTTCATCGTATAAGACTTCAAAAGGTCCAGGCTCTGACTCTATTTCAATGATCTAATGAACATCCAAAGAACGTATAAGATATCATTTGCTTGAAAAGAATAAAGCATAAGGTGAACAGGAGAGAAGAAAGAACCTGTAGAAACTTTTTCCCTGGACCGCATTTATCTAAGGCAAGAAACTTTGTCACTGCTCCATCGTTCCCGTGTTGAACAGCAGCAGCGAATTTGCAGTGTAAGTGAGCTGAAAACCAATACCGAGGCTTCAGTTTCTCTAGCAGTTGAGCCGCTGGTTTACTTCCAAGAGTTTTAGCCTCCATCTGTAATAGATTTGGTTCAATCAAAATGAGTATAAACATTCTCACTGAAAGTTTATCACTCTTACCTCTTCCTGGAAGTATGGTTTTTGCTGAATAAGTGCTCTTGAGTCTCCATAATCAGTGATACCAACAGGCCAGTCGTGTGAGAGGAATATATCAAGCGGCTCTTCAAGTTGCATCAGCTTATGAACATCATACTCACGAACATGATAGACCGATTTGATGGTGCTATTGTTATATGGCGGCCGCTCATAGTGTCCTACTCACAAAAAAAACTAATAAATCAAAAGCTGGAGTATGGTTCTTGATCTGAAAGACAAAAAAAGAAACAAAGTGCCAAACCTGAACGGTAATCTCTCCCCTTGTAAATACCAGAGAGGCCTCCAATTCGCAGATTACCAAACCTCACAACCCCTGCATAACCTAGAAAGTAGATGTTGGTGGCAGCCCAACCTCCATAGTACCTAGCAAGAAACAACCATCAAGAACACATTTTGAAGCCTAGACAATAACAGTAGTAAGAGCATCTCTAAACCCATTGCTATTTTTACTTCTATAATAGAATTGAGAGGTAAAATTGCTCCAACCCACCATTATTTCTTCCTATATAATAGAGATTGCTATTTCGTTTTTCTATTTTTACTCTATATTTAAAGATTGCTATTTTAATGAAATACGTTAGAGCATATCTCACTTCCATTTTAGAGGTAAAAGCAAAATATATCGGAGATGGTCTAAGAAACTTACAATTCCCACAAGTAGTTGGAAGCCTCATGATTCCCACCGATGAAAATAGTGGGAACGGGAGCAACTTCTTGGCCGGAGTAGTACTTCCAGAAGGACTTCATCTCTCTGTATTTTATAGGAACGCTAAGGCTATCCATGTCTTTCTCATTTCTCACAGCCTAGAGACAGTTTTTTATTTTCCCACACTAATTAAGCAGAAGCGAATAAATAAAAGAACTTGATGTTGATAAGAGTGAGTTTAACCTGGAAATCGCCGCAGCAGAGGAGGAGATCGACTTTAGTGTTGTGAATGTGTTCATGGTGTTGAATTGTCTTGTAGACATTGTCCAGGTCTCCATGCATACACCCTTCAATAGCAATCTTCATCTCTCTCTCAGATTTTTTGCCCTCTGGAGCTCAAATTTAATGCTCCTGAGTTTAAAAACAGTTAGCAAACACCATGAAGACCAAACCAACATGGGGACAGACTAGGTTCCTAAAATGCACATGAAAGTCTAAGAATTGATGATAAACAGAACATCACCAAACAGAAGTGAACATGTACATAACCCATCAAATAAAAATCGTGTCTTTTGTGTCAATGAGACCTTCAAAGTCCAAACTTCACTGAGTGAGAACCATTGGATCATTACTTTCAATAAAACAAAAAAAAAGAGCTCTAATGAAGCAATCAAGCAGGAAGTGAACAACAAGTACATGCCCAATCTCAATATGAACTCGTACCGTATCTCATACGAAATGAAGAAACGATTAGCCGTAAGGAGACGAATTGAGTAAGACGCTGGGGATTAATTAGGGTTTGTTTTCGACGACAATCAGATAGCTCGAGGAGAGGAGAGAAGAGAAGGAGAAACTTGAAACGATGTCGTTTCGGGATATAAGTTCAATTAGTTCGGTTTAATCCGGGTAATTTCGATTTAAATCGGTTAATATGGTTTGATAAAATGCTTTTATATTTTTTTTTAAAAACTATATCAATGTGATACGATCACGATATCTACATTGGCATAAAATTAGCTGATTGGTCACTTTAAGAATTGCAAATAGAGAATATTCGGATAAGCTTCGGTTTAGCAAAAACAGAGTCCTTTGCGTTGTATGTATAAATCTCTAAAAATCCTATCTTTCTATCACTGCAATCTCTCTCTCTCTCTGTCTATCAACTATGCAAAACCCTTCAACGGCATCAACCCATGAATCAGCATCCTCCACCTTTGGTTTCTTCACTCATCTCACCGGTTTAGCCTCCCTAAACCGGTCTCCTTCTTCAAACTCAGATGGGTATCCTCTCTCAACCTCCAGTGCCCTGTTCTTCAAGCCTTTACCCGCCCGGAGAACAACTCGAAAGGCCCTAGCTTCACTGAGCTTGAATGCTAAGAGCAGCGCTGGCTCGAGTCTCCGTAGGTTTATCAGCGAATTTAACAGCTTTATTAGGTTTCACTGCGATAAAGTGGTCCCGGAAAGCTTCGCCTCCGTTGGTGTTTCGAGCGAGGAGAATGGGGTTAGGGAGAATGAGACTAATGGTGTTTTGGGTGAGGAGGGTTTGCCGTTGAATGGTGTGGAAGGTGATCGGCCGAAGAAAGTTTTGATTTTGATGAGTGATACTGGTGGTGGTCACCGAGCTTCTGCTGAAGCTATTAAAGCTGCTTTTAATCAAGAGTTTGGGGATGAGTACCAGGTTCGTCGTCTTTGAAAAGTGTTGATTTTAATGAGTGTTTTAGATTCACGATTGATTGATTACTTGTGACTAAGTTTCACTTTGAGATTTCTTACAACTTTTCATAACGAACTATCTGTTCTCAACAATGAGGATACGTTAATTTAGACAAGTTTATAGGTATTTGGTTCTTGTAAGTAGATGACTTTATGAGTTTGACATTGCTTTACATTCACTTGGTTTGCTTTAGAATGCCTCAGCTGAAGAGTGTGAAGCTGTGTATCTTTGTAGCATCAATGAGGATACATTGCTGCAGAAACGTCTATAGGTGTTTGGATCGTGTAAGAAGATGGCTTTATGAGTTTGACATTGGGTTACATTCACTTAGTTGCTTTAGAATACCTGAAGAGTGTGAAACTGTGTCTGTTTTTGCATCAATGAGGATACATTCCTGCAGAAACGTTTATAGGTGTTTAGATCGTGTAAGAAGATGACTTTATGAGTTTGACATTGCGTTACATTCACTTAGTTGCTTTAGAATGCCTGAAGAGTGTGAAACTGTGTATCTATTTAGCATCAGTGAGAATACATTGCTGCAGAAACGTTTATAGTTGTTTGGATCGTGTAAGAAGATGAGTTTATGAACTTGACATTGCGTTACATTCACTTGCTTTAGAATGTCTCAGCTCAACAGAGTGAAGCTGCCTGTGAATTAGATTTGTGTCTTGGAATAGTTGAGTAGGTTATACTATGTGGATTGTTGTTGATTTAGTTCCGTACATTAAGAGTGTCTGCGCAGGTGTTTATTACGGATTTGTGGACAGATCACACACCCTGGCCATTCAATCAGCTTCCCAGGAGCTATAATTTTCTGGTGAAACATGGAACTCTGTGGAAAATGACTTACTATGGTACGGCTCCACGCGTTATTCACCAGTCAAATTTTGCAGCAACTTCAACTTTTATTGCCAGGTGAGGCTCTAAAGTCTATGGTTTGGTTACTCTTACTCACTCCTTCAACTAGATGATTTGCAGCATGGTAACTTTAATTTGATAACTTTGTCTTTGAACATACAGGGAAATTGCACAAGGCTTGATGAAATATCAACCAGACATTATAATCAGTGTTCATCCATTGATGCAACATGTCCCACTCCGTGTCCTAAGATCAAAGGGGTTGCTTGATAAAATCGTCTTCACGACTGTTATTACAGACTTGAGCACTTGCCATCCCACATGGTTAGTTTTACTAACCAAATCCTTCATGCTATAGATATTATATTTCTTTTTTTTTTGTTAGAAATTTAGTTACATGATCCTTGTCTTTGATATTTAGGTTTCATAAGCTTGTGACAAGATGTTATTGCCCATCAACAGAAGTGGTGAAAAGGGCACAAAAGGCCGGACTTAAGACATCACAAATCAAAGTTTACGGCCTTCCTGTTCGACCTTCCTTTGTGAAAGCAGTTCGTCCAAAGGTTGGTTTTAGAAAGTCTTCTTTCTTTGGCTGTTTCAAACATATATTCAAATTCAACAGTATCGATTCGATAAATCACAGGTTGAACTAAGAAGGGAACTAGGGATGGATGAGAATCTTCCAGCTGTTCTGTTAATGGGAGGAGGAGAGGGAATGGGTCCTATAGAGGCAACAGCAAGAGCTCTTGGAGATGCTTTGTATGACGAGAATCTTGGTGAAGCGGTTGGTCAGGTTCTTATAATATGTGGACGGAACAAGAAACTACAAACCAGATTAAGTTCCTTAAATTGGAAAATACCAGTCCAGGTACTATATACTTTTTACCTTAAAAAACAATCGCCATTTTATCCAAGTCACTGAAACGGTTTTTCTTCTCTGTCACAGGTTAAGGGGTTTATAACAAAAATGGAGGAATGCATGGGTGCTTGTGACTGCATCATAACAAAGGTAAACCAGACAGAACCATAAACAACATTGTGTACAAAAGTTTCTTAAGACTGAGACTTTGATTGAACATTCCTAGTCTCTCTTGTACACAAAACAACAAGTGATTTTAGTTGCTTTCTCTTGTGTAGGCTGGTCCAGGCACTATAGCTGAAGCTATGATAAGAGGGCTACCAATAATCTTAAATGGTTACATCGCTGGTCAAGTAAGTTCAACTTTAAAAACATCCCCCATTTGATATGCAGTTCAGGTTTTTCAACTTTGTGGATATGAATGTATGAGTGCAGGAGGCAGGGAATGTACCGTACGTGGTGGAGAACGGATGTGGGGAATTCTCCAAATCACCAATAGAGATATCAAAGACTGTAGCCGAATGGTTTAGTCCAAGGTCGAAACAGTTGGAGATAATGTCACAGAATGCATTGAGGCTGGCTAGACCAGAAGCAGTGTTCAAGATAGTGCAAGACATGCATGAGCTTGTCAGGCAGAGAAACCGTCTTCCTCAACTCTCTTGCACTGCGTAACATATGTTGTAGTAACTCTATTCATACAGAAAATCTACCCTTTGTTTTTGTTCTAGACAAAGAGTGTAACAACATCACAATATATTTTTTGTTGCCCTTAATGCGAATGGTTAAGGCCGATTAATCACTTTCAAATCATGATAATATATATGAAACTCATTGATATAGTGTACAATAGTGCAAACCGAACTAACTGAGTTAACCGAACTGAACTAATCATGTGCAAACCGAACTAACCATACTAACTGCATCCGCATGCCTAGCTAGTTTTGACCTTGACTGCACACTCTCTGTTTGCTAGATATCCGTGTGAAAGAGCCCACTTTTGAATCTCTTTGCAGAGGAGGGAAGAAACAGTATGAGCCACCCAGGTATATGGCTGTTAATACAGCGGTCGAGCAGCTGCTGGAAGTTGAGCAAAAGCATGGAGATTGTGTTTATGGTGAAGATACAGTGTGTGGGGTTTGCACGGCTTGGTTCTGAGGACCATAAGATAGTTTCTGAGACGATGGAGGAACTCGAGAGTGTTGATTTTGGAGCACTGTTGCATTGTCTTGTGATAGTAGGCAAGATTCATCCCGTGAAAGACGAGATGTTAGAATTTTACAAATACAAAACTGAAACTTAAAATACCACAAAGACTGAAGAAGGCTCTACTCTTTGCTCGTAAAGCTTCAAGGCTCTCTAAGGATGAGGTTGAAACTAGAAACTGATAGTTGAGACTGTTTTCTTTATTTTTATTTACTTTTGTGGTTTTCATGTTACATAGCTATAATTATGATGTGACTTTGAATATGAGAGGTGGGTATTCTCATTTGGCATCTTTGTTTCAGTTTGTGATTTATTTGATTTGGTTTAGTATAAGAAACTAACACTAAAGGAAAAGTTGTTTAGGTTTGTCATAGGTTCGGTCTGGTTCTTGAGATTGGTAACCTCTGTTCACAAGATTGTGACCAATTCGTTTTGATTGTCTCTTTACACTACTTGTATGTTTGTATTCTCTTAAAACTTAGGGAATAATATAATGTAACCTTTTAGAGGGGTTAGAACATTGGAGTTGACCCCAGAGAGACCAAACTTTTAAGAACTGGACTTTTCAACAATTCCACTTCAATTTTGATAAAGAAAAGTAACAAAGAAGACTAGGGATACGGCGTGTGCATGCTGATGCACACAGGATGACGTAGGGGTTACTTGCGTACGAGGCTGGTGAATCATGAAGACATCACCACCATTGAGAGGTACGTGCATGAGATATTATGTTAGTTAGCATGACTCTTGATCAACTCAAGTCTTTCTTAAAGATAGTATGTAATATATTTCTATGCATACTATATTCATTTATGATGGTTTGTACGTTGTGAATATTTTAGAGTCAATCAATTGCTTGTTAGCATATTTTCTGTGGTCATAGTGATCTCTTTTTCCAATAATTCTATAATTTTTTGAGCATTTGTGCATTATAGGGTAATATTGCAGATAGTACGATTTCATATCAAATTTGAAGAAAAAAAATAATAAAGTTTCTAAAAATATCTCCAATGTATATCTATATATTTTTTATAAAATAAATATCTTTATTATAAATGTGGATTTGCTCTAATGTATGATTTTATAATAGAATTCTTCTATTTTAAAAAAAAAATCTATTTTTTGCCTTTATACTTAAAAGTGAAAATAATACTTCTCTTAAAAATAGCAAAACTCTATTATAAAAGTATACATTGAACCTAATCCACTTTTATAGTAGAGTTTTTTTGTTTTAAAGAAAAATATTTTGATGAAAATAGAAATAGATTGGATTTTATGTGCTGGACGGTCCCTCATTTGGTGAGTTGGAATTGTCAGGGATTGGGCCGTGCACAAGACCTGGTCATTCCAAGATTAAGGGAGATGCGTAAAGAACATTTCCCCGATATCCTTTTTTATTGGAAACTAAGAACTCAAGAGACGTTTTGGTGGATCTTCAGTCATGGTTAGGCTACGATAGGATTTTGACAGTCAATCCTGTCGGGTACAGCGAGGGCCTAGCTTTATTTTGGAAGAACTCGGTAAAGATAGTCTTCGGGCATGTAGATAAGCATCTGGTCGATTTTAGTGTACAGTTTGGGGAGGACCAGTTTTTTGTGTCATGTGTTTATGGTGAACCGATTAGAACTGACAGGCCTAGATTGTGGGAAAGGCTGTCTCGCATTGGAGCTCATAGGAAAGATCCTTGGTGTATGTTAGGTGACTTCAACGAGATAAGACACAATGGGGAAAAAATAGGAGGCCCTCGGAGAAGTGAATTATCATTCCAACCCTTCAATGATATGCTTGAAATTGGCGAAATGGTTGAGCTGCCAAGTACAGGAAACAATTTTACATGGGGTGGAATCAGAGGATCTCTCTCTATTCACTCTAAGTTGGACAGATGTTTTGGAAATAAGAAATGGTTCCAACTGTACCCTGCGTCTAACCAAGTGTTTATGGACAAGAGAGGATCAGACCACAGACCGGTCCTAGTCAAATTAATATCTGCTTCAGAGCCTTTCAGAGGTCGGTTCCAATTTGACGCAAGGTTTTTACTCAAAAAGGGAGTCAAAGAGGAGATCAAGAAAGCTTGGGATGTCAACCACCCCTTTTTCGAAGCCAATGTTTCAGATAGATTGAAATCTTGTAGAAAAGCCTTGAGTAAATGGAAAAGGAAACAATCTCTTAATTCCCGGGACAAGATCAAGCAAATTCAGATAGCCTTGGAGACGGAACAATCATCTTGGTTTCTGTCCACGGCCAGGATGACTTTCCTTAAAACAGAGCTGATTCAAGCCTATAAGGAAGAAGAATCATTTTGGAAGCAGAAAAGTAAAGTTAAATGGGCCACCAAAGGAGACTTGAATACCAAGTACTATCATGCTTCGGTTAAAGCAAACAGGTCTCGTAAAACAATCACCAAGTTAATGGACGATAGAGGACAAGAACAGTTTTCTGAAGCTGCTAAAGCTGATGTGGCTACCCGGTATTTCCAAAACCTGTTCAAGTCCGCTAATGTCGGAGATTTTTCTGACCTCTTTGAAGGCTTCTCAAGACGGGTCACTCCTGGTATGAATGAATTGTTGTCCAGGGAAGTAAGTAAAGGAGAGGTGAGGGATGCAGTTTTCTCCATCAAACCGAGTAGTGCACCAGGTCCGGATGGGATGACAGGTCTTTTTTTCCAAAAGTATTGGGAGATCATCGGCCAGCAAATAACTAAGGAAGTACAGGAATTCTTTGTATCGGGTTACTTCCCAAAGGAATGGAACTACACGCATTTATGCCTGCTGCCAAAGATAGACGATCCTTTTCTAATGACAGACCTAAGACCCTTCAGCTTATGTTCGGTTCTATACAAGATCATTTCGAAGATCATGGTGAGTAGGTTGAAACCACTTCTGGAAGATATAGTATCGCCAACCCAATCTGCCTTTGTGGAAGAAAGGTTGATTACCGACAACATTTTGATTGCCCATGAGATCATTCATGCCTTGAGGACAAATGAAAAAGTAGCAAAAGATTTCATGGCCATAAAATCCGATATGTCTAAGGCTTATGACCGTGTGGAGTGGGGTTTCTTGAGAGCTTTGTTGAAGGCATTGGGGTTTGAATCGATCTGGATTGAAAGAGTAATGTTTTGTGTATCCACGGTCAAATACTCGGTCCTAATCAATGATCAACCTTTTGGCTGCATTCAACCGGAAAGAGGAATTCGCCAAGGAGATCCATTATCCCCCTTTCTCTTTATTCTGTGTGCTGAAGGGCTCATTCATTTGTTAGAGAAAGCGGTCAGGAATGGTAAACTTCAAGGTATCCAATTCTCCACAGAGGGTCCTATGATTCACCACATGCTGTTCGCAGATGACAGTCTGTTGATCTGTAAAGCTTCCCCGGCTCAAGCTACTGCATTAATGGAGATCCTGAAGCAGTATGAGAAGGCAACAGGTCAACAAGTAAATTTGAGTAAATCGGCCATCACCTTTGGCTCTAAAGTGAAGGATAACACAAAAAACGAAATACAACAGATTACTGGCATCATGAAAGAAGGAGGAACAGGATCGTATTTGGGCTTGCCAGAGTGTTTCAGTGGATCCAAATCTGAATTATTGGCCTACATTTACGACAGTCTCAAAGGCAGGTTGTCTGGTTGGTTCACTAAATTGTTATCTTTGGGAGGCAAGGAGGTCTTAATAAAAGCAGTGGCGATGGCAATGCTTGTTTATGCAATGTCATGTTTCAAATTGACAAAGAAATCTTGTCAAAACCTTACGAGTGCAATGGCGGACTTCTGGTGGAATTCTTTGGAACACAAAAGGAAAATGCATTGGTTAAGCTGGTCCACTCTTTGTCTAGCAAAAGAACAAGGCGGGTTGGGGTTCAAAGATCTACAAAGCTTCAATCAAGCTCTTTTAGCCAACCAAGCTTGGAGGATTTTGAATCATCCAGATTCTTTGTTTGCTAGATTTTTCAAAAGCAGGTATTGTCATAACTCGAGTTTTCTCACTGCTAAGAATGGATCAAGACCTTCATACGCCTGGAGGAGTATTCAGTTCGGTAAGGATCTACTGAAGCAGGGCTTAAGGAAACATCTTGGTGATGGTAAAACCATTTATGTGTGGACAGATGCTTGGATTGAAGGAGAAGGGAGAAGGAGGCCCCTCATGAAAAACATCTTTGTGGATTTGTTGCTCACGGTCAACGATTTGATAGACTTTCAAAACAATTGCTGGAACTTGGAAAGACTCCAAGAATTATTCTACGAGGATGACATAATCAGCATTCTGGGGATGAAAACGGTTTTCGATCAGCAAGATTATTGGGTATGGGTTCATAGTAGGAATGGCAGTTACTCGGTTAAGTCTGGTTATTGGTTCATTAATTCGCTTACCAGAGAAAGAGAAATTCGTGAAGCTCAAGCAAGGCCCTCATTGAATGAACTCAAAACGGAGGTTTGGAAAATCTCAACTTCTCCCAAGATCAAAACGTTTATTTGGAGAGCTGTGAGTAATGCTATACCGGTTGGGGAGCTCTTAGTTAAAAGGGGGATTAAAATGGATCCGTGCTGCCAGACCTGTGGGTTCCAGGGAGAATCGATAAACCACATTGTTTTTGAATGTTCCATAGCAAGGCAGGTTTGGGCAATGGCCAATGTACCTTATCCGGAACGTGGTTTTGATAAGGTATCTCATTTCTCTAACTTCCACTATCTGTTCTCTTTGATGAAGAACCAAGCAATCAATGAATCTGTGAGAAACTCAATACCTTGGATAGTATGGTACTTGTGGAAATTCAGAAACAAAGTGATTTTTGAAAGGAATCAATACTCTGTGTTGGATTTGTTGATGAAGATTAGGGAGGAAGCAGAGTTTTGGTTACTGGCACAGAAAAATGAGTTACAAAGGAAGAAGGATGAACAAGATGCAGTAAAAGTTGTGGTTAAAACTTGGTCGGCTCCACAGAAGGGTTGGATAAAGTGTAATATTGGTGTAGCTTGGAACAAAAACTAGGCTAGAACTGGTGGGGCATGGGTTGTAAGAGATGACAAAGGAAAGGTTCTAATACATAGTAGGCGAGCTTTTTCGGGAGTTCAATCTCTAGAAGATGCAAAATACCAAGTTTTGTTATGGTCATTGGAGAGCTGTGCATCACACCACCTAAATAGAGTCATCTTTGCTATCGATGATGCAATTCTAACCAAAGTGGTGCTTAGACCAAAAGCGTGGCCGAATTTTAAAAGCCAATTTGCAGGAATCTTCAAGAAATTACAACAATTGGAATGGTGGAGACTGGTGAAAGAAGAAAGAAAAGCAAATACAGGGGCTTTCCTCATAGCTCAAAGTGTGATCAAACATGGTTACTATCAGTCTTATGTTGGCACTGGAGCTCCGGTGTGGTTACTGAGACGTTTTGAGAGTGAGGAACCCACTCCCTGTTCTTAGCTGAAGTTCCTTTTTGGGGTGTAATTAATCTAACGGTTTTTTGGTAATGGCAGAAGGTTTTGTATATATTGATACTGGTCTCGCTATTTTTTGGGTGTTGTTTGACAGTTCTCTGCCTTGTTGTGGGTAGGTCTGCCAATCGATACTGGCTGCTTAAATTGTATCTTTGGTTTGACCTCCTTTAGGTCTATGAATGAAATTAGCAGATGGAAAAAAGAAAAGAAATAGATTGGAGAGTCATCCATCTAAAACCTCCTCTTCCCCACCTCGACGTGATGACGTCACTAATATGCGTCTATTAAGCCTGATGCAATAACTTATAATTGTTGTAAAGCATTATAAAGTCTTATTACTCCACCTCGGACCAGTAAACTACAAATATCTATCTTTTTCCATCCATGTAAGACTTATTTAGTTAACTTTTCCATGAGCCCTAACTATTTTCTTCATCAAAAACATTATCATAAATGGTACGTTTAGCCTGACCAATCTATTTGTTGTTACCTGACCGATTCACTATGAAAAATGTTCTATGATCGAAGGTAAAATAAAAACAAACTTATTCGATTCTTGTAGAAAGAGATTTCTTATTCTAAATTTTAACGTAGTTTTTTTTTTTTTGCTAAATTTTGGAAATTTTAACGTAGTTTAAAATTCATCTTTGATAATGTATGGGATTTCAGACCTAAAAATATGTTTTAATTTATTTTATTTTATTGGATAATAACCCAAGACGGAATGATGATAGTTTCAAAGATCTGATTCTGTCTTTGTCAATAAATAAAACTCATGCATGTTTAAAATTTTGTAATAATTTTATGGAACAACCAAATCTTTCAGAATCTTCACTGAATAGTGGTTAGTATTTGGTATCAATATTGTGTGTCGAAAGAAATGGAATAATCGAATTAAGATGACACTAAATTATTCACTTTGAGGAAAAAGGGCAAAGAAAAAAAAAGCAGGTCGGTGTCGGAGCCGCCCTAGGTGCCAACTTGTTCACACCATATACAGCCTCTCTCTCAACTTGGAAGTCGCGGTCGAGTCCGGTCAAGATTTTGGTACGTGTGTGTCCCACTGCCTTTGTCTTTTTCTCCCCTAAAATTTCCACGTTTATGTATTCTCCTCCTCCAATTTTTAAAAAAATTGTCGGCTATATTTTTTTTGTTTTGTATAGTGTGATTGTTAAACTTTGGAGTAAATGAAAATAATTAGAGTAGAGGAAACTAGAGAAAAAAATTACAGAATAAATTGGAGAAAAAGTGATAAGGTAAATAAAATACTCCCTCTGTTTCACTATAATAGATGTTTTAGAAAAATAACTTGTTTCATAAAGATAATTTTTTTGTGTTTTCAATGAAAATATTACAAGTTTTAAGAAAACTAATTGAATTTATTGAGTTACTATTGATAAAAAATTATTGAAAATTGAAAATTACAGAAATTGATACATTTATTATAGTGATTTAAGACGTTTTCTTAATATGTGTGAAAACTCCAAAACATCCATCTTTATGAAACAGAGGGAGTAATAGTTAGAACAAGAATAAATGCTTCCCTCCATAAAAACTACGATGGAGAAAAAGCAATGTCATACCTTTATTTACACAGTAGCAAGAGAAACGTTATAAAATATAATTAAATTATCTTTTCACATGATTGGTAAAGTTCACAGCAGAAGTGAAAAAAGTAAATTTTAGCTGAAATATTATCGCTAAACATGACAACCAAGAAAATTTTGGTTGAAACTCATCATACATCTTTCCATGTCTTTCTCTAAAAAGGAATCGAATTAAGAGATGGGTTCAAAGATAAGAGTTATAATATCATAGATATTTCTATATTACATAGAGTTGATTGTAAATTTTTTGATAATCTAAATATCGATACATTTGATGCAACACTGAGTTTTTTATGATCACAATTTTATATTCATTCGAAATATGTGTGTATTCATTTATTAAGAGCTGAACTCAATTTATATGAATTAGTGGATTATTTATTAAATATAATCTCAACAACTGGAACAAACAACTATTGCAATATAAATACATACAGCTAAGCATATTTATTTATGTTAATAAACGAAGGAAACAATAGAAAAAGAATTGCCGACCTCCGAATACTAGTCAATGGGTCAAGCAAGTCAAGGGAAAGTTCGTAATTGTTAGAACACCTTCAACAAAAAAAAATTAATTCTGAAATTCCCAAAAAAAAAAATATATATATATTTAATTATAAAAGCTTAGTTTACAGAAAACTAAATCTAAAATATTTATACAAAAAACTTTTAAGTTCATTTTTAATAAAGTTAAAAAAATTATAATTAAATATTAATATAAACATATATATATATATATATATATATTATTCTTATGATTATCAAAATATTATTTTTTAATAAAAGTAATTAAAAGGAAACACGAATCCGACCATAATGAAATTTATAAATGACGTCCAAAATTTTCTATCGGCCGCATGGGACACTTCAGCCGATATTGTTGATTCTTCTTTACTTGTTTGTTTTTTTATACAAACTCATTGATTTAGCCAATCACTGTAACCCCATCACAAAAGTCTTTAAATGTCTTCAGACTTTATCGAAGACAGCTTTTAGATTTATCATCACTTTTCCAACGACTTTCCAAACAAAAAAAACTCTTATTTTAATTTTTTTTTATATTATGCACACATATATACACTCTTTCTAGTTATGTATATATAAAGAAGCAATTACTCATCGACTCGGACCACCAACTTGCAACCGAAGAAAGCAAATCCAAACTTGCCCTCTAAGTACCAACCATTCGTGTCTCTAAAACAATAATTAATTTTTTTTTGTAATGGACTGTTCTTCCTTTCTCGACCTCAACACCAACCCTTTTGATCATAGCTTCCCGGCAAAACTTCCGGTAAGTTACAGCATGATATACATATCTAGTAAAAATTTTGATTTTTATTGAATGGGAAAGTTGTAACGAATCTATGTGTTCACTTGTTTTAGAAGGAGGTCAAGGTTTCGACTTCTGCTGATTTAGAAAGGAAACAGAGCGCAAGTGAGTTAAGAGAGGAGCTAAATAGAGTCAGCTCAGAGAACAAGAAACTAACTGAGATGTTAGCAGCAGTCTGCGATAGCTACTACGCACTACATCATCATTTTGAGAAGCTTCAGAGTCGACAAAGCCGTGAAATGGATCAGACTGAACAACCGATAAAGAAAAGAAAACAAGATTCGGATGGTCTATTAGGGTCTGGTAATGGACTCAGTGGTGGAAAAACTGAGAACAGCTCCAGCAACGAAGATCATCATCAGTTTCTTTCATGCAAAAGACCAGTCACTGATAGCTTCAACAAAGCAAATGTTTCAATAGTCTATGTCCCCGCTGATTCTTCCGACACAAGTTTGGTAAGTGTTTTGTCTGAATATCTTAAGAGCATATGTTTGGTATTGTTGTATATGTTTGTTATGGAGGCATAAAAATTAAATAGGGTGTTAACCAACATTGTTAGTCTAGTGTTAAAGGAGTGTCTAGTAAGCATTTCGTCACCTAGCTTTAATTCTCGTTGAGAGAAACTATTTACATTGTTTGGGTTTCCGACAAAAAAATAATCAAAAGAGAACTAAACAGAGTGTTGTATTACTTTGCAGACAGTAAAAGATGGGTATCAATGGAGAAAATACGGACAAAAGGTTACAAGAGATAACCCCTCGCCTAGAGCTTACTTTAGATGCTCCTTTGCGCCTTCTTGTCCAGTTAAAAAGAAGGTAAATTACAAACATTTTGAGTTAATTCTCATTTGTAAATGTTTATCTCTGCTTATTCAGCTGTCTAATGATGATCTGTGGTTTGTGTTGTTGTTAAGGTGCAACGCAGTGCAGAGGATCCGTCAGTACTGGTCGCTACATACGAAGGGACGCATAACCACTTAGGTCCAAACGGTTCTGAAGGAGATGTTACAAGCCAAGTTGGCTCAAGCACTGTGACTTTGGATCTGGTTCATAATGGTCAGGGAAGGATGCAAGAGGTTATGGTTCAGCAAATGGCTTCTTCTTTAACTAAAGATTCAAAGTTTACTGCTGCTCTTGCAGCTGCTATATCAGGGAGGTTGATGGAGCAGTCTAGAACATGAAGCTTTCAATGGTTTTTGTTTGGTTTCTCATCCTTAGAAAAAAGAATGGTGTTTCTTTTTTTCCTATTTAAAATGTTATCATTTAGTTAGGAGAAAAATATGGAAACTGAAGTGTATATAACATGATAAATCATAAACATTCGAGAAATTTTAAATGTTACTAGTTTTAAAATTGTAAGACGAATGTTGATTAATTTGAATTCAGTTTAGAGAAACAATTTTGTGAAAAATTTACAAACTATGATATTACATTGTTACATACTTTTTAGTAACCTTATGTAAAAATCACAACTCGTTTTCTGTAACGCATTGATATCTATAGAAGTAGGTTGTTCTTTTAGAATTCTTTGAAATATTTTAAATTCATTTGAAATCAATTTCAAAAAAAAACACTAGCAATGATTGGAGAAGATTCCTAACAAACATTCAAATAACAAATAATCAAAGTTTCCCTCCTTATTTCTCTATCAATACTCTGCAACTCTCGTGATTTTCATTTATTTCCTTTCCCCATCTGTTCATCACACTCTGTTCCCACCATTATCAATGTCAACCCGATCTTGGTCCCTCCAGCCACCAAACTTTCTTCCTTTTTAAATCTCCTCTCATGTCTCCCCAAAACCCATGATTTGTTTCAATGGAAGGCCATGGACACTCGCGGAGGAGAAGAGGAGATGGTTGCATAGTCGTCCAGTGTGACACGCCTAGGAGGGTCGTGTCTCGGTTGCTTTCTGGCCTGAAAAGTTCCAAGGGGAAGAGAGAGGCAGGGAAGGTACAAGATGAAGAAGCTACGGGAGTGCACCATTTGGCTTCCCTGAGGTGTTCAACTAAACGCATCAACGATAGTAAGCCGTTGGATGGGAAGCCAGAGACTAATAGATTTGGTGAGAACTTTGTATTTTTTTCTTTACAGTTTGAAGTGGCTTAATGTTTTATGATAAGTTAGTGAGAATAAATTACACAAAAGTGGCATAAGTATTTTAGAATTGTGTCATAAAAATTGGTTTAGACCGTGCCTAAGCGTATGCCTAATCAGCAAATCAACTATAAACAAAACAATTTTAAAATGTTTTTTAATCAGTTTAGGTGGTGCCTATCTTTACGATTTCTAAACAATTGGACATAGAAAATAAGTTACAATTTGCATTAATTTATATAATGAACGATTTAACCTATGTTTTAAACTAATACAAAAAATTATATCAAAATAAATTTAAACTTTTTAATCTTACTTAATGTTTTAAGATTCATTTGATCTTTTAGGATTCTTTTTAATTTTCATGTTTTCATAATATGCATGGTTGATTTCTTTGATTTCCCATTATTTTATCTCATGGAGCTTACATTAATTAACAAGAACATTGAGCCGTAGGATAGTTTTTAGAACTTAAAAAGGTATTTATAGTTGTTATGGCCTCCATGTTCTGAAAGCATTTGATTTTTCTCATTAGAGCTTGTATTTGGTGGATTTTGTTAGACACTTACATGATTACATCATAATTTACCAAGTTTTCTTTATCATTTTGCAGAATCACAAAGCAGAGAAGCACCTTTAGAAATGGGGATAGGCTCTTTCTTGCTGTATCTTGTTGTTGCAAGTAAAACTGAGCTTGATAAAATGACAAACCTGAGAATGCAAATTGAGATGCTTCTTCTAAATGCAAAAGAAGAACTGCAGAAGAAAGAGCTACATGAAAATCCACCTATGTATTCAAAAGATGCATATGCAAAAGAGCCAAGGTGTAACCAGTTTTCTCCTCATGTCATTTCCAATTTGGCATCATCCATATTTGCAGGGTCATCAACAAGTGTTCTTCAAGAGGAGAACTCTGAATATGAGGTCTCAAAACCAGAGGATAGACATACAAAGGATCAGATACAAAGGCAACGCAAACTTAAAGTATCATACCAACCACCTTTTATCTTTTATATTGGCTATGAGCTGTTTGAGCAACTATGCATGCTCTTTGATTACTCTAATCTTTTGGGTGTTTGTAGGACAACGAGAATCATGTACCAGACATGGTGACAGATGAAAGATATGGAGTATGTCCGTATGAACTTGAGAAAAAACTGCATGAACTACTAGAGACAAGGCAACAAGAAGAGTTAGTAAAGCTTGAGACAGCTCTGAGTCGTGTTGAACGCAGACTACAAGAGAAAGAAACCGAGGTTTCATGGTGGAAAGATGCAGCCCGCCTGCTTGCTCAGCGTGTTCCTGAATCTTCTCGAGCTGGACTAGAATGGTGCAAGCCTGAATCTTCTTCCGTAACATGTTCGGAAGACTTTGGTCCAGTTTCACCTAGATGATTCTGTAAGAGAAATTGTCTAGCTTTGCTGTTACAGCTTGCCTGATGAGGTTCTTTAGTGTTTTGTGTGAAGTTTGCTTGTAGTTACACTAGTTGCCACTGTCCCTGTCTCGTACATGTCATACATACCACTTTAATAATTACTATCGAAGTAGTATAACTGCAATGTATCTGTATCCAATCAAGCTCCTTCATAAATTCTACACTGCATTTTCAAAATGAGTAACAGTAGTTTAAGCTCACAGAATGTAAAGTAATCTTTAAGCTCAGAAGAGAAGCTTCTTTGACTTGCTTGAGAGTTTTCTTGCAACATTCATTGCAAGAACTAGTAACCTCATTTTCCTGAAGCCACGTGTAGATGTTAATTAAAGCTTACAATTTGACAAAGTCGATCAAGAGGTTTCAAGTTGATATATAGGCAAAGATCTCTCACCATAGCCTCAATGATTTCTTCAACCATATAAAGCCCAAAACATTTATCAATCATCTCAATCCTGAAAAAAAGAAATTTCTGGTTACACCCTCGAGGGATATATAGTTCAAAGAGATTTAATAATTACCTTAATTCATTACAAATTTTACATTTTGTAATAAACCCTTCAAGATATTGAATGTTTGAGGTAAGCTTCCAATGTATGATAAAACATCAAGCTATAATTTATCGATATATATATATGAGCTTTTAAATAACTCACAGCTCATGCATGTAGTTGGGTCGGGATTGTTGGACTACGAAGAAACTATCTTTTCAACAAATTTAAATACATTCCATTTTTTTTTGAATGAATGTTAAATGTACTCATCAAAAACCCATTTTTACATCATGTGTGGCTATTGTTGAAGAAATAAATAATAAAGAATACAAACTAAATATTTTGTCTTGGCCAAACCAGAGACGAAGCCCCTTGTCATATTTATGATCACCCAGTCACTTAACGATGGACAGTTTATTCCTAATTGTTCTGTCAATTGTCTTGATCTGGTGGTTCAATGGTAAGTGTTTTTTGCCATGCCTACTCTGGTTTCTTTCCCTCCAGATATAGTGCATTGTTGTTTGAAAGGTATACCTTAACAGAAACAGCGAGACTCGGCCCTTTGTATGGTCCAGCAGTAAAGGTATGATATCATCCCACTCCTTTGTATACTCAGCCATTAATAGTCTCTTAGTGCGATGTTCTTTGTTAGAGCTTGAAAAAAAGCATGAAAAGAAAATGTGCTTCTTTGTCTCTACTCCTTGCTCACAAAGAACACACTTGGAATCGATGCTTGCATTCCATTTTTGAATTCAATCACAGGTGGAAACCCTATTGCACATGGCTGTCCAAACATGGAATGACTGTTTTGGTGTAGCATGTTGGAACTAGACTCTTCTACTCCAGCTCCGCGCCGGATATACTGCACGTATATATTGCTATGTATTTTTGGTGGAGAATGTTTTTTTGAACTTGTCTACTAAATATTTTCAAATTATAACATCTTCCCCAACACTCGCAGATATGTTGAGTTTACCCAGTTCTTCCTCTATTTTATTCAGATGTTCAACACAGTGCCTTCGTTGTTGCATCTTTTTAGAAGTAGAGATTCATTGGAAGTATATAAGATAACATAAAATGAATGAAATAAAAGAAAATTTTCAAAGTGTTTTTTGGTAAATAAATCCATGTTATGATAGTTTCGACTATTAATTTGATGCTTTCAAAAGGAAGAATATATGATGCTTTATCGAGAATGAAGTGGTAGAACGCTCAGTAGATGAGGAGGAGATTCCGCCGCAGACTGAAGAAGAGATTCTGCTGCAGACTGAGGTGTTTTATGGAAGACCATCGTCAACAAAATCAACTTGCTTATCATTTAGACTTTCAAATTTTATTTTCATAGTTTACTAATAATATAGTATCCATTTAATAATACCATAATTGATATTTTTAACAACATATACAAGTGTTAAATATGTCTCATACTCTATTTCTTAAATATCAAGTGGAATTTGTGGCAGGAACAAACTCAACACAAAACATAAATTAGTGAAGCCATTGTTTTTGACATCTACAATTGAAATGCACATTTTGTTCAGTTTTATCAAAGACAGCCTCTGAAATTTCTCAACTGGGTTGTGACCTCTCGTGTTATTCCATGATATGCAATTCAACTTTGAAAGAGTTCATTGAGTTTTTTTTTTGTTTTGATCAAAACTAATATTTTAACAATATTTTTGTTTCTTTCTGGTTTTTCCTTTTAATGAATGATATCATGATGAAAAGAGATATGATATTGTTCATCCAATACCTTTTCTGAGGAACATGATTGGGAAAAAACTCTAATGGCCTAAGTTTCCCAATAGAATAAGAAACACATGATTACTTTGTACTTGTTATTTTTATATGGTAGCATGTTTACTAATTATATATTTTCGTGGACTTTCTGTATTTTTCAGAGCCATTGCTCTAGATGAAAAATCTCTTCCTTGTTTTTATATATATATTTTTATTTATTGATAATGTATTTCTAAACATGCATAAAAACTCTCAATCCATCACACCTTTTAGTCAATATGAACTTCTTCACACCATTTGTGACAATGAAGTGGAAGGCGCCTAGAATTATCTGTCTTGGTACACCACTAACACCTCCAATCACTTCTCCAACCTCATGTTCTTCTATTAGAAACGTCAACATGCAATAACTATGAGATAAGAATGACAATAGTTCACTTCTTGTGTGTTAATGTTCTTAAACGAACTTAGCATATCAGATATCATAGTGCCAACACATAGTGACCGTTATATTAGCATAAAACTGACAAAACTTGAGGATGTTAATGTCCATAATTTGGCATAATTTTATGACCATAAAAATACTTAACTCTTTATAAATTTGTTTTTTTCGAGACGTTTAATAATAGGCCCTTTGGGATATTGAATACTTCAGAGCTTTTGTTACTACTCTCACCTTTCCCTGGCCATGTCTTCTCAAAAAAAAAATATATTTCTTAATCCTAAAACTTCAAATAGAAAAAAACGGAGGAAGTATATTTTCAGTTCCTATGAGATTTATATTCATTGCAAACTTGATCTCTTTATATCGAGCTTTGTATAAAAACGGCAATACATGAACATAACTACGCTGAAAATAATGGGGTTAGACCTCATGCTTATGGGTTGTGTGTGCGAGTGGAAAGTCTTTTATTACTACAGCAACCCTAATCAAAGTTCTAGTTTGAGGAGTTCTTAAAATATATATATATATGTATGTATACATTAATATTAGTATTTAATTGTAGAGTTTTTAACTTTACGGAAAACTCAACCCAAAATTTATCTGCATAGATTTTTTGAGGTAAGTTTTCCGAAAAGTTAAGAACCCAATAATTGAACACTGACATTAATGTATATATATATATATATATATATATATATATATATATATATATATATATATATATATATGTGTATTTTAAGAACCACAAAGCTAGAACTCCCATTAGAAATGCTCTCCGAAATTTATGCTTTTACACGTAAACAGTATACTCTACTAGATAACTAATAATAAAATTCTCAAATATGTAATGAATTTGGAAACTACATATATGCAAATACGAAAAAAATGATATACAAACCTGCCGTTTCAGAAAATTGGGTGATTCGTAGTTTTTCTTTTTAGCGAATCATGTTGCAGTTCCGCTCTATTCGCCATGTGATCAATCGTTTTATCGCTCTGTACAAACTACAAAGTAAAGGCCATTGAGAACAAAATAAACATGTTGAGCTTCCAATGTTATCGGCGTGGACTGACTCGTATGAAACGATTGAACAACATGCTGCGGTATACTTACCTCCATGGGACCATGGAGGGGACTTGATATTGTAATAATTAAGAATCAAAATTCATTATGCAAAGAATGAAAACTGGACATCTCTATTTTCCATAGCATAAATGTTAAATTGACTTTAGTCAAGTTATAGATTCTGAAAATTGATATATAGTTCAACTCTACTACTTATACGGGAGTTTATGTAGCCGGATGCAATAATATGATAACTAATGCACATAACACTAGTATATAATATAGTGTCCCATTTTTACTTTGCAATACACTAGTAACCATGGCATGCATGCATTTTAAGCGATCACCACCTCCAGAGCAGCAACATCTAGTTATAAATAAATCCACATAGTTTTTTTCCTAAACCGAAACTTAAGTCTTTTTTTAGCAAAATAAAACTTAGTCTTTCATAATATCTGAAAACAACTACAAACCGTAAAACGTATCTCTTTCATCACTAAACTCGAGTTAGCACTAGCTCAAATACCATTATAAAACTATCATTTTAGATAGCTACATAATAATTTTTATATCCCCATCATTTAATTTAGTTTTCTGCTGGCTAAAACTAGTTGACAAAATCTTTTTGTTGAACTCCTTAGAGCAAAGACATTGCTAGGACTTTTTTAAAGGTTCTTAGAATATTTTAGCATTAAGTATTCATCAAGAACTTTGTTAAGAAGTTTTTGAAAAAGTGTTAAATATTGGTAAAACTTTTTAGAGACTTCTTAGGTAATAAATAAATTATTTTAATAAGTAAATAAAAATTAAAGATGAGTTAAAAAAAGAAACATATAACAATTGAAATGAAACCAAATAAAATTAAAAAGCATTTTATTAATTTTATTGAAAATTACAAAGATTTTATTACAATAAAAAAAACAAAAAATCAAACAAAATAGTCCAAAAACGTTTACTTGCTGAAAGTAGTCCAAAATAGTCCAAAAACAAAATAATCAAAGAAAGTCAAACTCAATCCGGAGATGCCACGTGTACCTAGGGACTTTGCTGAAAGTTTCTACTTGTATAAACGTTTCTGCTTTTTTTTTCAATTAATGTTTTTCTTTTGGACCGAAATAGTCCAAGAAACTTGGGCAAGATACCCCAATGTCCTTGCTCTTACATATGTTACTACATTACAAGAAAAAAAAAGTAGAAGCACAAGACGCCTTTAGTTAGCAAACATTCATTCAACTTTCATTCATATTTTCAACGTGTAGGCCCAGCCTTGTGGAAGCCCAGTTTTGTATAGCAAACAGAAACAGCTAGCTTGACCAGTTTCCAGGGGACCATGTCTTGACTCTTTCCTATCCGTTACGTCACCTTTATTATCATCTCACCAACTCTCAACGGCTATATCAACGTTCTTTTCATAAACTTCAACGGCTAGTAAGTCTCTCTAGATCTATAAAAACCACACTCTTCATCTCCAAACACACACTCTTAAGTACATTTAAGTTGGAAAAATATTTGTAAGCTATGGCTTCTTCTTCTTCATCTCTTACAGTAACCGTCTTCCTCTGCATTTTCTTCTTGTCCGTAAATGCCAATGAGGTTACCGTCGGTGGAAAGTCCGGTGCCTGGAAGATCCCACCTTCCTCTTCTTACTCTTTCAATGAATGGGCTGACAAGTCTCGATTCAAAGTCGGCGACTTTCTCGGTATAACTTCACTTCTTTTTATTACATAATCATCTATACAACTCTGTTTCTTACATTGTTACATGTTCTTTATTCCAGTTTTCAGCTACGAACCTGGTAAAGACTCAGTTCTGCAAGTAACAAGAGAGGCCTACGAGAAATGCAACACCACGAGCCCGAAAGGTAGCTACACCGATGGGAACACGAAGGTGAAGCTAGACCAACCTGGTCCGGTCTACTTCATCAGTGGAACACAAGGTCACTGTCAAAAGGGTCAGAAGCTACGTTTAGTAGTCGTCACTCCTCGTAACTCTGCTTTCTCTCCTGCTCCTTCTCCTTCCGACGGTCCAGCCGTTGCTCCTACTAGTGGTGCTGCTAAGCTCAGCACCAGCGTCTTTGGTGTCGTTGGGCTTGTTCTTGGATCCTGGGCCTTCTTCTGAGAGAAACTTAATTTGAATTCTATTCTATTTATTAATTTTCCAACATGAAACAGAGATCTTTCTTCTGTCGCTAGTCTTGCTATTACTAATTTAGTATTCACAAGATTAAATTAAACTTTCTTCTTAATATGAAATCTATTAAAAGTTTTTTTTTATATTGTTTTGTTTGTGTTTATATGATGATGATATCTTCTTTAAGGCCAACAACATAACAAGTCAATCATTCATGTATTATTGAACCTCGTGGGACAAAAAGTCTGGTCACTTGGAATACTGAAACCTCCAGAAAAAGTCAGATTAATGTCTTTCAAAAAGAATTTTTACAATGTGAACCAATCTACTATATGTATGTCATCTTCCTTTGACTCAGGAGGATGGGGCTAGTTTGATGAGCTAGGCTCATTGTGGCTTTGCTTCAGCTTGGCTAGGTTCTGGTTTCGGTTCCGTGGACTGAACAGGCTTCTTGAACTGAACCAAGATCATGGTCATGTTATCACAGCCTTCACCACCTGCTGTGTTTGGAGCCAAGCATCTATCTAGAACTTTTTCACACACCACTGAGAGTTTGGTTTCCTGAATATTACCGACCAAAAGAGAGAGAGACTATAGAATCCAACAGAGAATCAGTGATCCAAACAAAGACATATCACGTTAGTTTACCGAGTTCATTTGTTCATGTATAAAATCAACGAGTTGTTGGCTTGACATGCAATCCCTGCAGATATGAGATGAACCAAGACAATCAAACATCTCTATAACTTGTCTGGAGAACAAGATTACAAACACAAAAAATTGATGTTACCAAATTCCATCGCAGGCAAGAACAAGAAAATCATCATCATCGCAGAGTTCAACCTGAAGAGAGAAACTAAATGGTGACACAGAAGATGTTTCAGGAAGATAGACAAGAGGCATTAGACTCACTTACAGTGTTTACATCTGGACTGGCGGTAACGATTTGCTTGTCAGTTGGCAAAACCTTATTCTGCTTAAATTCCATATCACCTGTAAAGGACACACTGAGTATAGCTCCACTCAGAGATTGCTATGTTAACAAGTTGCACTGTGTGAAGAAGAGGTTACCAATAGCTCTTGCTAGATTCAAGCTTCCATTGACTCGACCAGCGTGAATAAAGCCACCAGCTTTCATTATCCTTTCTCTCTCAGCTTCAAGATCTGGTTTGTGATCTCTAGAAAGATTGTATGCCTATAGACACATGCACACACACACACAAAAATTTAAGACGCCAACGTCTTTACTCAAATGCTCTAACAAAAGGGTACTGTATGTACCTGACCCTTTCTGGATATGACACAACGTGAGTCACCAGCATTTGCAACAAATAGCTGCTTGTGTCTAATAACAGCCACACATGCTGTGCTCCCAGAGTTAGGTCCAGGAAAATCAGAATGAGGCCCCTGTTTTTGACAGTCAAAGCACAAGTCTTAGACATCTAACTTCTACTTTTGCTTAGTGATGCTCAAAACTAGAAGAGCATTATGCAGGTAACAAAGATTTACATCCTCAAAAGACCAAGCATCAGGTCTATTAGCACTGTCACCGCTTCTTGGTGACCATATAAACCCTTCAATCATTCCGCTAAACTTATTGATCTTATCACCTAGTATCGCCAGTTCTCGCCATCCTCTCTGTCCTTGCATCATCTCATCCATTCTACAATAAACCACAGCCAAGAGCTAACAACTTTATGCAGAACTTCAAACAAAAACTGACTCTTGTTGCTGCAAGATAATGTTACCTGAAAAATGCCTTTTGAAGGGAAGTCCCTACATCTCCAGCTGCATATGCCTCATCACTGAGAACCTGCTGGTGTAGATACTTGGCACAGAACTTTGAAACAACTTTACCTACACCACTAGCCAAAATGCATTATGAGATTCCATAGTACAAAAAACAAGATTCCATGTACTAAATGCTTTCTTCTTTACCTCCATGGCCATCATAGACGCCCAAGAAGGAAGTGTTATCATCCAGATCAAGAATTGCAGCATGCTACCAAATTTAACATACATCAGCAAAAGAACAAACAAACAAAAACAAAAGCTTTCAACTTTTTGATTTGTTTTTTTTTTCTCACTCACAGCATCTTCCATTGTGGCACGCCAACCTTGCATAGAGGACAAACCATATCTAAGTTTATCATTCTCTCCATCTTCTGAAAACTTATCTGTTTTGGGTGAACTAAGGTATATTCCCATCTCTTTGTTCTGCAAAACCAAAACTGGATTCATGAATCAGGAAACGATCTTGTGCACCATAATCAAATCCAAAGATACAAACTTTTGAGAATCAAAAGGGAGATATGATCTCACATCTCTGGTTGACCAGAAGAAATCTGGAGATCGGAATGATTTAGAGGAACAAGATGAAACCTTTGATGATGGACGGCGTTGTTGTGAGAAAAAGTCTTGTTTTTTTTTTTTTGAGAAAAGCAACAAAAGTTCATCACTTTGTTTTCTACTTCTCCTTACTCATCGCAACACATCCCACCTGTAATGTTTCTTACACAATACACACTATTCTATTACAAAATTCAAATACTTATGTATGATTTGGTGGGTAATCAATAAATTGCCGTAATTGGATTGGAGGTTGGTTATATATTTGGTGGGTAACTTTTCAGCTGTATAAATGATAAAATTATTTTTCTTTTGTAATTCTTAGTTATGAGGTTTTCAATTTTTAGCCTATATTGGGAAATTAGGCCAAATAGCCATAAAAAACATTATATTTAATTAACTAACCAAAATTCTACCTTTTCTCCTCTATTTTTTTTCTATCTCTTTCTAAATTCTCACTACAAATTTAATTTTTCATGTTTTTTTTGGTCATTTCACAAATAATCTCTTTATTATTTTAGATCAAAGACTCCATTTGAACCAAAAAAAAATCAAAGACTCCTAAATTCAACTTGTTTTTTCTTTGAAGCTCAAAATTCAAAAAAAAGACAATAATAAATAAAAAGTTTAACACTAATGATTATTTTACGGAAAATTGCATTCTATAACGATTAATAAAATTATAATTCACACGATGTTCAGATATTTTATCTCACTAATATACCGCATCGCTATTTCATACAATTGTCATATTACCTTTTTCAGTAACCGAAAAAACTTGTAAATAAAATAATAATAAATTAATAATTTATGTATTCTCAAAATTAATAGTGTCCTTTTAACAATCACAAATTCTAACAGAGTAATTTAATCATGGTGATTTCAAAGAAGATGAACAGTTTTCAGCGGAGATTTAACCACCAAATTTGCACCGTCTCTCAGATCCGTCATTATGCTTCTAACGGAGATTCAAATCAAAAAAATTGAAAATTGATAGAAGAGACGCACCTCCTAAGAGACCTTTCGGCTAAGGTTAGTTGTGATTTATTGTGAAGTAGTTTTCGACACATTTATATTTAAATTAACTAATATATTCTCTAAAAATTTAAAAATCATCGTGACTACCAAAACATATTCTAATGTTCATGTATATAAGAGAAATTATAAGTCATAAAACACTAACTCTTTACAAATTTGTTTTTTTTCCCAACATTTAGTAATAGACTCTTTAGGATATTGAATGTATCCGACGCCTGGACGAGGAGCTCGAAGACTTCGACAGTGTTAAGCTTTTGCATGGTAAGCTTTTTGACTAGTCTTCAGTCTTCACCAAATCTATAGCTTATGCACGTCCCCTCACCTTTCTTTTCATTTAATATGTTAATCTCTTCCTCGAAGCTGTGAACATGATATCGACCACGTGTTTAATTTAGGACCTCAATATTTTCTTGATGCTTTATCAAATTTTATGTGTGTTAAAAAGTTCTCGTCTACGAATATATTAAACGGAAGCATGATATGAATGATGATGCTTAAGCCTTTTAAACGCGTAACAGTTTAGAGTAATGGCTTCTTCCTCTTACGCACCATTCACTGCAGTCTTCAGCGGTTTGGCCGCAACCAAACCTAACCACACACCTCCAACTTCATCTGCTTTTCTCGTCCCTTCATCACTAAAGCGAAGATCAAATTCTTGGAATCTGAAAAATGGGGTTTCCTTAAAATCTTGGAATAATTATGGGTTTCAATTCAAAACAAGAAATTTGAGTGTGTATGCAAGAGCTACTGAAGAGAAGACTGTTCATGATTTCACTGTAAAGGTACGTTTCTATTTCTGTTTCTGATCAAGAAATGAATCTTGTTTTTTTCTTTGTTTCTTGGTTAGCTTCTATCGAAATAGAATAAAACCTTAAATCTATCAAAAAAACTTTCAGTAATGATATTAGGGGTTGACTGGTTTTCCCGCTACCACCCGCAAACGCAGCTTTTGCGGTTGGTAGCGGTTGTTGGCGTTTTGTAACAATCATACAAAACGCAATAAATCGCTTCAAATCGCTTCAAACCGCTATAAACCTCTAAAATTCAAAAGCTGGTTCCAGCTAGCGTTTGCGGTTGCGGGCGGTTGCGGGAGGGTAAATATTTTTTTTTCAAAAAAACTATATAATAAAAAATAAAAATAATCAATTAAAATTTTAAATTAAATAATAAAATACCAAAATGTATACATTATATTGTAATTTATATTATAAAACTTTGAAGAAAAATATTTCTATAATTTTAAAATAATTTAATAGTATAATTTTATAAATATAATTTTTATATTTAGTATAATAATATTATTTTTAATATTATTATAATTATATAAAATATAAATATTGTTAATATATTATCTAACCACTGCTGCATTTAGTAGTTAACCAGTCATAAATATCCCGCAAACGCAACAATTTTTAACCGCTTTACCAGTCGTCCAAATCTCTTAATAACACATAAAACCGCAACCGCCCGCATCCGCAAACACCCGCAGTCGCAAAAGCAACCGCTGCGGTTACACCAGTCAGCCCCTTAGTATATGCTATATAACACTCAAGAGCTTGAAACATCCTTGGTAAATCATAATTGTTCTCTTGTTTTCTTTTCTTGAACATGACATAAGTGGGAAAGATGTTCCCCTTAAATCTATCAATTTTTTTTCAGTAATGATATTGTATATACATAACACTTAAACATGGATGTTTCTAAGCATAAAGAAGTGAAACATGATATAAAACCTCCAAATTTTACTTTAAAAAGTTAAACAAAAAACCTTTCAAATTTATTTTAAAAAATATATAAAAACCTCTACTAAATTACTTTGGACCTCTAACATTTCAAGAGCGGAACTAAATTACTTAGGACCTCTAACATCTTAGGAACTCGGTGCATCCAAGAGCTTGAAACATCATTAGTAAATCTAAAACTAAATCATAATTTTTCTCTTGTTTTTTTTCTTGAACAGGACATAAGTGGGAAAGATGTTTCCCTAGACAAATTCAAAGGAAAACCTCTATTGATCGTTAACGTTGCTTCGAAATGGTGATTACATTCTTTGTTTCTTCAAATGATATTATAATTATATTCTTTTTTCTACATTTAAAAAGTTTATAACTTAATTTTAATGTCACAGTGGTTTGACATCATCAAACTACACAGAGCTTTCACAATTGTACGACAAATACAGGAACCAAGGTATCATTTGCTATTACATCAAACTGAATATGTAACATATTGTGTGACCTTTCTCTCATTCTTTGTTATTCCTCTCATTTTTTTTTAGGATTTGAGATTCTAGCTTTCCCTTGCAATCAGTTTGGAGGTCAAGAACCCGAATCAAACCCGGATATTAAGCGATTCGTGTGTACCAGATTCAAAGCTGAGTTCCCTATATTCGATAAGGTACACACACACACACATACACAAAAGAACCTCTCATTCAGTTCTCTATATTATTGAAAATCAGGACGAGAGGCCCTTTGAATCTTGATAAGTTGTGTGTCTTCAGGTTGATGTGAATGGGCCGAGCACAGCTCCAATCTACCAGTTCTTGAAATCAAATTCTGGTGGGTTCTTGGGTGATCTCATCAAATGGAACTTTGAAAAATTCTTGGTTGACAAAAACGGCAACGTCGTCCAGAGATACCCTCCCACGACTTCCCCTTTACAAATTGAGGTATACTGGTAATATTTGATTATTATATATCATTTTAACTTCATCTAATTAAGAATTTTAACAGTTTCAAGAAAGCATGTGTATATAATCTACCAACTCATAACATGCATATTAATATATGATGGTTAATATTTAATACTAACATCTTTTTGTCTTGATATGTTCGCAGAAAGACATCCAAAAGTTGCTTGTGGCTTAAATATTCTACTGTTCTTAATGTTGTGTATAAGAGAGATTCGTAGTGTCTCAATAACCGGTTTATTGTTGGTATACCGGAAATTCAGATAAGACATGTATCACGAGAAACGACATTATACGATGGGATATTCAAATGAACATTTATGCACACTACGGATACAATCCGATTATTATGCTATTTACACATGAACACACACATAATCGTTGAATATATTACCAAAGTCAAAAGAGCTAACTTATATAATTAGTAGACTAAGAGCCCCGAATTCTAGCAAAAAAAAAATTTGGATTAGATTTCCCATAAAATTAAAAAATTTATAGTTAAATATAAATATATACATATATATATATATATATATATATATATATATATATATATAAATATATACATATATGTATTTTGAGGACCCCGAGCTAAAACCTCCATTGGGATCTCTAATTAACGTTCATTACGTGATTGTGGCAGAAACCTATGGCGAAGATAAATAGGTGGAGATACCTGTGAGGATCGTCGAGATACTCGAGGAGGAGGATCTCGTCTCGGTCTAGCCTTAGGAAGAGGTGGCCGTGGCTGTTGACATTCTTCTTCATGAGGAAGGATGAAGAAGTCGTGTGAGCATCTTAGTGAGACAAAACAGGAGAAGATATCTGGTTCGGTCGTCGTCGAGCTCTCTTTGATTTGGTTAAACGTTATGAACCTATACGACGACAAGAAGTAGTCAACATGATACCATAACTTGCATAGCCCACCAGCTGCTGCTAGTGGTAGGTCTTGTGGGGTGGATTGAATTGCTACGTCGTCATCGACCGTCGTGATCTCTCTGTTTCCGGTTAACGGAGATTCTGGTGTCGAGCCTTGCCCTAACCGTACAAGCCTCTCGCTCGACTCCTCCATGTTTTTCTGTTTTTTTTTTTTATGACAGAGAGTACTTTATATACACTACTACAAAAGGTTTTCCTTCTTGGAATACATATTGTATTTACCTTTGTTTGTGAAGGATATATACTACAATTAATTATGATGTTAATCAGAGGAAACTTTCTTTGATTAAGTTTTAAAGAGGGAATTAAATATGTAATTTATATGTGGTTGACTTCTTTGTTTTATTATTCTCCACTTGATTGATAAAATTAATAACTTTGTATAGCTTAAAGAAGATAAAAAATTTGATTGTTTTGAAACGGCTGACTACTGTATTAATTAGTTTATCTTTCTCAAATACAATTGTTGTGTGATATTTATAAGCGATTAAAATGTTTATTACAATTAAAAAATTTGAGAAAAGTATATTAGGAATAAAAAAAGAAATGATATGAAGTGATGTATATGAAATTATCAAGAAGGATTTATTGGTAGGATTTTTTTGTTTGATATTTTCTAACTTTTTCTAGGTACTACTAGGCCATTGTGCCACTGAAAATTTTTAGGTAAGTCTTCAATTTCTTGGACAATTTCAACATGTAACCAATGTATCACGATAGTGGACTTGCATAACAACAATCCTATCCAGATCCTACCCACCTTACAATAACTGAACAATCAGTATGTTAGGTTTGTTAAAACCCATATCTAATTCTTTATTTGTCCCATTAATCCGATGAACCTAAGACAAATCCGCATAGATTTACTTTTTTTTAAAATCTAGTATTAATTAAAATTAAACTTTTTTTTATATATTAGATACAATGTAAAATTTTGTTTGATATCTCAAAAGGAAATCAATTGATAGAACAAAGCCAAAAAACCCTAAATCAGCATCCCAAAAGATTACAAATAGGTTACCTCAATCAACCACTGAATTGATCTCTTTGCCTTGCCATGAACATTTTGGAAACGGCAGCGACCAAGATTTTAACATAGACAGTCCAAACTTGAAATAGAATCAACAAAAATACAACAAAGGTTCGATCAATAGCACCAACTTGTAACCTAAAATATCGCTCTCATCAAGACAGAGGATTTGCTGCACCATATTGCAATCTGAATACCAACCAAGTATTACATGTCGAGCAAATGGGGAAAATCAAAGTAGCTTGTTCACACATGGCGCCGTTGATGATACCTTATAAAAGATATCTCAGTGGCTCTTTGTTTTTGTCTTCCTACTTCCTAGCTCACGCAAATGTGATCGGTGTGATTGTAGTTTCTCAGATGAATGAACAAAAACCTTGGCGACAACTTGTAACATAATGTAATGCAAAACATAAGTACCCTGCATACCATGTTCCATCAGACCCAATTTAGAAAAAAAGGAGATGTTTAACCTTATATATCGATTCTTCTTATAAACATTCCACTGAGGATTAGAACACATTTCATACGCCACAAGTAAGAACTATCTTTCTCTTGAAGGAGTTAGAAAACCTATTTGTTGCCAACTACAGGAATTACAAACCTAGGTCTGTGAAAATAGTCGATTAACTGGTTTCTAATCAATGAAAACGTGGGAACAATTGAGAAAAGGAGGAAGCAATATCTGCATGAGAAGAGACACCTAGCTAGAAACACAAAGATAAGATATTTGATACAGTTTGAAGAATTTAATAACCTCATCACTTGGAAACAAATCCAAAGACTAATTTAATCTCTGCAATAGATATGATAATATATAATTAAAACAAAAACTTGGAATAGTGTTTTGGCAGAAAGAAAAAACTCATTCAGTTAAATGAGGGAAAATCATATTTTAATCTTCTTCAAAATTTAGCCATAGTGCACATACATGAAGCATTCAAATTTAATTACTGTAGATTTCGTAACCACTATATTGAATTGCCATATCTACAAATCACTTCTGGAACCCATATATACTACTTAAAATTAGGAAAAAAATACACAAATTGAAGTCGTCTATGTGGTCGTTTTGAAAATTAAATGCAAAGAACGTGTTCTTTAATAAAGAAACAAACCCAAAGAACATGTCCTATTAGATCAAGAACCCCCCAAGAATATTATCGCAAGATTCACAACGTGATCACATGGAACCAATGATATATATCTATATCACACATCAAGCTATATACAGCAAAATAATTTAGAAACACCTCAATTGAAATGTAAGCATACAATATAAATAATCTAGAAAACTAAAGATCATGAACAGTACTCTTGCAAGATTCATGATAGAACACAGATGTCATCATATGAAGCAAATAATAGATCTACACATGTTTATGAATCATGAGATTAAATCAAGAATTTTTACGGCTAGTGAGAAACAAAAAAAAAGAGAGATCGGATATAAAACCATATGATTAATAATCTAAGCTTGAATTGAAGAAATTAAGGATTCAAAAGAGTTAGGACCAGCCTAAGAAAAAAAACTAGGTTAACGTTAATGGTCCCATATTAATCTCATTTAACCAAGCCTTAACACCTAGATTAAAGCTTCTTCGAAACTAATGATCTCATAAAATATATAGTAGAACAAAGGAGGAAACAAGCAAACTCGCATGCAATTAGAAACCAAATCTTTACATAATATAGGAGCAAGATAGTATATAATATAGATCGTATTTAATTACCTTAATTTGGAGGGATGAAGAACAAAAGAGAGAGAGAGAGAATGGGAACACAATTAAAGAAGAAAACGTGAACAGACCGAAAAGAATCGGTGCTGGAATCTGACAGATAGAGCAGTGAGCACGCAAGAAGAAGCAAATGCATCGAACATGCAAAGTGCCTTTGTGTGCTCACTCTCTTCTGTCAGTTTCTTTGCGTTTCTCTTAAAAACTTTGTCCCAAAAACTCATTCAATGTTCTTACCAATACAGGTTCTGAGATTAGAGATCTAAATGGGTATTTGAAAGGAGGCTGGAGAGTTAGATCTGAGAGGGTTAGGGTAAGTAAAGAACCAAAGGGAATATTTATAATCAAAGGAAAAGAGGAAAGTTATATTCATTTTTGGATACCCTTTGGGACAAATCTAGGGTTTGACCAAATCAAAAGGAAATTAAATCACCAAAAAAGAAAGAACAAAGAGGAGATATTCGGGGAGAAGTGAGGAAAATATTAACAAACAAAAAAACGAAGAACCTTATCTCTCTGTCGTTCACTCTAATCAAGAGTCTTATCTCTGTTTTTGAGTTTTGTCTCTTTTCTTTCTCCCTCTTACATGCAATGGGACAGATGTCTAGAGAGAGAGACATTTTGAGTGGAGTGGAATTGGATTCAACAGTTACATTGCAGTTTATAGTGGTCAATCTCATAGCCTATAAACGGCAAAGACAAACCTATTAAAGATCTTGAATTTTGCAAATGAATAATGGTCGTTCACGATGAAATCAACTCTTCTTTTGTTGTAGTATTAAAATAAGTCATTCCCCGTTTAACTTTTTAAGTTTTCAATTATTTTCTTAATGACAGCCAATGAACAGCGATAAATAAAATAAATATCAAATTTCTCAAATATAATTTTAATTTTTTTTTATCACAAAATAGATTTTTTTAAAAATGACTAAAATATTTTTTTTCATTTTGAATTATTCTTTTTAAATTTTAAACCTCGTCTCTAAAACTCTACTACATAACTCTAAATTTTAAGTTTAGTTAATTCAAAAAGTATAAATATATATTTATATCTTTTAATAAAATTTATTTTAATCATTTTTTTAAAAAAATTATTTTAATGACAAAAATATTTTTTAGATCTATCCTAAAATATTATTCTAAAATAAATCAACCCAATAGAAATTTCATACGTTTTACAGTTTGTTTTGCTTAAAATACGTTTTACATGAATTCAAAATTTTACAATATCGAAAAACAAGTTAAATTAGAATTTAGAAAGGTATGCAAGTCTAAAAGACATTATAAAGGAAAATTTTTGTTTATAACTCTTAACTAGCCTTTGACCCGCGCGGATGTTATTTTTGTGAATATCTAATATTTTAACTAATTTATTTGATATAATTGTATATGACTTGAACTTAATATTCAATATTCGTTATCCGATTCGGGATCCCATCCGCTTCGAAAAACGGATATTCAGGGATCATGATAGTGATTTTACGGATTTAATCGATCAAAGTACAAATTCAGATAGTAAAATTTTAGGTTTGGATATCAGATCAAAATATTAAATATTTAAAATTTAATTATAGTTATCTATGTATATAATATATATTTTTATATAAAATAACTAAAATATCAATTTTATTAAATTTTAATGATTTTAAGCTTTTTTAAATAGACTAAATAGATGGTTAATAGTTAATTTTTAATTAAAAAACATGTTCGAATATCAGCGTGTATTCAGATTTTATTCCGAATATCCTAACCCCAAATATCCGTATCTGGATAACAATTTTATAAATTCGATGAATAAATATCTGAATCTGTATATCCTAGAATACCCCAGATATTTGATTCATCCTAGACCTAACTGTGTATATGTATGATATGGTGATTAAATTTTTTAAATTTATAAATTACATAAGTTATTCTTATTAGATATATATCGTACAAATGATAATGTTTGTATATATAACCATTTATAATAAATATTAGTATGTATTTTAGTCATTAAATTGTTATGGAAAGTTACATGATTTTGTTATTGTAAATGAATAAGTTCATATTATAATCAAAAATTATTAACATTGTTATCTTTTTTATAGTTCAAATATAGTTGGTAACTTATATGAATATGAATAAAAATAAAACTAATTTAATGTTATATATATATATGTATAATTTTGCTTTTATTATAAAAATTTGGAAAGCACATATACATTTTTTATGAAGTTTTTAATTTAAATGACAAAGATTGTTAATGGACTGAGCCCAGATTTATTTATTTTTTGTTAAAAATCAATGTTTAAATGTTTGGACACATGAATAATATCAGTGGCATTCTTTATA
Organism: Moricandia moricandioides; assembly: GCA_905132885.1. NCBI lineage: Eukaryota > Viridiplantae > Streptophyta > Magnoliopsida > Brassicales > Brassicaceae > Moricandia > Moricandia moricandioides. Next base: position 337,410 of record CAJHQQ010000014.1, on the reverse strand, counting down.
AATATTAAGTAAAATCAAGGGTTATTTCTTATTTGTATTTCAGTTTTAATAGATTAGATTTTAGGCCGATATAATTTTCCATTATTCAAAATGTTTGCAGATGAAAACAATTTACGAAGTTACCCGTTTTCAAAAACAATTTTCTACAGTTACAAAAGAAACTTATTAATATTTTAATGTATATCAAGTTGCCGACGTTAACTTACGTTGTTTCTTTTTGTACTAAAGAAATTTGTATTAAAATGCAAGAAAATTTTATTTGGTCATATAGTTTCCTGAAAGAAACAAAGTGAAAAGACCTTACCATGTGTCTAATCTAGTTTAAGATACAACAATAATTAAGCATGTGGTTAATTACGTTGTTTCATCCCATTAAACTAGAAATGTTGTCTAATTATTTTAACTACAGAAATGCATCATACTATATAGAGTCATAGTTTTATATTTTTCTATATATATAGGAAGTGTTCCAAGCTTTACCTTCATAACCAGCAAGTATAATAAATACTCATGATATAGAATATATACTCATAGTTATTCTGGATAACCAGCAAGTACACTAGTTACAATAGTAACACCAAATTAATCTCAAGATGTACCAATTGTACGTTATAAATACATAAAAGGTTAAGCTATGTAAACCTATAAGCTATATTATGATACTTTTACCTTCATTTTTGTGGGTTTTTGTTAAATAAAAGAACTTATTCTGCTCGACACGTGTTAATGATAATGCGAAACAATCCAATTACTTCGTTCGTTTAATTCTCTTCTGAGATATATACCGAATCGTTTTTCATTGGTGCTAAATGCTTACAGTTGATAATAAATACAAAGATGGAATATGCCAAATTTTATTTAAAATAGTAGTAATAAATATATCAGCCACCCATAAAGGAAAGTCCAAAGATAGATCCCAAAAACATACACTCGCACAAAAGATTTTGTTCTAAGAATCCGTATGGTGATTTTGTAAGACCACGATCATAGACTGTCATGTGTAATCTAATCTCTAGTCAAGGGTCTTGCTTTTGCCATTTTGGTAAATATTACATTGGAAAACATAGTATGGCCCAAAAATGAAACATATCACTTTATTTGATCGGTAATGAATAAGTTTTCATGCAAAAGCATATTCACTATGTTTCAGTACATTTTAGTTTTTTACATGCAGATTAAAAAAATAATTAAATTTGTATATTTTTTATATAAAAAATACATTTATCTATACATTTAATCATAATTCAACTACTAAAAAAAATATTACATTAAAACCGAAAACGACACTTATTTTGTAACTAAATTTTTCTTTACAATAACACTTAATACAAAACGGAAGAATTATAAAATTTGATAAAATACACATAATTGATCAGATAAAAAATTTGTTAACATCAGAAATATCACCACTCCTCTGGTTCAATTCTATGTAATGTAATTATAATAAATCTATTTCTGATATAGGACATTACTTATGTTGACAAAAAAAAGGGGACCATTACTTATCTGAAAATGATGACTTTGCAAGTTTCGTTTCCCATATGAAATTGTTATGAGGCAAAAACATAAATACGCGTGACAAGTGAAAAACTGAAAAGGGTAAAAGCTTTGTGTTTGACCTAAGAATATATTCAAAGACTGTCTAGATTCAATTCTTCTCGATGACATGATTAATAAATACTAGTAGTATATGATAAGATATTGTTGTCTGCTCCACATATAAAAAATGAAGGTACTTATTTAGTTTTTTTTTAATCAAAAAGCTAAGGCAGAATTATGAAGATATGTTTTATTCTGAAATTATATATATATAGTTGATATAATTTTCGATTCAAGATGGTTAGAATCCACTTTCCCGTGCTGAGCATTAACAGTTATTCTGTAAATGCAAACATGTTATTCGTTAGCAGCAAAATTAAACATACACTAGAATGAAAAGATGAATAAAAATATGTTTGCAAACATATTTTTAAGCAAAAAGAAAAAACATTCTGAATTGGTTTGTGTATATTAGATGACATACGATCTACGTATTGAATGACGTATTGACCTGACCACGTGTAGATTCGCAAGATGCGTCTAATATTTGGTCGGAACTATTATCTTTTTAGTAATAGAAGATAGCGAGTCCGGCGTGCTCGTATCTTATCTTATATAGTGCTGACTTAAACCTCGTGGTGGCTTCCTCACGTTGGTCATAATGTGCACATCGTTCTCGGGCTATCTGGTAGTTAGCTATAGGTCTTATCGTGCCACGTGCTACATTAACATTACAAGCTATGTATATAAATACCTAATTAATAAGGAGAAAGTAAGCACATTTCTCCTCTCGGCTCATGTATCATGGACCACATGTATCCCATTCACCAATGATCTTCCAAATACTACACATCACATATTATACTGTTTTTTAATTTTATGTACATCATTTGTTTTTTTTTTCCGTTTTTAATGTATAATTAATACTAGTTTGTTTATTTCCTTTTTCTAAAATAATAATAATTTCTTTAACGTGCAATTCTTATATTCAAAACCAACCACTTGCAAGGCTGTTGATAGAATTAAAAATTTAAACCGTCCTTGATGTGTGACTATATAATACTAATAAAAATACATGTAAATGGAATATCCCTTATAGATGGGGAGCAAACATTGGATTTAGGAATCTCCAAGCATCTTGTAAACCATTAATATGCGTAGTAGTATTTTTTTCAAGTCTTTAGTCAACTTATTAACAAATCTTTTAAAATTGAACAAAATACATTCGGGAAAATTTTCCGAGATATCTACGACTCCCAAAATTCACAACGATTAGTTATGTGGGAGACTAAAGAAATATTTGCAAATTAACATTTTTTAAGAAGGGTTAAGGAACTAACATTTCATGTCGGGAAAGTGACCAGTTCATTCAGCATTAGTGAACATATAGTTTACATATACTGGTAAACGTTCACGATAGATGAATATGGTTTTAGATACTGATATAAGTTCACGAATATAAGGATAAATACAACTAAAAAGTATTATTTCTCAAACAAAAAGTTAAAATGTAACTGATGCAAACTAAGAATTTAAAATTTTGATCCTAAACAATGATTAAGAATAGCATAAATACATAACTCAACTCAACTTAAATAAATCCAAATATTTCAATGATGTTTAGGAAAAAATTACTTCTAAAATGCTAATAGTCACGAGAATGCACCTACCCAAATATTCTCTCACCAAGACTCAATGGAGACATGATAAGGAAAACAAGGTCAAAGAATAAAAATAACAATAACCAAAGCCACCATTATATATATCCACACCTTAACGCTACAATAAGCTAAGAAAAAAAAAACACTCACTACTACTCTTCTTGTCTTAAAACAAGACTACACTTCTATTTAGCAAAAAAAAAAGAAAAAAAAAAAAAACAAGACTACACTTCTAATCCCCAAACGACGTCGAGTCCCACCAATCCATGGCCACCACAACCACCTTTACCACGACCATTGCGCTTAGCTTTCCACCTTAAATTACAAAACCATAATTCTCATCGCTTCCTTTTCTTACCGGACTTCATCTGACTAGCCTGCGACTTGCCTCCTGAACCCACTGGTTTCCCTTTTGGTGCCTCTTCGGATCCTGACTCGGCATCGCTCTCCTTACTCTTGGAGGCAGGTGTAGAGTTTGCTTTGACTTTTGCTACATTCCCCAATATTTGCTTATCAGTAAAGATTTTTTTAGAAACATCAAAGCATTTTTAACTACTGGCTTTCAGTTTCATTTACTTTTTCCCTGACGATTCCATCTTTGATTGCTTGTCGATCTTAGTTTTCTTTCTCTGGGGCCTGCATGGGGTCATCACAAGAATACCAAACTCATCTCAAAACATCATATCGATCAAATCTAAATATTATTCTAGTGCTATATAAACACTGCAACTAGAGAAGTAACGCTTACTCTGTGGAGGCTTCTTTCTCCTGACCCGTCTGTTCACCAGCTTCTTCACCCTGCTGACAGAAAATATAAGTTACATCAAAGGGGAGAACTAAAAAAGAAAAAGTAGTCAGATATGAATGAAATATAATGCCCCACCTCTGTTTCTGATACATCCAGAAAATGCCACTTCTGTTTCTTAAGATTCAAGATTTCTTGATCTCCATCATTATAGATAACCTGAAAACGAAGATAGCAACAACATAAAACATACCATGAAATGCACTGAATCTAATAAAAGTATATACAATCAATAGGCTCATGGTTGACCACAAACATAATAAGACGAAGAAAAGAGATTTATTGAGGAGACCGAAAAAAATGGGCTTACTAGATGTTTCTTCTTAGCAGAATCATATGAATTGACCACACCTTTATAATACCTGTGACAAAAATCTAATAGTCATTTACAAGCATTAGGGGTGTCAAATTGAGGTAGCTCGCTCATCTCAGCTCAGTTCACAGTGAGCTCGGATCTTTCGTGAGCTAGCTCAGCTCAACTCATTTATAATATGAAGCTTTAATATGTAAACTCGTATTTAGATCATCTAGATCATGAGTTAAATGAGCTAGCTCACAATCTAATATAAAAATAATTATTAAATAAATTATTAAGTAACTTCTATAATATTATTCGTAATTTAAATATTAAAAAATCCAAAACATTAATATTAAATATTAAATAAAACTAACACTTAAAAAATAAATTAAGCTAAACCAATAATCTAAAATCCTTATTCCTCGTGAGAGTTTTGAGACAATTCATCTTCAAAGTCTTCATTTGTCCAAATCATAAAAATAAAATAAAACATTTATAAATATTTAATGTTTAAATAATAAACAAATATAAATAAATAATTTGAGATAGAAAATATATTACCATTGTCATTGGTCATAAAACCAAACAACCAAAATCGAGTACAAAATAAAGATTGGACATGTTTAGGAAGAACACGACTTCGGTATTTATTTAAAACACGAGAACCAATACTGAAAGATGACTTAGATGCTACCGTAGTTATAGAAATGCTTAGTATGTCATAAGCCATACAAATCAGAGCTCCAAACCAATACTGAAAGATGACTCTGAAGAAGATATATATTGCTAAGTTGTGCACACACACACAAAAAAAAACAAGATATTGTTAAGCAGTCAATAAACGTGTAAAAGAGTATAATTTAAATTATACAATATGTAAATTTAATACTTATCTGATAGACAACCAATGGGAGCATTAGAGAATTGATTATCTGTGGTGTTTGTTCGCTCACACCATTATCCCAATTCTCAACCTTCGACTGGATCGCAGTCAGCTCCATTTACTCTCTTTTTTCTAGCACACACCCTATTAGGATAAGTACTTTATTATAGATAACTTCTATCTTAAACAAGTAGATTAACATCGTATATAGTTCGTTGTTATCTACTATAAAGTCTTGTGTATATCCTATGCTTCTTGTATCTCTATCCCAAAATATTTTGGTGTATTTATAACGTTTCAGAATCAGCTAAACATCTCACGGTAAGTATCCATGCAAAAATAAAGTTGTTTTGTCTCCACATTTTTCTAATGGTTACTTGCATTTTCATCGTTGAAACTAATATTCTTCTTTTTTTAGGGGTGGGTGGTTTTGGAGATCATTATGTATAATGAGAAATCTTGGATTATAGGATGAATGAGGAATGAAAAAATACAGATGTTATCCTATTTGATGTCATCCAACATAGTATTAGTTGATTTAGAAAAAAAAAGTTAGGTGCTTTCATTGAGAGTTGAACTCAAGACCTCCCGCTTACTAAACGGGTGCTCTAACCAACTGAGCTATGAAAGCTTTTGTTCATAGATGTGTCTCAACACATTATCAACATGCGTCGCATAATAAGATTTGCAACATGTAATAACCGTTGCAAATCTTGTGAAAGTAATTATCAACCTCTTATAATCCATAACATCCGCAAGAACATCTGCCAGATGTCTTTACAGTAGGAAACCTTATCTTCATACTATTGGTGACAAGCAAATATGGTAAACTTTATATAATTTGAATTACATGTATTGACTGACTCTCTATTTCCTTTTCAAATAAACAATTAACATACTTATAACATTTTCCCCATTGCAGATGAATTTTCTTTTTATTTGGTTCAATGTACTAAACTTTTTTCATAGCTTACCATGCTCAATTATTTCTGGTCAACTGTTCAGAAAGAATACTTAAAATAACTAATTTTCTTTCCCAAATATGTATATATTTTAGTCAAATGGTAAATTGCAGTTATTATTAGTCAAAATGTAAAGTTAGTTAACAGTTTAAATGTAATAACATAAAAGGGGTTACCAAACCTTTTGTAAGAGATAAGATTGAAACAAATAATCACCACAGTTCCTACAATATAAATATGTATTAGTCGAATCAGTAAAGAACCACCCGGTTACGTTCTAACGCCTGCATTTGTACGCTCCTCAGGCAAACTTATCGCGATCCTCTATATTACTCATCGTCACCCTTTTCACTGAACTCAAATATCGAAAACGTGTTTGTGTGTTTGGAACTCTAATGGTTGAACAAGTTCAATTGCTTTTGATTTAGCTGTCTTCTTTGTATTAAAAGAGTTTTTGTTTGTTTGTAGTAGTTGAGTTTGCAAATATATTGTTCTTCTCATACCTAGTTTAAGAGTGCAATATGATTATTAAGTTTTCCGAGAGATGTCTACGTGAATGACTCTTGAATTATTAATATCTGGAACTCAAATCAGATCTAGAGTTGATGATATTGTAGATATTGGAGATGATAATTTTTTTTTTTAGATGATAAAATTTTCTGATAGGATTTGTAGGACTAACCTAATTTTCCGTTACTTCCCGCTTAGGTTTTTGAATTTCATCACAATAATTTTATTTTGTTAAAACACGTTGATTAGGCGTGATCTTTAGCTTATGTTCATGATGTAAAAGAATTTACTCTTTGGCGTTTGATATAATATATGAAGAATGTCCACTTTTACCACTTGTTTTTTCTTATACGTATACCTTTGGCTCGTTGTTTTGTTTGTATTGAATCTCTATGCTTGGTGTTTGTAACGCTTTGCCTCTTGATCAATCTATTGACTGGAAACATTGTTGTGGTGTTATCTTGCAGAGATATGGGTAGCTTGGTTGGTAGGCTACGTGCAGGACCAGATCGTACACCAGTTTACACCCGGGATGAGGCGGTTTGTCTCTTTGTCTGATTGTGCAAAAATTTACTGTTTATAGGTTTATCTAAATGTTAGGGAAAGAAAATACATACAGAAAACTCGGTGTAGAAGATTTATTGCGCATGAATATTTTTTTTGTATTGAGAATGTCATGTGTTGATTGTTTACACGCAATCATTCCGAATCTGAGCAAAATCTAATGAAACATCGGCATCGGTCCTCAAATTTTGTTACATAGTTATAGTCTCCTAAATTAGGGGGAGAAATTTTAGTAAGACTCTGAAAAAATGTTTCAAGCCCCCCAAAATTTCAGATTCCATCCTAACGGCAGTGACCTAAAATTATTTTCCATTTATAGGTTAGTCCTCTTATAATGATGGAAAAGATTTTGGACTGCCAAATGCGTCCTATGGCATCTAACCGTCCCGTACCAAAGCAAGTTTTTGTGAATAAATATCTTGTGAAATGGAAACGGTTCTCATATCTACACTGCTCTTGGTATGTTTGAACATGCTAAGTACTATGTTCATGGTTGTTTTGTTGTGCCTCTTGTCTGCTTATCTTATAACAAAATGGCTTATTATATTATCAGGGTGCCCGAACATGAATTCGAGAAGGCTTACAAGTCCATTCGTGGTTTAGAAACCGTGGTGAACCAATTTCATTATAAAATGGAGTCCCTCGGTAACAATAGATATGATTTTGTAGCCATTCCTCCCGAGTGGACCACTGTTGACCGGATTATATCTTGCCGGTTAAGTGATGAAAATCTTTTATATTTTGTTTATTCATAGGAGATTCATCAAGATTATGTGTTTATTCTTTGTTTTTGCTATTGATCCAGGGAAGAAGCTGGTCAGAGGGAGTACCTGGTGAAGTTCAAAGGACTCTCTTATGGTGACTGTTATTGGGAATCTGAATCAGATATCTCAACCTTCCAGAATGAGATTCGAAGGTTCATTGAGATAAACTATGGTCATCGCAGAGGTATATATGTTAACCGTGAGAAAAATCATGAAGGTTTCAAACAGATTGGTCTTACTCCTGAATTTATCACAGGTAATAAGGCTACCTGAACTATTAATGTACCGTTGCTGTAGTGCTATGATATATTACTCTCTCTTGTTTGGCATTGTATGTGTTATGATTTATTCGTCTTTTGTTGTTAAAAGGCTCATTGCATCCGTACCACCTTGAAGGACTTAACTTTCTGCGGTTTGCGTGGTCAACCCGAACTCATGTAGTCTTTGCCGATGAAATGGGGCTAGGTATGTCTCTAGTATCCCATCCTAGTTGGTAGCAATGCCGGTTTGACATTTAAAAAAAAATCATAACATCTTATGTTTGAATAAAAAATTAAAGAAAAATTGTTAAGAATACCATAATTTAAGTATCATTTTCAAAAATACATTCAATCAAAAATATATTAACATTATGGTTTACACTTTAGTGAATATTGTTTAAAGTTTAATATTAAAGGGGTGGAGTTGAGTTTCTAAATGTTTTATAAATATTTAGAAAAAATTAGTTTAGTCTATTTTCATCATAAATTTAGGGTATTTTTGAAAATAATCATCTATTAATGGTAAATTTGGAAAGTAATATCAAATTTGTGGTAGAATTGAAATTTTTTCAAATTTAAATGTATGTGCCTTTATTTTTTATATATTTTTTCATAATGCATTTAATACAACTAAAATTAATTGCATAAAATCGTGATGTCTTAAGAGATCGGTTCATTTGTCTACTCTAGGCCATGCCTGGCTGGTAGCATATATTTTCATTTATTATGATATGCTTTTTGTTTCCCATTTATGTGACCTTAATAATAAGATTGAGATTTGTGGTGTTGCATTGCAGGCACAACAATTCAAAGCATTGCCTTTTTAGCTTCGCTTTTTGAGGAAAACGTGGCTCCTTTCTTGGTAGTGGCTCCCCTTTCCACTCTGCGGAACTGGGAGAGAGGGTTCGCCACATGGGCACCACATATGAATGTGGTACGTACGCAGTTGTGAACACATCATGTGTAGTGTAGCATATGTTTCTTGGTTATTAAAATGATGCTCATATTATTTTGCTTAACGGTTCAGGTTGTGTACGGTGGTACTTTTCAAGCTCGTACTGTTATTATAAAACATGAGTTTTACTTCCCAAGAGGTCATAATAATATGCGTGGAGTCCGTGGAGAAGCCAATCAGGATAGAATTAAGTTTGATGTCATCCTCACGTCTTATGAGATACTCGACGTAGACACAGCAATCCTAAAACAAATCAAGTGGAAATGCATGGTACTTTATATATGTCTTACTATAATGGTACTATACGTTTCTTGTCTTTCTTTAAATCTCATATTTTTCTTATTGTTATTTTTTCTTGGTTAGATTGTTGATGAAGGCTATCGGTTGAAAAATGAGAATCCAAAGCTGTTCTATTCGCTGAAGCAGTATACGTGTGAGCATCACGTTCTTTTAACAGGAAGACCACTTCAGGTTCGTTTGGTAATTTTGGCAAAAGTTGTCTTGTGTGCAATCATATACATTTTTGATATACATACTTAGTTGCATTATTTTCTGCAAATTTGATTACCTCTTTTAAGCTTTTTCGTGTTCTTTCCTGTATATTAGGTGGTAAATTCTGAGCAACAAGCTGAGCAGCTCAGTGCTCTTGGAAAGAGGATGAGAAACCGTAAGCAGGTATACTCTTTTTGATTCAACCAGTCCAAATTATATGTATGTAGCTCAGGTGATAATGATTTGTCATTATGCATACATTTCTTTCATGTCTCTCTTCATTTTTGGACTGCTTAGGGAGATCATATCTTTTAGAAAACGTGTTTTTTATTCCTCTTCTTGTTACTTCTGCTAGATTGTTGAAAAAGAAGCTGAAACAATTGGTGGTGAAGCAGCTAGACAAGGAAACAAGCCTTACCGTAGGACTCACCGTACGTACTATAACCTTTTCATAATTATGTTTCCAAATAAATGTTTCAAAGATCCCCACTTAAGTTGTTTTTTTTTCTTATGATTTTTTGTTGTTATAAGGTAACTGGGGGGCAAGACCTTTGATAGAAGGTCAAGGGAAATCTCTGAGGGTGTTAGGTTTTAGAAAGAGCCAAAGGAAGACTTTCTTAGATTTGCTGATGAGGTATATCTTATTTCTGATTAGAGCCGGATTTTAGATTTATGAGGTTATAAATGTTCTTAAGTTAATTTTAATATACAAAATCAATAATATGGGAGTCAGACTATATATATGTATATATATATAATAGCTCAATATAATTTGGGGTAGAGTGTTTTATCCGGTTGGGCCTTGAACCAGCTTTGTTTCTAATAAAGTCTATCAGTGTCTATGCAAAAGTTTGTGCCTTCCATGAGTTGCCATATGATTTCCACATTTTTCTTTTGCAGGTATGGAGTTAGAAACTATGATTGGAAGGAGTTTGTTCATCCATTAATGTGGAAGACCTATGATGAAATAAAAGAGTAAGGACTTAAGCCATGATGCTCTTCTCTTCACCTGCTTCACAAAAACTTGTCACTTATTCTTTGCAAACATATATATGTTTAATCACCTACTTGTCTAATTTGTTGTTTCTCAGTTATGGAATATTTTTCTTGAAGTACATCATCAGGGACACTGAAGATACTATTCCTCCAACCTTTTCAGGTGATTGATAACTTATCTTTTCATTTTCTTGTTTCCATTTTTAGACATTTCTATTGATTTTTCTGCTATATTAATAAATGAATAACTGCAATGATCTCTGTAGATATGGTCCCCAAGAAAGGACTAACTCGTGACAAAGTACTTGCCAGAATTATTGTTATGAGGCTACTACAAGAGAAGGTAACTCTACATACTAAGACCAATCTTTTAGAATATCTTAATTGTCATCTTCTAGGACCAAACATTTTTGCTTCATGAAGTTGAGGTCTCTGTATCTGTGGATTGCTATAAATGTAGTTTCTTAAAAAATGTTATCATTATGTTAGCTAGGGCTATTTGCTTTGCTCAAAACTGTCTAGAAACCAACACTTAAGATTCAGATATTATGTGGTATATATACCACTTGGTCATTTCTGCTTCATTTTCACTCTTTAGTAGAGGGATCTGCATGCATGTCCCTATCTTTTGGTTCACTCACGTTAATTTGTCTCTGCTTAACTCTCAGTGTTTGATTGACAGGTGAAACTTATAGAAAACCATCCAATAAAAGCTGTTTTCCCTGACGACATTATCAAAAAATTCATTGCATTAAAGAAACAAAATGTGTGGAATCAGGAACATGACAAGTCACTGTTGCGTGCTGTTTATAAGTAAGAACTAAAGAGCCATGCAAAGAGGATCCTTACCTTATAAAACATTTTTTTTCTCATATGTTGTTTCCTTTCTTGGTAAATGTAGGCACGGGTTTGGAAAATGGATAGACATTGTTAATGACAAAGAGTTCGAGCTGGAACAAATCATCTGCAAAGCACTGAAGGTCCCTGTTGAAAATTTGATTCCTACTGATCCATACCAGAAAGATCCGCAGAGACAACTTGGTGACTATTTGAGAAAACGATTTGAAATTCTGGAGAAGGCAATGAGTGATGAGTGTGTCGATAATTACTACCTTGTAAGTATCTTTTATCCTGACTCACTTAACATGTTGATGCAGCATTGGTTGTAGCAAAGTCTTGATCTAATGCCTATGACTGATCCCCATTGTATCTTTTGTGATCAGTTTGGGAGAACAACCGAACGTCCCTTACACGATATGGCCATTGCGGACATAAGGATGGGACTAAGTGCCATGTGAAGATATGGTGATGTTGAGATGAAGGACTCAGAAGAGAGAAGATGTTATTGTGAATATGGAGGAAATATAAATGGAAGTCATTGTATCGGATTGATTTGAGGAAACTCAAAACACCAAGAACCTAGAACCAGAACATAGCTGATATGTTTTGGAGTTATTGTTACTTTTATTAACTATTATTTGGGATTTGACTGGATTGTTACTTTTATTAACTATAATTTGGGATTTGACTGAATATTTCCTTTGCTTATATTTATCTTCCATCCAAATATTTTGAAAGTTATAAATATAGTAAGCTGAAGTAAGGTTATGATTGATCAAATTATTTTTACTGAAACTACTTTTTTTTTGTCATCCACTGAAACTACTTTGCTTGATTAAATATGCTGAGACAAGTTGAAAAGAACTCCAAATTAATCTCAGAGCAAAAGTTGATTCACTAATCTCTTTTCCTTTATTCTTAGTTTAATCCTTGCATGCAATTTATCTTCTTTTAGTAAACCAAAGAACTGGTTATACATGAGCTCTCTCAAAACTGAAGACACATATATTTTTTTACATGTTTGAACCTTTGATTTCTACATGAGATTTGCATGGAAAGAGAACATCCCTAGCTCCCTCCCTGATCACCATATGAACTTGTTCGCATTATTTTGATAGTCTCCAATTTGGGATCCTTAGATTGAGATGAAAGACAGCGTTATCACTACGTAATATACATATTAGTATTACACACATACATAATACTAAAGGTATAGTAATGTTTTGATCATATAGATATTAATTAGAAAAGAGAAAGAAAAAAAGAGAGGAGTAGCAGAAAACAAGGAAGCTGGTGGGAAAAAAGGTGACAAAAGAGAAAGGCTTTAATTCCACGCCTTGCTCCAGCTTCCAAACATCTACCAACTTCTCCACGATCCTTTCCCACTTTACACTTTGTATACTGTATACATACACTTATTATGGAGTAAGTTTACTCTTTTATACAGTAGTAAAAAAAGAGAGAGAATATTTACCAATATTAGACATATAAAAGTTTACCATACATTCTTTTCCATTATAAATCAAACTAAGATTATCGTTAAATAATAAACTCAGTATAAGATAGAATCAATATAAACATAATTTGTAATGATCGATATTTGTAAAGATGCGTATTGAAGCTTCATTCACATATATGCATGCATACACGTCTTGTAACATGTATCCATATAGGTTCGTTCATTACGTAAACATACGGTAACGATAATTGGATATCTATATCAATGTGTTTCAAAGGTATACACAGCAAGGGGACAAGCCAGGCTGTGATGCTCCTAATTTTTATCAGTCTTCTTAATTTGGCCTGATAATATTTAAATATAATAATTATCAATTATTGATTAGCATCCTTTTCTCATCAAATTGCTTGATCTTTTGTCGGTTGGTTAAGAGTTTTCCCAACCGATTAAGGTTCAGCCCTAAGTTTTCCCGCATTGTAAAGGCGTGGAAACAGTTTAATTGAAAGATCCAAAAGTGTATTGTATACGATTCTTCGTCAAATAAATTCATAGAGAAATGGAGAAAAATTAGAACTTGTTTTAAAATTAACATATAGTTCATGTCAAAACTACAGTAACACCATTGGTCTATAGATCTTTGATTGTTTGTCCGCGTATACGATCACACTCAGTGTATTTTTTTTCTTACCATATCCATGATTCTAATTGTATACTAAGTAAAGTTTATTTGTTAATTATCATTTGTAAACATTCGACGTTTTTCTATTTGCCTATATATTGCAGTAATATTTTTTTAAAATATATATAAACAGTACCCAGTAATAACTTTTCCTTTCATGTGAACGCAAATTCAAGTGCAGAATTTGAAAATCTATAAGCTATAATGAGGATTATTTGTTACTTTATATCTGCAAGAATAGTGTAGATGTTTGACCTTTTATGTAATAAGTCCATAATGAAAAGGTCTTAGGGAAGGATAGCATTCCCGTGATGGAGGCCGTAGGGTTTGTATGATTGTGTAGAGTCTTTTCATTTCACCTTACCTTATGTTGTGCGAGACAGATCATACCTAGCTTACACTTCTAAATATATTTATTAGGTAGCAATTTACCAATCAATTAAATTATCAAAAAAAAATTACCAATCAATTATATGTGTATTACAACTATATACCAGACTTTCAAAACTGACACAAAATCAATGTTGAAGTACGTTTATTTCATAACTTCTTGGGTTAGTGGATTTGGAGGGGAGCTAAAGAAGTTATCTTAATAAATAAAAAGAATTAGAAAATAAAATTTAAATCTCTTCTTAAGGGCATGATTAATGCAGGTCTCTTAAGAAGGGGTTCTTATTTTTTAAGAGACCGTTTCTTAATTTTCACTAAGAAAACTTAAGAACCGTCTCTTAAATAGGAGACATAAGAGACGTCTCTTATCCGGAAAAATGTTAAAAAAAAAAAAAAAAATTAAAAAGAGGACAAAAAAATTAAGAACCCCATCTTAAGAGACCCGGGTTAAAGATGGCCTAAATGATGTGAACCTAATTAAAGCCTATGCCAAAAGCACATTTAGGCTTTTGATTTTTGTATATCCCAATAGCATAAAATATACAAAACCGAATTATCTTTACAATCATTCGCATTGGGATTTAAATAACCAAATGATTATAAACACCACCAATAGTAAGATAAGGATAGTTAGTGTTGCAACTAAACATCCGCATGCATAGAGCACTTAGATGAAAATTAGATTATTAATTATTAAAAACCCTCGAAACTATCTGAAGAGACACATAGAATGGCTCCTTGGCATATGGTTAAGCCCCTTTAATCTATCTTCTCATATATAAAAGCATATGTTACACATCTTATTACATGCACACACCCACATTGTATTCAACTCTTATACACGCAAGCAATTGTGTTAATGGCAACACATATCGATATCATCCAAAAGCTTAATGTATATCCAAGATCTCAAAACCAAGACCATAAGAAACTAATCACTCTCTCCCACTTGGACCGTCAATGTCCTTTACTCATGTACTTGGTTTTCTTCTACAAGAAGACCACACCTCGTGACTTTGGCTCGGTCTTTTCCGACCTGAAACTCGGGCTGGAGGAGACTCTCTCCGTTTGGTATCCCGCCGCTGGCAGATTGGGTTTAGATGGAGGTGGCTGCAAGCTCAACCTCCGGTGTAATGGGGGCGGTGCAGTCATGGTGGAGGCGGTGGCGACTGGTGTCAAGTTGTCAGAGCTTGGTGACTTGACTCAGTACAATGAGTTTTATGAGACTTTGGTTTACAAGCCTTCATTCGATGGTGATTTCTCTGCGATGCCTCTTGTTGTTGGTCAAGTAAGTTTATCATAAAACTATACATTTTTCGCAAGAATTATGATTAATTTACCCTATTAAGATATTGGTATTTCTTGTTTTTTTAGCCTTATGTAGTATTTTATGTGTAATAGATCAATGTTTTCATCAATATGATTCGTGGCCAGTAAGAATATACCTAGACACAAACATTTCATTCGCTTATAATAAAGAATTGTGAGATCAAAGTCGAGTTATAACGTACTTAGAAGGCTTCTTTTGTTTTTACTTAGAAGGGGTTATATTACCTCAAAAATGCAAAACATCTATTTTTTTATTTTTTTTAGTAACAACAAAAATATTTTAAAGGATTTATTAATCCCTATCCAGTATTTGATGATTATCGACGTATAATAAGTGTAGGTGACAAGATTTGCATGTGGAGGTTACTCAATTGGGATAGGTACAAGCCACTCACTATTTGATGGCATCTCAGCTTACGAATTCCTTCAAGCGTGGGCTTTCAACTCTCACAATCACGATAAATCCAATGGTAAGATTACTAATAAAAAGGATATTTTGGTCATCAAACCGGTTCATGATCGAGGAACCCTACTGGTTAACGGCGACGCTAACCGGAGCCGGGACGCTACCCAAGTAACCAAGGCTGCAGCCATTTATCATCTGTACCAGCTGATCAAACAAGCCATGATGACCCATCAGGGGCAAAACCATAATTTTGAGTTGGTGGACTCTAGTTTTGTGATCAAAACATTCGACCTTAGTGGTGAAGCGATAGAAACCATGATGAAGAAGAAATCACCAGAAGGTTTCTTGTGCTCCTCCTTTGAGTTTCTTGCTGCTCATTTGTGGAAGGTAAAATCAATAGAATTATTTACCTTCTTATTGTTTTCACTAAATTTCTTTATATTAGGTAGATTATTAATAAGTTGGTATTGTTTTTTTGGTATGTAATTTCGTTGTCACAATAGTGCGCCTTTTAAAATTGAACCACCATTTTAAATGTCTTCACGTAAACATTACTCCCTCTATTTCATATCTTACATATTTTAGAAAAAAAAAATTATTTCAAAAAAAAATTTTTTTTTTATTTTCAATGCATGTTTATCAACTAATAATGAGTAACTGCAAATTTTTTTAAAAAAAAATCAATTACACTTATTGAATTCTTATTAGTTTAAATTTATAGAAAAACATCAAAAAATTATGCATTTATTATATGTTTTATCAATATGTATGAAAAAACTAAATATGAATCATACTTGTGAACTATAAACGTAAATAAATAAAATGTTTTGTGTTTGCGTTTAAAAATTGTCAAAACATGTTTTTTAAAAAGGATAAATTATCTTTGTTCAAAAGAAAAGGAGATAAATTATCTTGAAAATAATTGAATAATATTTTAACATGTAACACAAATGCAATATTTGCATCTGAAACAATCAACGACATTAATATAGACATCCATATTAACGTGTATAATATTTATGTGTATGCAGGCAAGAACAAGGGCTTTAAAGTTGAGGAGAGACGCCATGGTATGCTTACAATTCGCGGTGGACATAAGGAAGAGGACGTTGCCACCGCTTCCAGAAGGATACTCCGGCAACGCCTACGTGCTTGCCTCCGTAGCATCAACCGCCGGAGAACTACTCGAAGAGCTAACACTCGAGTCAATAGTTCACAAGATTAGAGAAGCCAAGAAGTCCATTGACCAAGACTACATCAACGCATACATGGAAGCTCTTGGAGGTGGTGAGCAAAGAAATGACGGAAACCTCCCTCCTATCAAAGAACTAACCCTAATCTCCGACTGGTCAAAAATGCCATTTCACAACGTTGGCTTTGGCAACGGCGGTGAGCCGGCGGATTACGTGGCACCACTGTGTCCTCCGGTGCCACAAGTTGCTTACTTCATGAAGAACCCTAAAGATGCTAGAGGGGTTATTGTGAGGATTGGTTTGGACCCACAAGACGTTAGTGATTTTTCAAATCATTTCCTTGGTTATTAGATGTGATAATTTAATTAGTAGAATCTTTATTAATTACTACTTTGTGTTAATATATATGATGATGATGGCTCCTCTATATATGCATGCGTGTGTTCTAAAGATACTTTATTGTAATTGGGTTATTATGGATTTATAATGACATCTCGATGCTTTGTGTTAGGACTTTGTGTATTTGTCGTTATCACTTTAAATTATGAGTCTACCTTCCGGAATTTCTGGATATAAATATATAAAGTTATGTTATATGTTATTTTGTACTTATTTTCTCTTTAGGTCCCCAGTGGACGCCTAAGCCAGGTTTTGGCCATATATGGTCGAGACATGGTCAATTTACAGTGTCACATGGTCGAGATATGGCTCATGTAAAAGAATGTTTTTTTTTTGATGATTTAGAGACTAATCTATATCCAATCTGATATATTTTCTTTTTGTTGATGTGACCATAGATAAAATTCGTTATCCGTGTACTGTTACAATTTATAAAATTATTCTGCTTTGGATCTTCCAAAGTTACTAAAACAAGTGGGGGAATTTTGTAAACAAGAGGTAACAGTTTCTTACAAGGAGAGAAAGAAGAAAAGACAGAACCAAAGATAATATTAGTTGATTGTGTCTGAATAAAACACTCTTTCTCATGTTGACCAAGTACATAGAAAACATAAACAGATTATCATATGCATGTTTTGAGTGAGCTATTGTGCCATCCAAACCCCAAATCTCCTTCAAAGAACTCAGCCTGGCTCTGTTCCTGTTACGTTCAAAGAAACAACCATTAAATCTACAAATGAAAAGATGGACAAAGCAAATGATTTATACCTTTGGCATCATGGAGTTGACTATATCATCCAAGGAACCAGCATCTGAAGGCATTAAACCATTCTCTAGCTTCTGTTGTTCCACAAATAAGCCTTCATTTGGATTGCTACTTCTCAGCAGTTGAGCATCAGTCATTGGTTGTGCAGCATCTGAGTTGCAGAAGTGGTTCCATTCCAAAGCGTCTGGTTTGGAATGGACATCACTCTGTGAAATATTGGTTGGCAATAGAGTGTTTGACCAGTCTTCAAGACGCTTGTTCATCTCAAAGTGAGGCGAAAGCCCCGGGTTTAAGGATGGATATGATGACTGCTGGAGAACCAACTGATTATTGGGAGCAACCATTAGAGAGCCTTGTTGTGAACTAAAGCTCTGAAAAGCCTTGTTGTTATTGTTATTCTGAAGATCATCTAATGGTGGAATCGGCATTCCCTGAAGTATGTATCCTCCATCATTGTGGTTACGAGGAAGAGACGATGAGACATGTGGGAACATTCCTGCATAGGAATTTAGGTGACCAAGAGGATAATGCCTCATGGTTGCGGCTCCACCATGGAACTGACTAGATCCAAGAGGTATTTGACGGTGATGGTGGAAGCCGCTAAGCGCTTTGAGAGAACTCATTTGCATAAAATGTGAGTCCATAGCCGCCATGTTAGCTTGTTGATTAGCTTCATTTGTTATTTTCTTCAACGCGGAACGAAACTTCTGCAGCCAGAAGACATTGTAAGTTGTGTTAATTGAAACCATAATCACGAATAAGAAGAATCATAGCCTCTCTTTCTCACACACACACACCTGAAGGTGGCTAGCAACATTCTCTCTTGTGAGCTTATCAACATTCATCAGCTCAAGAATCTTTTTCGGTTGAGCTTCTGCATCATTTCAACTTTCAATCAGAAAAATGATGACACAAAGAAGCTAATAAAAACACTTAGAGATCAAGAAACGTTACTCTCAACGCCCATATGATCAACAGCTGCTAAGAACTTGTTGTGCAGCTCACGAGTCCAAAGAACACGAGGCTTCTTTTGAGCCGTTGGATCATCATTCTCATTACCTCTCTCTTCATCGTCTTCCTCATCTTCAAACTGATCTTTACGTTTTCTGTTTGCTCTCACACCGTTCTGATCAGATTCACCGTTAGTCACAATGCTCTTCATCTTCTTGAACTTGCTTTTCCTCACCACGTGTTGCCATATGTTCTTGAGCTCCTCGATACGCACCGGTTTAAGAAGATAGTCGCATGCACCGTGCTTGACTCCTTTCATCACATACTTTGGATCGCTATGCGCAGATAACACTGCAAAGAATCAAATCATCAATACAGAAACTAAATACAAGACAGGGGATTGTTTGTTCATACTTATGACAGGTAAGTCCATTTCAAGACCAACAAGCTCAAGGAGCTTGAAACCATCCATGTCTGGCATGTCGACATCGCTAATAACGAGATCAAACTTGTTCTTGTTCTCCCTCAACAACTCCAGTGCGGTCTGTGCACTGTCCGTTGTTGTAACTGCACATAGAATCACCCCCAAAGTAATTAGCTTTGTGACAAGAGCAATCAAGTCTGTAATAATTTCCCAAAAAAAAGTCTCTGTTTTTTAAAACAGAGCAAGAGACAGTCTCAAAAGTCTATGTTTTTGAAAACAGAGTTTGAAGACCAACGAACTAAAAAGATGTAAAGAAAGAACCAATGAGGTTTCTGGCACATGTGAAGCTAAGTAAAGTCTGAAACTTTGATTGTTATAGTAGCATATATGCAGAGAATTAATACAACTTCAAATGGTGAATCTAACTAAATCTTGATTCAGTTCCTCAAAACCAATTTTAAATAAGTATCCAGTGTTCTAAAAATTGGTGTAAATGAAATCTAGAAAACATGGAGAGAGAGAGAGAGAGAGAGAGAGAGAGAGAGAGAGAGAGAGAGAGAGAGAGAGAGAGAGAGAGAGAGAGAGAGAGAGAGAGAGAGAGAGAGAGAGAGAGAGAGGAACCATGGTATTGGCAGCGATGAAGCAGAGTATAGAGAATACGGAGACAAGTTTGGTCATCGTCAACGGCAAGAACTCTCATGCCTACTGGAAACTGGTCCACCACCGCTTCAATATCTTGTTCAACAGTCATCTTCTTCAGAGATTTTTTCAACAAAAACAAGAACTAGGAATTGAAGTAGAGCTAGGACTATGGCGGAAACAAATAAGATTATTATTATTGTTGGTAGAATATATAAAAGATTACAATGAATGGATATCTAAAAGACAAAAGTTTCATGAAAGAGTAAAACTTTTTTTTTCTTCTCACGAGAAAGGAAGAAAGCTAAAGAGAATCTAAGCTATATATGGTTAATTCAATAACGCTGTGTTTTGATGGTCTTCACGATTGGCCAATTAAAACTCATTTAAGGAATTTTTCTTCTTTTAAAAAAAAAATATTTTTTTTTTCTTACCACTAGAAAACAAAAGACATTTTCGGACAAGAATCTGTTAGAAAATTCAGTGAGACGATCGATCACTGGAGCGTGAGAGTCACGCGCCTCATGGAGCGTGAGTTTTTGTCATTGGGTTTGGTTGGCTTCTTTTGACTGTCTAGGTTCAATTTTAACCGAGATTCGGTTCGGTTTATACACTTTCTTAAGGGAAAGTCGGTTCGGTTTAGAATATGAGGATGGTTGACTCGGGTTTATACTTGGTGTGTCTCAAACCAGAATCGTCAACGGAATATTCCGGTTTAACTAGAATTATTACTTTTTAGTTGGATAATGATGCTAATTACTAAGGAAAGAAAATTTATAAGAAGGAAAATAAAGAAAAGAATGGATAGAAATGGGAAAGTGTTTTATGTATATGATTCGGTATTTCATGTAATTAAGATTTTTTTTTTTTTTTTTTTTTTTTTGATTAACATGGGGGTATCCCAGGCTGATTAACATGGGGGTATCCCAGGCCCATGGAGAGGCCCAGACTAATCTCCAAGGGGAGGTGCAGCCCACGGATAGACCCTCTCTCCGGGTATTCAAATGGGCCCTAAAGCATGGGCCCATATCCGTGTAAAGTGACCAGGATAATTGTGACTTAGTTTCGCGCAGCAGGTGGATCGAACCTGAAACATGTTGGCGTCCCAGTCCCGTCTCCTTACCACTCGACCACAATCACCCGGTCATGTAATTAAGATTTGAGATATGTTTCAGATATTTTACAGAGTATTGAAGGCAGGAAATATAAATTTTTAGATATTGCATAAACGAAAACTTTCCTAAATCTATGTCTTTCGATTTAATTGACTGTCAAAAAATCAAAATCAACTGTATGGCAAACGGATTTATCATAGTAATTAACTGCAAACTATAACAATTAAATTTTTAAAAGTAAAATAAAATAATAACTGAGAAAAGCAAGACAGGCTTTAGGGAGAGCATGGTGAAAGTTGGGAAGTGCGAGACACGCATGAGCGTACTTCATGGCTTTTTCCTCTTTCGTGCAGTTTCAGAAAGATTCAGTAAAAATACGTATCCATTAATAAACAACTAATAATAGCTAGTGCCGATGATATTTTAATTAACACAAGTACATTGTTACTTGGATAACTATTATTTTTTTAATAATACTTGGATAATATTTCACTCTAGTTATATGATATTTAGAAGGAGAAGAAAAGTATGATTTAGAAAAATGTTTATAATTTAGCAGATTCCGTGTAACGTTAAAAGGAGTTGAAGTCAATGTAATAGCTAGATTAAGCACGATATTATCACCGGCCATTTGTATCATATTGACTTAATTAAGTTATAATCAAAAAAAATATTAGACAGAAACTATAAGTTGAGTAGCGATGAGCACGCTATTATCACCGGCCATTTGTATCATATTGACTTAATTAAGTTATAATTAAAACTAAATTATTAGACAGAAACTATAAGTTGAGTAGCGATGGGAATAACGATAAATATCTTTGAATTTTTATTTTTTTTGAATAAAACTAAGAAGTCCTTGGAAATTGGGTCCCATCCACATTCTCAGATTACAAACAAAAGCTTGATGAATGCAAAATAAGATCCCAATGATTTATTAGACTTTGTGTATTAATATTGTTGTATTAAAATATCATAACAATCATATTTGTTGTATGCTTTCTTGGATTGGTCACCTACCGTGTTCGTTTCTGTACCTCTGGTTTCCTATTATATTATAAAGTAGTGTACCTCAGAAAACGAATTTTCTTTTGGCTTACATCGACAAGATAGCATTATGATCATTGTCTATACTGTATATGCAATGTTAAATGATCTAATACTACACTTTATTGAACGTTTTGTTCTCCAAGATTATAACAAAATCCAAGGATACCAACAAAAAAACTACAAAATTTAAACTTTTCTAGCTTATCAAGCGACTGAAAAATTCTTACCTACAATCAAAATTAATAATAATAGATGTTTTTTTATAAAAAAAAAAATCTGATAAAAACTGCTATTGGCGAGTGACAAGGCTTGATGACCATAGAATAAGGAAAACCATATTCAAAATTTCACTTTTTCAAAGAAAATCAAGTAATCAACTATGTCCGGTGCAATGCATTGCGAAATAAAAGACAACTTTCTAATACAAATTATAATCATTAACTAGACTTTGACCCGCACATCCGTGCGGGTTTTTGTTTATTTTATTAATGTAAACTTTGATATTATTGTAAACGTTTTAAACATATAATTTACATTTTAGTGTTATATATTGTGTTACTCTATAATTTTATTATTTATCTTTCTTATCCGGCATTATTTTAAGTGCATTAATTATAATAAAAATAGTTGCTTTTTTGGTAAATATTTTTTATATTTTTTAACCTATTTATTATAATTAAAAAAATTAAAATTTATATTTAAATTGATTTTTTATTAATATTTGAAATGAATTATTAAATTCTAGAGTCTTCTAATAGCATATTTGTGAATAACACATGAATTAAAGGTTCGTTATATAATTTATATTTTGATATTAACATTTTAGTAATTTTATATTTTTTGAGTCTCAAAAAAACATAACACTAATTTAATAGTGAATGATATTTATTTATTTAAATTAAAACATTTATTTCATATAGTACTTCTATTTTAATACCAATAAACTATAATTATAATATTTATAAAAGATAACATATAATTTTATTATTGTTTCTTAAATTTTACTTAAAATTAATTTACAATATTAATAATAATACTAATTACGAAATTAAATAATGCACTATTTTATAAAAGCATTAAAACATTTTAATTAGGTTTTGTTAGATTTTCCACAACTGATTTTGTTTGAACTAAAAATAATTAAATTTGAAATTAAAATTGAGTCATTAAGATTTTAAATATATATATATATATTTGCTTGATTAATGTAAATAATAAAATATATCATAATAACAAATTATTGAAATGGTCCTACTATGACTTTTTTCTAGTAGATTTTTTTGTACTTCTCTTTTAATAGAGAAGATAGTTCCCCTAGTTTTTTTTCTCTTCTTCTAAAGTGGCAAAAGAGAGATTAAAAAATATGTTTTCTAGAAGATCCATATTATGCACCAAATCTGTCAAGATTTTAAAACTTTAGTTATTGGAATTCACTTGTCATTAGCTACTCTCATTGGTTATGGCTCATAATCTCATAAATATATATTATAAACACAATATTCACATTTAAACATTATAGAGAAGATGTCATAACAGCAACACTTTGGTGTAATCTATATTATTAATGAAAAAGAAGATGCTGAAAGATTATAAAAGACAAAAGAAAGCAAACAACTAATAAATAAATAGAGGGGAAAATCAAAATGAGTCTAAGTTGAGTTAATCTTGTCTCCCACAAGGGCTAACCTCAGTAGTCACTAATATGCTTCTTGTTTGGTTGCTTCCTACTCATTTCCTATCTTACTCTCACTCGTATATATTTAAGGAAAACTTTGAATGATTTTTCTATTTATCGTCAACTCTAGAACATCATATCATAATGGTTACTATTCATACGCAATATACATATATAGTAATCATTATCAAGTAATTATGAAACAGCTAGCTGTGAACAATGGATGAATGATGATGACGCATAGGATTATTTTCATCATGAACCCTTTTATTCACTTCAATTGATGGAAAATGTATTTGATATGCATTGTCGTTGACTTAGCTATAGGTCCTCGTGTTGGTAAAAAAACAAGGAGTAATCCTACTTTAGCTAATATGTGGAGCTATTAATACTCTTATCATTGTTATAACACAAAGTAACAATTTTTACTGTATGCCTGGTAATATTGTCATGATCAACTTTATATAGTATATGATTTATTCCATTTGAAACATTGTATAAACCGATAGCATTATAATCAAAAGATGGAAAAATTATTTTGCGATGAATGAATTTAGCTTTCTCAACCATTGAATGAGCTCAATCCTATCTTTATTCATCATATATTCATGCAAGAAAAAGCAAAGCTCCGAGTCTATCCCTCTTACTCGCAAAAACTCCTTAATCGCTGCCTGAAAATCATACTTCAAACTCCTGCAAAAGAAACAAAAAATCACAAGTTTCAGTAGCTGCATTACTAGAGCTAAGACTAACACCTAAGTGATTCAAGAAAGCAGAGAGAGAGATCTGTACCCGAACTTAGGTCCCATGTAAGGCTGACCAGTGATTTTATCACGTCTAAGCATGTAAAGGTTTTGAATTTCGATACGGTTAGGCCACACGGAACAGAGGAACTCCATGTCTTCACTTCCATCAGCCTTGGAAATGCCTACAAGCAAGCTAATGTGAAGACGGACATCGCGCCCTGAAGCATCTAAACCGGTTCTTGGAACAGTCATGAACCCATCAAACATGGTTGCTTCCATTTTGATGCTTTCTTCTTCTTCTTCTCCCAACTTCCCTTTCATCACAATGCATTGTTCACCGGGACGATCCTCAACAGAGAATGATTTGAACTCAGTAGCTGGCTGCATTGGTTTTAAAGTCAAAATATCATAAAGGAACGGATCTATTCCCATTTGCTTGGACATTGAACAAAACTATAGTTCTCAAATGTAAGGAACAGAACAGTAACTCTTGTCTTTGTTAATATCTCTCTCCCTCATCAATACATACCCAACACAAGTACAATCTAAGATTAGCATTCAACCCTAAACCCTAAATCATAAACCCTAAACCCTAAACCCTAAATCATAAACCGTAAAACATCATTTCTAGATGAACACTCGGCTCAAAGGTTTGGATAAATCATATAATACCTGATGAGGAGGAGCATACTCTGATTGATAATCGATCTCGTTTCTTATGATTCGGAGGAGGTTGGATCTGAAGGGAGAGTTCGCCGACGCGATCGCTGAGTAGGATCGCCGCGAAGTAGTGATGTCTCGTGATTGGGGAGATGGTGAATGAGGATGAAAGCTGCGAGCTTTCGAGAGAGTACGGAGGAGAAGAGCCATGGAGGCTTTCATGGTCGCCGTCGCCGAGACTAGGGAGGGATCTGTTGAGTGGTGGTGGGTGTTTCAATTGAACTAAACCGGAATTGAACCGAATCGAAATAGCTGGGCCGGTTGTGGGTTTCTATTTTAGCGCGAATAGAAATAATCAATGGGCTTTGTTACAATGATTAATGTAAATAGAAATACTCAATGGGCTTGAACTATCTACTAATTATGTATGGGCCTTAACAGGCCCATCGATTACTTAACTAGGGTTTCCTCTATAAGATGAAAACGTTGGTCGCCACTTCTCCTCTCATTTAGCTTCTGCTTCCCAGCTGCAACTGCAAATCGGACAACGTCAAGATGGTACGTTTCTTCAATTAATCGTCGTTTTCTCCTGTTTGAATTGAACGAAAGTATTGATTTTTTTTGTTTATGTTGTTTGTGTGGAAAAAAAAATGAAATGAAACAGCCGTCGCACAAGTCGTTTATGATAAAGAAGAAGCTGGCCAAGAAGATGAGGCAGAACAGGCCTATTCCTCACTGGATTCGTCTTCGTACCGACAACACCATCAGGTTCGTCTTTTCTGTTCACCTTTCCGATCTATCAGCGAGTTAGGACATAGACAGTAAGTTCGGAAAGCTGTCTGTTGCGATTGATTTTGGGAAGAGACAGTAAGTGAGTTTGTTGTCTAAGTGAGTTGATGTAGTGAGTTAGTTCGGGAAACAGGGGTATGTAGTTTTGTCTATGTGTGTGTACGGAAGAGACAGTGACATTGTTTTTGTTCTAATGAGTTGTTTTGTTATTTTTTCAGGTACAATGCCAAGCGCAGGCACTGGCGTAGAACCAAGCTCGGATTCTAAGTGGAAAGCCTTCTCCAAAAAGAGTGTTCTTTCTTTTTTGTTGGTTTTAGCATTTCCCCAAGTTTTATGGATTCATGTTGTGACATTTTTCATTGTTCTGTAAGACTTTGTCTCGTGAAGTTTGCTACAAAATTTTATATTTATAAGAGAACTTCATAGCAGCTGTGTTATTTGATTCTTTTGGTTTCTTGTTTATTTGTTGCTTACATATCATCTTCTTGCAATTTAGACTCTGGATTAGGATCTAGCTCTCTGTCCATTTAGTGCTCGAGTAGTATCTTTCAAGCTTCTTGTGTCTGATTTGTTAATTGTTCTGAAGATGTAGTCTCGTTTATGTCGCAGATGATGTAAATGATAGAGAGATAGCGCCAAACACAATCAGAGTTCTCTCCTTTGAACAAGTCGTATTGAAAAATTGTGCAAAATCTATTGTATCCTTATGTCAAGAATTAGTAACAAATATTGTTCATCTATATAACTCGTTGGGAGTCTAACAATCCAACAATGCCTGAGAAACATAATCAAACCAAAAGGTTCCTTGACAAACCAAGAGCATCTCTTTCAATAAGTTCAAGAATACGCCATATATGACTAGTTCTTATTGTCAATTTATGGAGAAGACCAAAGCTCAGCTTACGTTATGGTATGAGTCAATGATAGCATCAGCAAGGTACTCACATTTCGCCATAGACAACCCAGCCAGAGATATCCTCCCATCTTTAGTCATGTACACATGCCACTTGTTCGTCATGTTATCACTCTGCTCATTTCACACACAAAAACAAACTTGTCTCAACAAAGCCTAGGAGTATAAACATTTTGAGCAATTAAGCAAACCTGAGCTTTGTTGAGGCCAGTGAATGAGAACATCCCAATTTGCTTCAGAATGAAAGACCAGTCCTTGCCACTCTTGTCTTTTGAAACCAAGCTATCGTACAGCTTCTGTCTCACTGTCTTTATCCTCCCTGCCATCATTTCCATCTCTGCTTTCCATTCACCAAACATAGTTGCATCTCCCACAACATTGGCCACAATCCTCGCCCCATGAACTGGTGGATTCGAGTACATAGGCCGAGCAATCCTTTTCAACTGGCTCTTCACCCTGAAAGAAAATAGTGTTACTGATCAACCTCAACAGGCTCATGGTAAGAAACTTGATTAAGTGTTTTACCAAGTGTTCTAAAAATCGGTCTAGTCGGTTAATCGGATCTGAACAAAACAACTTTTCCAAAAAGAAATTTTAAAAAGTCGGTTAGACATTTGAAAAATCAGCCTACGCGTCCGCCTAAACATTAATCTTCTATAAAAGGCCTAACACCGCCTAAGGATTCCTAGAACATTGGTTTTACTTTTACCTTGTGGCAGCATCAGCTGATGAGCAGACAACATTGATTGCACCAATCCTCTCAGCATAAAGACCCAAATTTTTACTATATGACTGAGCAACAAAAAACTCCATTCCACGTTCTGCAAATAATCTCACAGATGCTGCATCTTCATCAAGGCTTCCACTAGCAAATCCCTGCATGTAGCATCAAAATAGGTTGAGTAACTCTCTTGGAAACTAGTCATAAGTATATGGAATGTGATACCTACCTGGTATGCAACATCAAAAAACGGGATATGGTTCTTCTCCTGAATGACATCAGCTATTTTCACCCATTGTTCTGGTGTTGGGTCAATTCCAGTTGGGTTGTGAGCACATCCATGCAGCAATATGAATGATCCTTCTGGAGCTTCCTGTACAGTTTCAACATCAACCATTCAGATACTTAATAGTTTATGGAATGATCATCACATAAAGAAAAACAAACCTTTATATCTTGTATCATCCCCTCAAAGTCCAAACCAATTGTTTTTGGATCATAGTAACGGTATTCAGACCATGGAACTTTGGCATCATTGAAGATATTCTTGTGATTACCTGAAGTAGTAGTAGTAGTTTGTCAGTGGAGAAAAAGATGTTACATATGAAAGTGATATACACTGGTCAGTGCAAAACACACCCCATGTTGGTGCTGATATCAGAACTTTTGCTCCAGGAAAGTAACGCTCAATAAGAGCTGCGGCTAACCGCAGTGAACCTGTTCCTGAAAGACCCTGAATGGTTGCCACCTGGTGGATTGGAGCCAAGGGAAATGAATAAGCTAAGACTAAAGCATTGCTGAGAAAAAAAAAAGAACATCAAGAGGGAACAAATGAACATACTTTTTGTTCCTTAATAACAGGATGACCAGCTCCAAAAAGCAGCTCAGCAGTGGCCTTGTTGAATGCAGCTAACCCCTCTATTGGGAGATACTGCAGTTTTCATCCAAGCTTTAAGTAAGTTTTGATGATCTAATTGCTTGTAAATACATTTTCAAGTTACCTCTTTATTATCTCCTCTCTCTAACATCAAGTTCTCAGCCTAAAAATAAAGGTGAGGAGATTAACCAACACTTAATCTGTAAAAGACAATCATCAAACAGACAAAACTAAGTAAAGAAAGGCTAAAATTTTCAAACCTTTTTAACGACATTAAGCACATAAGGTTGGAGTTCCTCAGTTCGATAAGCACCAACACCGAGATTGAGCTTAAGCTCATTAGTGTCAGCTTTGAATGCTTCACTGACTCCAAGAATAGGGTCTGGTGGTGCCATTGTTATACCCTCGAAACGAGAAGGCTTGACTGCAACCGACATTGTTACCCGACTAAGAGACTGAAACAAAAGCCATTTAATCAGATAGATTACAAACTAGAGTTATCTAGCTTCTGGTCAGCTCTAAATGTTATTTAGATTGTTCATATGGTTCATGTTCAAGCAACAATAAGTAAAGACAGTACCTTTGTTCTCAGGAAGGAGTTCGAACCTGAAGTTCCAAGCTTTAGCTTATCCTGTCCGAGTATAATCAGAAAACCAAGTTCAGGAACAAGTAATCTCTCTACACATCGATACAAGAATAACAAACGAAGTACCTTGTTAATCTCGCGTGGTAACAGAGAAGTAGAGCAGAGAGAGAGCATTGAAGAAGCCATGGAATCGTTACGGATCAAAAAAAAAAGCTGCAACAGGAACCAAACCAAACTTAGTACGAGGATAAGCAGTTCAGACAAGAAGATGATCCACACAAGAGATCAGGAGAGATGATTAGTCACCTTAACTTCGTTACAACCGCGAGGTATCGAAACGATCAGATCGAGATTAGTGTTTAGAAAGAACAATGGATCACGAGACGATACGTACAAAGTTAATTATGCTAGGCTTGTCCTGAGAGGGAGGGTATAATGGTCACTTCACGGTGTTTAAAAGATATAGAAAGTACAAAAGAGTTTTGGATTCTCTGTCTGGATAGTGGTTGATGACTTTGTAGCAGTTTCAAAGCTAGTTGCAACCATTAAAAAGAGATATTTGTGAAACTAACCCACAAATATTGAATATTTACTTGGTGTGACATAACAAATACAATAATTAGAAGTGAATACCCCTTTGGAAACCTCTGTTCTTACATTTTCACCCCATAGTTCTGAGTTAGTCAGATTGTAGCAGTTTCAAAGCTAGTTGCAACCATTAAAAGAGATATTTGTGAAATTAACCCACAATTATTGAATATTTACTTGTGATGTGACATAACAAATATTGATTATTTGCTGGAACCAAACCCGATCTGATCCCTTAATTTTGGGTCGGGTTCGGTTTGTATCTTCATACATAGACAGACGGTGATGAGGACCTATGGGGGCACGTGCCCCCATTTACTTTTTATATTTTCTTAATAATTAACTTAATATGTTTATAAATACTTCTAATTCAAAAAATATGTATAATGAGAAAATGTGTGTGTTCCCAATTATATTTGATCCTAGTTCCGCCTATGATTCCATACCTAGTTGAAGTATGAAGGGTGAGTTTTAAGGGACGTGTTAATGTCTAATGTTCGTAATGATGATACATGGACCCACGCGACGCAAGAGAAAGCAGCTGACTCAAATGAGAGACGCACATTCTATAACAAGGGTCGTCGTGGGATCCAATCACTCTCGCCCATAAAACCACTTAAATAATTTTCATGCGCCTCTTTCACGTTAAAGCTGAATATTAAGTATACTTTAAATGTAAGTTAATATTTTGGGTCGACCACTTCTTACATTTCAAACGTTATTGTCTTTTACCTATTCTCAAAGCAAATATTCTAATAGCATTTTCTAAACTAAGCATATATAAAACCATCTTAAAATATCTAGATGTTGATGGAGAATAGTCGATATACATATATATACAACTCACTAAAATAGATCGACCAACTTAAGATGTGCCACATATACCCTGATTAGTAGTTTAATAGGTTTTAATGGTGGACCTTAAACCAAAACAATACAAAGTCAACGGTGTACGTAATCCATGTCATATTTTTTGCAATACTAGATTAAAAGTATATATTGATTTGAGATCGTAGAACAATTGTCCAAATACAAACAAATGCCATGATAGATAATGAAGATTGAGTTTTAAAATGTGTAAACTTATTTAGACATACGTGAATATGGTAAATAATCAGGTTTTTGTGTCAATTTTTGTAATGTTTATGATAAATTTGTGCTGCTTCAAATATGTAAATGGTGCATTTGTCGTGTCTTATGTCAGCATATCGTAATACAACGTTTTGGATTGCATCACTTGCATTATGTCGTTATTAACTAGTCATACACATAATGTTATCGTATGTTTGGTTCACAAATTAACACGTTCGATCGCACTTATATATGAACCTGTTACATTTCAGAAAGATCATATCAACGTAGCATCGTTATCCCATGTGTTGCTTGTTCGTTTAAACAGTTTTCAACCAATTTGTTAATGTTTACGAATCTCTCTAACATTTTGTTAATCTAATACGAAACTTTCTTCGCTAATTTATTATTATTATATAATTTTATACTAATTCTTAGGAGTTACTGGGACATAATATTATTTATGGATAGAGTATGAGTAAAGTTTACTCAAAGGCCAATGTTTGCTTCCAGATTTATTTACGTCTAATATCTCTCATCCAACGATCCTTATTTCGATTTTCTTTAAACGGCAGCGTTTTGATTGTCTGATGACGTCAGCAGTTTCGTTAAGTGACGTCAGCAGGTTTTCACAGAGAGAAAAATAAAGTTTCCATCTAACGGTTGAGATTTGTTTTCATATGAATCCAAGGGTGGTTGTTTCTACCTTCACAAACCTTTTTGATGTTGTTGTTGATGGATGGAGAGATTCCTCCTCTGTTCACCAACTTCTTCTTCATTCCCATTCTAATAAATAAATAAACAAATCAAATCCTCTGCCACTTCTTCATGTTGCCTCAGACCAATCTGAGGATCTCTCGGTTTCATCTTCACTTGCTCGACTTTGACTTTTGACTTGTTCGAACTTCACGTTTAAGTTCTGTCTGATCAAATCCTCTCTCTACTCCAAGGTAACGACGATTAACTCTTCTGATTAATTAACGTGTTTATTCATAACTTTTTCGAAAAGATTTAATTTTTATTGGTTATTTATTTGTTTATATGCATGGTTTTGGTTCAAAAAAAGGCCGTAGATTTAGGAACTATGGATTCTGTATATTGCAGGAATAAAAAGCTTTGGATTTTAAGTTTTTTTTTTTTTTTTTTGAATTGGATTAATAACGTTTGCGCCGGCGGCAACCACCGATCTTCTTTTTTTTCGCCGCCGTCTGCATTCTCTGTTTTCGTGTTCGAGGAACCGTTAAATTTTAAAGCTTTGCCGCGCCCTCTTCGTGTTCATATCAAAACCTGAAAACCCGTTTTAGAAAATAGTATAAAGGCTCTTGCTTTACCTGATCTGACTTGAATCCAGCAGCTCTTACTTGGTCAACTATGGAGTCAACAAAGGTTTGCATGAACGCACACTGTGGATCAACCTCCACGTCAGGTGAGTGGAAGAGAGGCTGGCCGATGCGATCCGGCGAATTAGCCTCTCTCTGTGATAAGTGTGGGTAAGCGAACTAATCACACTCTTGATGATTCAGGAAAGTTTCATGTTTCCGTTTTAAGCTAAGTTTTTTGGTGTTGGAGTTAGGTCTGCATACGAGCAGTCTATATTCTGCCAAGTGTTCCACGCAGAGGAATCTGGTTGGAGAGAGTGTAATTCATGTGACAAGGTGAAAAGTAAATATAGACTATGGCTTAAAACGTGTTTTGCTCTCAAACATGTTTTGATTTGTGCAGCGTCTTCACTGTGGATGCATTGCTTCTAGATTCATGATGGAGCTTTTGGATAATGGTGGTGTTACATGTATAAGCTGCGCCAAAAAATCAGGACTGTTCTCTGTAAGACTATTTATCTCCCCCTCCTTTGTATTGGATTCTTTGTGAGTCCTATACTCATGCAATCTCTCTTACAGATGAATGTCAACGGTAGGGAGTTCACTTCATTTGCTTCAGAAGAGCATGTAAGCAGTGTTCTGGATAGGACAAATCTCAAACACTTGCTTCAATTTCAAAGAATCTCCCCCTCTCAACCTTTTCTTCAGATGAAACAAGAAGAGTCTCTTCTTCCTGCTAGACTAGATGCTCTTAGACACAAAACTGAGAAGACAGAACCGAACTTGAGCATTTCACTTGGACCTACGCTTATGACAAGTCCATTTCATGATGTTGATGATAGAAGCAAGACTACTCCCATTTTCCAGATGGCATCTCGGTCTAGACAACTGCTTCCAAAACCTGCGAACTCAGCTCCCACTGTTGCTGCTCCCATGGAGCCTAATGGGAGCCTTGTGTCACAGATTCATGTCGCTCGGCCTCCTCCAGAAGGTCGAGGCAAGACTCAGTTGCTTCCACGGTATTGGCCTAGGATTACTGATCAGGAGCTGCAACAATTATCTGGACAGTATCCTCATCTGTATGTTTCATAACATTCTTATTCTACGTTTTTTGCAATATCGTTTCTATGCTAAGTAGTCCTTAACTGTTTATTCTCCTAAGCTCAAACTCCAAAATTATACCACTCTTTGAAAAAGTTCTGAGTGCAAGTGATGCTGGTCGTATTGGTCGACTGGTTCTTCCTAAAGCATGTGCAGAGGTAACTTGTTTCTAATGTTCCCTAGGCTCTTAGTATCAGGTAATAACCTTTTATGGTGGTAATTTAGGCATACTTCCCACCAATCTCTCAACCTGAGGGCCTACCGTTAAAGATACAAGACATAAAAGGGAAAGAATGGGTGTTCCAGTTCAGGTTTTGGCCTAATAATAACAGCAGGATGTATGTTTTGGAGGGTGTGACTCCTTGTATACAGTCAATGCAGTTGCAAGCTGGTGATACTGGTACTTTTTAAAAACCCTTTTGTTTTGTTACGTATACTCATAACATGTTGTTGGAACCCTGGTATGGTTAAATCAAACACTGGCACTTTTTTATTAAGTCTGACGTTTTGAATTTTTTCCATGATATATGCAGTAACGTTCAGCCGCACGGAACCTGAAGGAAAACTCGTAATGGGATACCGTAAAGCGACAAACTCTACAGCATCACAGGTAAAAGCTTATGCCAGTTTCATGTTGAGAAGATAAGCAACTGTTAAGTGAAGTATTGAACTAAAAGTATGCTTTCTGGTGCTGTGATTAATATGCTTTGAGTGAAATGTTTTTGTGTGGTTTCTTCAGATGTTCAAGGGAAGTAGTGAACCTAATCTGAACATGTTTTCCAACAACTTGAGTTCGGGATGTGGTGACATCAACTGGTCTAAACTTGACAAGTCTGAGGACATGGCAAAGGATAGCTTACTGCTTCAGCCTTCCCTAATTTCTGCTAGGAAACGTGTTCGAAACATTGGCACTAAGAGCAAGCGACTGCTCATTGATAGCGTAGATGTTCTAGAACTGAGACTAACTTGGGAGGAGGCACAGGAACTGCTGCGGCCGCCTCAATCTGTTAAACCGAGCATCTGTACAGTGGAAGATCACGATTTTGAAGAGTATGATGTGAGTTGATACAGTTTACCTGTTTTTTTCTCAAAAGCAGCTTGACCTTTGCACTGAATCAGGTACTTGATGCTATGCAGGAACCACCAGTTTTTGGGAAGAGGACCGTTTTTGTGTCACGTCAAACAGGGTAAGGCCTCATGTACTGTGTAATGATAGGATCAGTAGAATTTAAAGTACACTTGGAATGACCAGAGAACTAATGTAATAACTAACATCTGACTGATTAGTTCTGATATGTGATTCTTTAATTCTCAGGGAACAAGAGCAATGGGTTCAGTGTGATGCTTGTGCTAAATGGCGACGGCTTCCTGTGGATACTCTTCTTCCACCAAAGTGGCTATGCTCCGATAATCTCTTGGATCCTGGCAGGTAAACGAGACTGTATGCATGCTCAGCCTAGAGTAGTTTAGCACATAACATTGCATATTTTTCTCGAGAATTAATTGATAAAAATCTACTTTGACTCTTCACTGAGAAGGGCCACCTGAATAGTTTGAGTTGCTGTTTTTTATCTTCAGGTCTTCATGTTCTGCACCTGATGAACTCACTCCAAGAGAACAGGATACACTTCTCCGGCTGAGCAAAGGTATGATCAGTCTGTTTCATTAGAAACATTTTTTACATAGAAACTAAAGTTTTGTTTTCACAGAGTTCAAAAGGAGGAGACTGGCATCATCAAACCAGGAGGAAGCATCTGCTCTAGACACTTTAGCAAATGCAGCCATCACCACAACCGGTGAACAAGGAGATACCGAGGTCGCAGCCACGACCAAGCACCCAAGACACCGAGCAGGGTGTTCGTGCATTGTCTGCAGCCAACCGCCAAGTGGGAAAGGCAAACACAAGCCGTCATGCACTTGCACTGTATGTGAGGCAGTTAAGAGACGGTTCAAGACACTCATGATGCGGAAGCGGAACAGAGGAGAAGCAGGACAGGCAAGCCAGCAGGCGCAGTCAGAGTGCAGAGAGGAGACAGAAGCTGAGAGCATTCCAGCGGTTGAACCAGCTGCAGGTGGAAACATTGACTTAAACTCAGACCCAGCTTCTAGAGTGAGCATGATGAGCCTTCTGCAAGCTGCAACGTTTCCTCTGGAGGCATATCTGAAACAAAAAGCTGTTCCAAATACAGCAGCAGAACAGCAGAGCAGTGATATAGTAAGCACAGAGAATGGCTCATCCTCAGCCGCACAAGAGCATGACAAAGACACAAGTGGAGCTCCTGAGCCATTGAACTAACTAACCCCCTTTGGAATCCTCCATAAGTATTTATTCTTCAGAGGTGTGTTTATTAATGTATACAACCTTTCTTCAGATTATTCTGCCAATTATTTTTTTTTTTCTTGTTTTGGTTGTTGGTGTGTGGTGAGGCTTGAGAGAGAGAGAGAAAAGAATATTGGTGAGGTTTTGGAAATATACAAGACAGCCAACATAATCTTGACAGATTGTAATATGTATATGTATCTTTGGCGCGTTTGAGAAGATGGGTTAACTAAAGAGATTGTAAAAATGGTGCAGTGTCTCTTTGCCAAAGTTGTTGTCTACATCTTCTATATGCTCTTCACATCATTGGTTATTGATTTTGATTTTTAAAGAATAAGAATTGTAATGTCTCATATATGTGAAGTAAGTGACATTTGCTAATCAATAAAAGAACGAGTTGAATTGAATATTGGGAGACTACCATCAAACTATAGTAAGAACTTTACTTGTCACTTAGCCTCTTGACTTAGATACCATTGTATTTGCAATTTTGCATTAATGTTGTGTGTAACCCGGTTGGTTCGGATTTGGATTATGTATTTCAGTTTAAACCGGTTGAAATCTAACCGAAATTCACTGATCCACCATCTTCTTAAAAATGCATCGACAGACCCTAGGCCCACCACAAGAAGGAAATATTTAAAATAATAAAAGCAATATTACTTTTAAAATAATAATTTGGGCCGGCCAAAGTTGACTCGGCTCTATTGACTGATTCTGAAATCACTCGCACAACTGCACGCCATTCCTATTGTCAAACTACAGAGACGTCCTCCAAGGCTCCAACACATGGACTCTGCCTTCTTTCCAAGAAAAGAAAACCTACCTTTATTTATGATATTAATTAGAACAAATCTATTAAATAGATTTTTTTTAAAATTGTCACAAAAATAAAATTTAGAACAAAAAATAATTAAAATAGATTTTTTTAAAAAATATTTATTTTTACTTTTTAAATTTTAAATTTCATCTCCAAAATCTCACTCATAACTCTAAATTCCAAGTTTAAATTAGTTAATCTATACATTTTAATAAAATCTATTTGATCATTTTTTTAAAATCTATTTTTATAACAAAAACGTTTTTAGATATATCTCGGGTATTCCTCAATTATAATTATAACTACCCATAAGCCACAATTCTGTTTTTATATTCCCACTGCTGTTTTTTAAATAAAAAAATTAAGAGTAGAAAGATTAAAAAATAACACCAATAATCAGGAGATAGTGTAGTTTTTTTTTCCCCGAATATATATTGATTATCGAAGGTAAAACCAGTAATACAATAAGAGATTATCTCACAAATCTCAGATACAAAACAGGAAATCATCCTAACAGGGTTCTCAGGACCCGAACAAAAACCCCACCGCACATACCTTTCCATACCACCTTAACTTCACCATTAGAGGGATCGTCTTTCATTGTCAAAGAATTGGTGTAACCAATGAGGATGTCCAGCCGCTACATACGACTGAATAAATCCTTTAGTGATCACGCTTTGAGCTATGAAAGAAGCTCCTCTATTGGTCTCCTTACGAACTACCTTAAGTTGCCAATTTCTACACCGAGATAACATCTTCACCAGTTCAACTCCATAGAAACTAAAAGCAGGCCATTCATTCGGGTGAGATATGGCTCCAAAAAGCTCCTTGAACTCTCCTGCAAAAATAACATTCTCCACTTTTTGACTAATCATACTTTCAATTGCCCACAACAAAGTGATCCATTTGGTTTCCTCCTTTGATTTGCAACCAAAGAAAGCCCTTCTACTGCAAGGAGATAGTGTAGTTTAGTAATCCAAAATTTATTACAACGATGATAATAATAAAAGATAATAATGGCGTGGTCAAAGTAATTGGACAAGTGGGTGTGGCAGTAGAGTAAATAAATCGACATATGAAGGGTGAGTTAGGGAATAACAAAGGGGAGATAGATATTAGGTGGAGAGCCTGGTAGGACCCACAAACGCGCAAGAGTGGTAGCTGGTTTCGGTAAGGTGAGGGAGGTTGTCTCGTCGTGGGTTCCTCTCTCAACCCTAGAAAGAAACCACTTCATTTTCACGCGCCTCATTCACATTATAAAGTTGAATAATAAAAATATAAAAATAAAATAAAAGTGTTTTGGTCGACCACTTCTTTCAAATGATGTTTGTCTTTTACCTATTCCCAACACAAATAATTATCATTTGTTCTGAATTTATATAGATTATAAATCTTTGATCCACCTAGGAAATATCTGAATTTTAATATATTATAGTCTACATATACTCCCTCCGTTTCTAAAAGATCTATGTTTTAGAAAAAAAATTCGTTTCAAAAAGATGCATTTTTTACATTTTCAATGCGTTAATTAATGGTTAATTCCAAATTTCAAAGTGTTTATTAAAATATTATTGGCTAAAAATTATTGGAAATATGTAACTACAAAATATTATGCATTGGAAACTAAAATATTATATGTTTTCTTAATTAGTGTGAAAATTCTAAAACATACATCAATTTGAAACAGAGGGAGTATTATATTATGTCCATTTCATTCAAATAGATGGAGTAATCTGTGAACTATATGATGTCAAATAGTAGGGTTTTAAATGATAAGACTAAATCAATATGTATGTAAAATAAAACAAACAAACAATCACCTCAGTAGATGTTTAAATACATTGAACTAGAAGTGGTAAAATAGTTATCAAAATTATTTTATTGCTAGGTTAATTGAAGTTTATATGATCTAAAATATTAATAATGCAACTGAGTCAAAAGGGTAATTAGGGTTTGGAACACAATTTATATGATAATTAGCGTTTACTTTGGAGGCATATGGTGTATGAGAATAATTTAAAGTCTACTCAAAGGGTCAGATATAATTGTTAAACGCAGAGGTTGATAAGGTCAGGTAAAGTTAATTTATAAAATTTGTATAATTGATATGTGGGATGAATCACAAACAATTACGATAGCACAATAATCTTTATAGTAAAATATAAACCTATCATAAGTCGAGTTAGAATCCTTTCGGAGACATTCGATAAAATTGAAACGATATAGAGAAGATTAGCATGGCTCCTGCACAAGAATGACACGCACAAATAAAAAATAGTCTAAATTTAAAACTTTCGGTCAAAAAAAAAGTCTAGCTATGTTGTTTATAAGCCATAGTGACATACTATTGAATCTATTAAATATACCTTGCCGTGATCAATCCGTTTCCTTCATGAAAAGGAAATGAATAAAACAAAAAAAA
This sequence comes from Moricandia moricandioides, assembly GCA_905132885.1. Lineage (NCBI taxonomy): Eukaryota > Viridiplantae > Streptophyta > Magnoliopsida > Brassicales > Brassicaceae > Moricandia > Moricandia moricandioides. Next base: position 298,473 of record CAJHQQ010000014.1, on the reverse strand, counting down.
AAGGAAAAAAAAAAAAAAAAAAACTACAACAGAGTGCGTGAAACCACAGACGTTAAGAGAGAGTAGGTTAAAAAACTAACTCAAAGCTGTTTCGGACACGCTGGGACATCGTGTATAAAAACATCGTTCGTCCTCTTCATCATCCACCATACATGTATTCATTTCTTTCTAAATTAATTGTCTTTCATCTTCCATCTTCTTCTTCCTTCTAATTTTCTCAGCCCTTTCAAGTAACCATGGGCGTAGCGATTCTAAATCCTCAGGACTGTTTAAAACATCCTTTGTCTCACATGAAACATCCTCGTAACCCTAGCGCATGCCCCAACAAGCAGAAAAAACCTGTTTCAAACCGCACACGACGTAATCCGCCGCTTAAACAACCCTCACCGTCTCCTCCTCGCGCCGCCGTTCCGGTGACAAACCGCTTCAACAGCAACAACAACGTAGTTGGTCACGTTAGAATCCTAAAGCGTGGTGAGGAGATTGCTAAGAAAACATTTGATCTTGTTGTAGAAAAGCCAGATCTGGTATCTACTCGTCAGATCGGACCAGATCCAGGATCGATTCCGAGTCAGATCCGTTTACCCGTCCGTAAATCGAAGACGGTACCGTTTTACGCCGGTCCCGTTACCATGACGTCACCTCCTCCTAGCGACGTTCCTCTTCCAGCGTTCTTCGCCGCGAAGAAGAGCGTCTCTTTGTTCAAAGCCACCGATGCTACCAACGATATCATCAGGATGCTCCGCCTAGACATCGCGTGACGGCGTGTGTCTCCGATCATATGAGATGTTTCCACTGTTATCCAATCTGTTCCATTTTCGGATCGGATCTTCAATAAAAATCATCTACAGACGATGAATGAATCGAAAAGATTGAAGAAACGCATCTTCGTTATGAAACCGTTTCGAATCTTCCCTTATTTTTTCAAGGGGCAAGGTCGAAATATCTTCTTAACAGGTCTTTAGTTTCTCTTCGTGTTTAGTGTTTGTATAGAGTCTTTGTTCTTAGGCTTTTTTTTTAAATTGTTCGTGTCGGTTTCCTTATAGGTTCGTCTTTGTTCTTGAGTCTTGTTGTTTCTCACAGTTTCTGTAGTTCTAAGACAAAGTAACAGAGAGATGTATCTTACTTGTAATATGAAGATTACAGTTCTCTGTATTACTTGGTCTTTTGATGTAAGATTCGTATTAGTTTCTATCTTTGTATTTATTGAAATTAAAGTTTTTATTTGGCTTTTATACTATGGTTGTTCAGAGTATTCCGTTCATCCTGATTATTCAAACTAAGAATTACGAAGACCAATGCTTATGCCCAGATTATTTTACAACAACTCAAAATTTAAAATGGTTTATGGTTGCCTCAATTGTTTAAACTGGTTTGAGAGTTTCTTTATAACAGGCAAAGAAGCAGTGTTTATATGTTAATATCATACGCAAAGAAACAGCGTTGTAAGACCTTTTCTAATGAAAAATTTCATATATTTTTTTTCTAAAATGGAGTAAAATAGAATATAAAATTCAAACCTACTCAATTTTTAGTTCTATAATGAACAAACAATAACAAATTATTCTATATACAAGTAAATTCTATTATAAAGTAAAATTAAAGTGTTTTTTTTATTTAATATTTTTTTATTCAATTTTAAAATAAAAATAACCAAAAATGAAATTGGATTAGAAATGCCCTAAGTCTCTTCTGATTAGTGATCATTAAAAATGCACACTTGATCCTTCAGAATTTTTTTTTTTTAAATTGTCATGGATCATTGATTTATCTCTATCATTGGGTACAAAATATTGATATTATAGGTTGTCATCATACATGCCACTCGGTTGGTCCAAGTTTTAAGATACCAGCTCTCATGTTTGGGCGGCCCACCTTGACCTTATCTTAAAGCCTATAAACTTTAGATGTACAGCTTACTTAAAATTGGTAAAATTTTGAAAGCATCTGCGTTAAATTTTCACAAAATAACTATGCTAATTTAATATGATCAATGAGTCGACAATTTTTTTTTTTTTTAATATGACCAATGATAGAAACTAGTATTATAAGTTATTTATCTGTAAATTAACAACTTGCCCTTGTCTTTTTACTTCGCATCAAAGCATATTGACGGTGTTAACGAGCTGGTTGGCACTTGTCAGTTGTCACTTGTTCATTGGTTGAACATTACGTGTTAAATGATGAATCTCCAATAAAGCCAGTAGCCACATCAGGTTTTTTGTTCCTTTACATATAATAAAAATATATATCTAAATCCATAAATAAGGAACATAAATGATGGAGTGATGGTGCCCTAATAAGTAATAAGAACATATTTTCTATGTTTTAGAAAAGGAAAGTGTTTCACAAATTTTATGTTTTCTTCCAAAAACTGCAAACTTCAGATTTTTTTAATGAAATTATTATTAATGAAAAATGATTGTAAATTAATAATTATAAGATACTATATTTATAACAATAAATTTATATATATATTAATATGTGTAAAAAACTAAAAATAATAATCAAAGGAGGTAATATTGATTTTCTATTATAATAGACAGACAAAAAAAGAAGAAGCAAGATTAACCCAATTGCAAAAGAGGTTAATAGAGAATCTTTACATATCATAAATATACACTTTCCTACCCATGTTATTTAATTAATTAAATATTTGAAAGTTAAATCCAAATGCATCTTACATATACTAAAATGTAAAAAAATCAATTTAATGTTTCGAAAATTACAATGAAGGGAAAAAAAAAGATGAATAATATAGTGAGCCTCGTATATAAACACAATCCATCTATCTCTTTCTTCTCCGTTTCGATATTTCAACTTCCCTTCTTTCTCTCTCTCTCTTCTGTAACTTCTCTTCTTATTCTCTCTCTCGCTGCTTATCTAATTCCCTTTGATTCGTGTCGCGTCTATGAAGAAGGTTACATCGGCAGGAGCTAAGATGACGGTTAATGACGACTGGGTAGCGTCGGCGATGACGGACGACCAGATGGTCGTCGAGCTTCTTTTACGTCTGAAACATGCCGGGACGGTAGCTGCGGAGAATCCGGCTCCTCTGCGGTGGGGAATCCGTCAACGGCGGTCACGGTCCTCGAGATTTGGCGGTGGCGTTACGTTGAAGAAGGATGTGGATTCGGTTAGAGGTAGTCCGAAGACTCCTCTCTCCTGGTGCGGTGGATCTGGAAGTGGCGGCGGAGGATCTCAATCTCCCTCCGCTGCAACTGCAGATGGATTTGAGGAAACTAGTCGTCAAGCTAGCTGCTCCACGTCTACAGGATTCGGATCTAAGGTACTTCCTTTTTCTCTCCCAAAACATATAGTCTTCTCTCCTTCTCCTTTTTTTCCGACGATATTATGTCAGTTCTTGCAGATGCGGTTTTGAGATTAAAGAGACCTAAACAATTTAGTAAGATTTGTTAAATTTTTTTTTATAAATTTGGGGTCTTCTCTAAGATAAATGTTTTTAAAAGTTTTGCGAACTTACAGCAATGTTTCATTTGGTTATGCCGAGTTCTTCCGCGTTTTCTTCGTCTTTGTATCATCACTTAAAATCCCATAAGTAACCTTCTTCATTAAACGATTCGTAATGATATGGTGACGTCATCTCTCTCAAGCCTCACCCATCTCTTTAGATTCCACCGATCTCCGGTTTAACGAGATTTTTCACCAGACCGTGTTACTAAGGAGTCTGACCTCTCTCGGCGTTTACGGCGGAGCCACTTTTATTTTCTCTATCTCTAGGTTTCAACTAATTTCTCCGTTTCTAAAAGTCAAAGCTTATTTAATTTTTTTTCTTTCTTGCAAATATTCTATCTCAAAGCTTAATAAGATCTGGTGGTTGGACGGTTAATCTTATTGATTAACCTTAATATCCGTGAACCGGGGTTTCAAGTAGATGTCTTCGTGTGGAGACGTCTCATAATTGGTCGGTTTAGTGGTGATATTATGAACCGGGTCTGGTAGTTCGACGATTAATCTTCCCGATTAACCTAACTCTTGGGTTTGAACCGGGGATTCAAGCAGAGCTCGTCTCGCCATGTAGAGGCGTCTCATAATTGTCCGGTATAGTAGTATGAACCGGTCATATTTTAAATTTGTCTCGAGGAATATAAAGGTGGTAGTACAGCTAGTTGGTCAAACGTGTGCGTTCGCTTTACGTTTTGAGGTGTAAAACGATGCCGTTCTGGTTGAAAGGTGGGAGAGGCAAGTTAAACCTTGTCGGAGAAATTGGGATCACGTGATCTTAAAAGAGTGATGACGTGGCATTGGCACGCACAACCTTCATATAAATTCTTTCCATTTTTGTTTTATTTTCTGATTTCCTAACTTTTTTTTTTTTTAAATTTCTGTAGTGGGGAAAGAAAATTTACTTGTATGTTAAATATGTCTTGGCTTTGATTATATATAAAAAAAGTAAAAGATCTATATAGTTACTGAATCAGTACATTTTCGTATTTTGTTTTTGCAGGCTTTACCAACAAACGAAATTACCAGTTGTTTACCCAAGACATTGAAGAACAAAAAGGTATTTAAAAGTCTCTGGATTTCACAAATTACACTTTAAAGATCATTGAGCTGAGTTTTTTTTTTTATAATATTTGACAGTCATCTTATGAGCTTAAACACGAAGAGAACTTGAAGTTGAAGGAAAGACTCGACCTTAAAAAGGTACTTTCTCTTTTTTTCTAACTTTTGTTTTATCATATTTAAGGATCTCACTCGTGTTTCTAACAAACATGGTATCTTCTCCAGGAGATTGCAAGTCTCCGAGCAACGTTCGACCAACAAAACGTAAGGAACCAAAGATTGAAGAGGATTAAGGTGACTTTTTTTATAGTATTCTGATCTTCCATATTCTGTCTCTCTGTGTGCTGGTCTTAAACTAAATCTACTCTCTCTGTTTTCTTGTTTCAGCTTGACTTGAACTCAGGCCGTGTCAAGAACGAGACTCCTGTTGATCTCATTCATAAATCACAAGGCGAATCAAAACCTTGTAGAGTAGAGGGCAACAAAACAGCTAGCTCGGAGAGCTTCTTCCTTCCTGATCTCAACATAACACCATCCCAGGACGAGTTAATGTATGGAAGTACTAGCTAATAAGTGGCTATTATTTTAGATCACGATCTGATTTACAATCAAGAAGGGAGTCAGAGACTTTAACAGAGAAAAGTGAATGTATATTGTCTCTTCCCATCATTCTTGTTTTCTATTTTCTTCCCTTTATGGGGGTAAAACAATCATTACTTCTTCTTTTTTATTTCAGAAGAAAGTGAATGTTAAGTTCTTTTAATGTTTTGTTCTCTCCTCTTTTGTACCGATTCCTTGTAGCTAAAGCGTTGTTATATGAAAAAGTAGGACAGCTAATAGACTTTTGTCTCTTCAAACTTCAAAATTCTCAACTAATCTCAAGACAAGAGAGATCTCTATCCATCTCATCATGGGCCATGATTATTCTACTATATAATTTTCAAATATTTTATTTTAAACTTGTGAGGTGTAGTGTTATTGGTGGTTCGTCGGCGTGTCCATAAATATAAAAAAAGAAGAAAAATGCCAACTTGTTATCACCTAATTTGTCTCAGTCTTTTGTATAGATCCAAAGTTATTTATTATTTATTGCTGAGAAATAAACATTGGTTGAATGGTACTTATACAGTTATACTAATTGTTTTATACATGTCACAAAACATAAAACATGTATTTTGAGGAAAAATAGATTTTTTAATGAAAAACTATATTTTGATATGTGAGATTAAAAACAAAAAAATATAATATACTCCTTCCATTTCATTTCATTAAAAATAGATATTTTAAGAAAATTTGTTTTAGAAAGATAATTTATTTATGTTTTCTATGAAAATATAAATTTCAAACAAAATTAATTGATTTTATTAAATTATTATTGATTAAAAATTATTAAAATTATAAAAATAATATATTTATTATAATAATTAATGTATTTTATTACTATATGTGATTTTTTTTAAAAAAAATATATTCTTATGAAACAGAGAAAGTATCACATACAGTATATGCTAAAATATCCAACACGAGAAGCAACTGAGAAATAAAAGTAATAAAGTATATATATTGTTAAATTATTTGCAGTTGACAAAGGAAAAAAAAAAGAACACGGTTTCGATATTGATGGTTAATTAAGACATGGTTGGTCTGGAGGAATAACTAGGGGAAAGAAAAAAAAGGAGTCTTTTTATTTTTCTCTCCAATCCCCAAAACGCAGGAAAACAATGTCGTTTAACAGCTCCCACCTCCTTCCTCCGCAGGAAGACCTTCCTCTCCGACACTTGTCTGACCAGTCACAGCAAACACCGTCGCTTCTCACCGCCACTTTCCTCAACCTCCCTCCCACCGCACCAACGAAGGACTCCAATTTTACGCACCCGCATCGCGACGGAGACAGTTCTGCAAACCGAAGGTGGCTCTCATTCCACACAGAGATCCAAAACAGCGGAGAAGGCCATCATGAAACGATGGACGGTGAAGATTGGAGGAGGGGTAGTGACAAAGCTGCGATTTTGAAACATCCAATGTACGAGCAGCTTCTGGCTGCTCACGTGGCTTGCCTAAGGGTTGCGACTCCCGTTGACCAGATTCCGAGGATCGATGCGCAGCTCAGCCAGCTGCACACCGTCGCTGCAAAGTACTCGTCTCTTGGTGTGGTTATGGACAACAAGGAACTTGATCATTTCATGGTAAGTTGTACTTGTTGGATTAGGCCGTTCGGTTTCCGGTTTGTTCGTTTTGGTTTTCAATTGGATTATTTATGAAATTCGGTTCAAGTTTAATTATTTTAGTTTTCGTTTCAGTTTGGATAATAAAATTAAGAACCGACTAATATCCCATAAAATTTAGGTTCTAATTCAGTTCTGTTTTCCAGATAATTCAAGTAGAAAATCAGACTTTTCAATTTTTTGGATTATATATCAAGTGATTTGGATTATTTTAAATATTTTGGATAAAAAAATATTTAGATAATACGAGTTTTTTCAGATAGTTTGGTTTATAAATACTATTTTAAAATATTTGATAACTTTTAAATTAAAGATTGTTAGTATTTTAAAGGTATATAATATATATTTTAGATATTTGGTTCGGTTTTAGTTTTTCGAGTTTTTTTTAATGGCTGGTAGTTTGTCTGCTGCTTTACTAAAAAGAGCTTAATATGTCTTGTGTTGTGAGCTTTTGTTCACTATAAAGAAAACATAATCTGTTTTGTAAGGTTCTGTTTTGTATGTCTTATGGTTCAGAATCTTACCTTCTTTTATGATGATGCAGTCACTCTATGTTATGCTGTTATGTTCGTTTAAAGAACAACTCCAACATCACGTTTGTGTCCACGCATTGGAAGCTATTACGGCTTGTTGGGAGATTGAGCAATCATTACAATCCATAACTGGTACGTGTCTCAACTCGAAATCAATTGTTGTATTCTCGCTTTAGGAATGTCTTCATGTGATTTTTGTATTGTGTTGTGGTTGTAGGAGTTTCACCAAGTGAAAGTAATGGCAAGACAATGTCTGATGATGAAGATGATGATCAAGTAGAGAGCGAGGTGGATATGTTTGATGGACCTTTGGACGGTTCAGATTGCATGATGGGTTTTGGTCCTCTTGTCCCAACGGAACGCGAGAGATCCTTACTGGAACGTGTGAAGAAGGAACTGAAGCATGAGCTTAAACAGGTAGTTGTGAATATTACATCAAAACTAAACTAGAACACAATGTGTTATCAAGTGTGCTCGTTTTATAGGGTTTCAAAGAGAAGATTGTGGACATAAGAGAAGAGATAATGAGGAAGAGAAGGGCTGGGAAGTTGCCTGGAGACACAACTTCTCTTCTCAAAGAGTGGTGGCGAACTCACTCCAAATGGCCATACCCAACTGTAAAAGCCCTTAGACAAGAAAAGTTTGTTACCCCGTTTCTGAAAAAGCTGTTTTTGATTCTTGATTTGTGTTTTGAATGTTGAAGGAGGAAGATAAGGCAAAACTTGTTGAAGAAACCGGTTTACAGTTGAAGCAGATTAACAATTGGTTTATCAACCAGAGGAAAAGAAACTGGAACAGCAACTCTTCCTCATCATCTACACTCTCCAAGAACAAACGTAAACGGTATAACTAGCTTTCCATTTCCTCACAATATAGATATATCGTTTTACAATTTTAATCAACACATTCTCTCTATCTCTCTACCAAACTCAGGACTGGGAAGTAGTAGGTGGTTGACCAGAGGATGATGCTTTCTCCTCCGGTTATGTATGTGTTACCGGTTTGCTTATAAAATAGGATTGAAGAGAGGTATTCATGTTTGTAACAGCTTAAAATCTATGTTTATGTGTATATAAAGTAGTTCTTGGAAGTTGATTATTGCATCTTGTAGAACGCTTGGTCGGGTGTAAATTGCTATGGTTCATTAGTATCAAACAATATTCATCAAAATTAAATGTTATCTCAAACAAAAACATAGTTTTGTGTAAATGCAAGCCTCCAGTACAGGTCCTGACATATAAAGGACCAGAAAGTTATGTATAAGTGAAAGCAGGAAGCAGCTTTAGGCAACTTTAAAGTTTTGTATAATGACCTCTTGCTATTTTTAGTTCTACCTCTCCGGTTATTGGACTTGACCATTGATAGTAATAATCTGAGAAATAACCTTTTTATTCTCTTTTTTTTTTCTTAAATAAAACAATCTGAAGTCAAGGGTTACAACAAACATTCACACAACAAACACATATTTAACAGACACTAATCCAAATCAACAACTAATAAAAAATGATTAGATGTGGTATAAAAAACCAAACAACAACAAATAACCAATATAAAGAGAAGAGAAGTATCACCATCTACAACCTTCTTCTCTGGACTAAATCACAATCAGTCTCAGGCCACCACATGAATATCGCAGAGGCCAAGAGTATATATTCTGTGGTGATTGATATGCACCCCAAAAAATGTATATTGCTTTTCTGAAAGATGAGACAAAACCAAACCAAAAGAGAGGAGATAAAAATGAACACCACTCTCAAACAAACAAAAGTGCCTGCATTACATTGTTGAAACAGATCAAAGATATTAGTTTTCCATCAGGATTATGTGAAGCAGATAATGAGTTACTACTTACTTACCTACTGATACATACTGAGACGAATGTTTCATCAACCAGTTCCAGAAAATACATTCTCTAAGATATCATGCAGCTTTGGAGCTCGTCTCCTGAACATTGGTTCTAACCGGAAAGATGGGACACCGGTCTGCCATCTTTTAGCATCATACATCTCATTCCATGCCTGTACTATCTCATCAATCTTGAACCCCATACCTGCAGGTTTTATTACAAGACTGTTAACTTCACACCCCATCACAACAAAAAGAAACATTATAGCAAACCACTAGTATACCTTCAAGTGCACTCTCGCTTGAACAATGATTCTTGACCATCACAGCTATATCAGTTGCAGAAGCTCCAGCTAGTCCAAACTTCTCAACTGCAACCTCTAAACATTCGTCCCAAGTTAGCAGCCCAAGCTTATACTCCACTATAGACCGTTCATACAGCAAGGAACCCCACAAGAGATTAATCTGAGAACTCATATTAGTTGTCTGCTCCAAAGTCTCTTCATCTGAAACTTCACTAAACAAACCATCCAACTCCATATTATGCAGCAGTGTCTTCTCTTTTTCATACTTGGAGATTCCGTTTAAACGACGTTCTTCCATCTCTTCCCAAATCTTCATACCCCTCTCCATGCTATCCTCAGCTTTGTTATAGAGCATAAGAACCTCCTGTGAAGCCTCGCTTCCTATGCTTTTGAGTGCATGGTACCACAAAAGCTTTGCATGTTCAAACTGCTCTTGACCAAGGGCAATGAGAGCTTCGTAGAAATCAGGTTTAATCTTAACAGCTTCTTCATACTTCTCTGCAGCTTTGTTGTATTCCTTCCGCGTCCACACAAACGCAGCCTCAACAGCTTCTATTACAGCTTCTCTCGAAGCATCTTCAGGGAAAGAGACCTGCTTCCTCGCCTTAGACATGTGCATGTTACCCCAGTTAAACAAAGCTAGCGCACCCATTTCTTGAAACTTATCAACTGCTATTCCAAAGAGCTCTTGTGCTTCTTCACCAGTTACTGCATCATCCATAGCTTCTGTGTACAGCTTCATCCCAAGGTCATGGAGGTCCAAGTAAGAATCAGAATCAAACCCTACATGGTTCTTGAACATCTGTGCAAAATGAAAGATCCAGTTCTCAAAGGACGTAGATGTTTTGTCAGATTCCACATACTCTCCAATACCATCATAGGTTGGTTCTTGATCAGGGCTAACTTCAGCTATATATAACCTTAAAGAACCAAGTTTATCATGGTTAGAAGCAGCTAGCCTTAGCTCATCGGTCGTGGTAATGGTAACCAAATCACCCTCTGGATCCTTGTACTTAATCAAGAACCCCCTGAGAGCAGGAAAATGATCTTTGATCACATCTCTTACAAGTCTAACACTAGAATCTAGCGGTAACTGTGCCCCCCTGATATCATCTCGATGTACTAACTTAACCGTCCTGGTAACTGTTTCCTCTGCTTCAACAATGGCAATGACCTCTTTGTCCATGACAACAACCTTATCATCTTCCATCTTCCTCTCTTCTCCTGTCTTATTACCACTTCTCTTCTTCTGTTTCTTGAAAATAGTCTTTGCATCAATCTCAGACTTGTTATCTCGCTTCTCTGCCTTATCCTTGCTCTCTGCTTCGTCTCTCTTGACAATCTTTGGACTCTCAACACCACTCTTCTTCTTCTTACTCTTTCTCAACCTCTCCTTCACAACAGGCAGCACATTCACAAACCTCTTCTCCATTTCATCTACATCGATACCTTTCTCCACAAGCCTCTTCTTCACCCTCTCAAACACTTCATTCGCAGACACGTTCTCAGGCTCCATGTTAAGCACAATCCTAGCATCCCTAAACGCGTAATCTAGCTTGTTCAAAGCCTCGTAACACCTAGACCGTCTCACTAGAGCCTTACTGTACCTAGGAGAAGCCTCAAGAGCTAAATTACATTCGTTAATAGCCTTTGGATACTCACCTAGTCCCATTCGCATATAGCAAGAAGCCATGCTTGTTCTTAGATAAGCTACATCGATATGGTGTTCAGGCAAAAGCTTCAAGGCTTTGTCGTAGCTTAACATCGCTCCTTCGTTGTCACGTTTCTGGAACAGCTTGTTGCCTTCTTCTTTGAGCTCAAGTGCTCGGGTGATGAAAATCTCCATGTCTTCGTCGAAGGCTCTTGAAGTTGAACGATGGTTGGTTTTGCCATCCTTTGCCGTCACCGGAGTTTTTTTCTTTGCCGCCGGCTTTTCCATTTTAAAGGTGAAACTACTTTCCTGAAATAGAAAATATTCGATAAACGTGTAAGATTGAAGTTTGAGGATGAAGGAGAGGAATGAAACAGAGAAGAAGAAGTGTTTATGTTGAAACTTCAAAGGGAAGCAGGAAACACGACACGGTTCTCTTCTCTCTATAGGTGGAGTGAAGCCTAATCCAAGAATAAAAATAATTAATAAAAGCAATACACATTTGTTTGTTTGTTGTAATAAGCAAACGATATTGTATTCGGACCAAAGAGAAAGTCTTCGTTGTGTTTTGCTGGAAAAATGGTTTAGTATTTTTTTCTTTTTCTTTTTAATATGGCTAAATAATACGAAATGAAAACTTCTAATTTAAGAAAAAAAAAACACTCAGAATAATTGATTGACCCAATAAGTAAGTTGCCGTAGGCCCATTAAGTATTGTAGGCCTTTCGTTTGAATGTATCCAGAGAATAAAGATGATCAAATGGAGGAATTTTCTAAGTCGTTAGCCGGTAACTATGCATTTATTAGAGGATTAGCAACAAGATGAATTAATTGGAACCTAAATGAGGTTTATTCGTTAATAATTTATTAATTTATATTTATATATTTTATGTTTATATTATATATTTTAGTTTTAAATTTAATTATAACATTATTTTGATAAATAATAAATATTAGATATATAAAAAAGAATTAGAATAATTTGTAAATTTAAACTAACATATAACTTGAGTTAAGAGATTTAGATCAATTTATACTGATTTAATCTATTTTAAATTGATTTAACCAAATTAAAAAAGATTAAACCGATTTGAATAGCATAAATTGAATTTTAAGATAATAGTTTTGGCTATGATTGATTTGACAAGGCCGTTTTTAGAAGATGCTCACATTAGTTTTTTTAGCCAGAAAGAAAACTAATATTGCTTGACACGCAAGAAACCTAATAACATTGTTCATAGACATGTTTCTCAGAAGCAAAAGAAGAAATTAATGGTTGAAACTTTTAGCCGACCCTGGAGCTTACGGGTCTGAAGAAGTAAGGCTCGCCGGCATAAGTGAACTGAGCGGTGCCGCCAGCTGCTATAGCGTTTCCATTAATCAGAAGACATGTGTTCCCTCTTGGGAGCAGTAGCCATGGTTCGACAGGCTTCACGGGAGCAAAGCCTCCACAAGAGAGAGTCACGTGCAACTGAGGTTGGCTGCACGTGTTGATCACCGAGATTTTCCACTCTGGTTTTCCGGCGATTACTCTCCCGGTCCTCGCCCCTCCGATCTGAATGTTAGCGAAGGAGCAGCCGCAGAGCCCTGGATTAACCATGATGATTGGAGATTAAGATAAAGGCATGATAATACATGCAAAAAAAAGGTCTAGAGAGATTATATTACATTACCTTGAGTGACCATAGACAGAAGAAGAGAGATAACAAAATACCTAAGAGCAAACGTCATTGTTATTGTGATTTTGTGTGTTTTGAATGAGAAAAGAGTTAGAGTCAAGATTTATATAGTCGTTGCATATGTTTAAAGTCTCTTGCCGCTTTAGTTAATAAAAGATATAGTCCTAGATTTCATAAGAATATGGAAACACAATTACCAAATAAACAACAATATACTTAATGTATATCTATACACTTTTGGCAATGTATTTTACTCATTGATTGCTTGTATTTGGTTGGTCAATGAGTCTAAGATTTCATTTCTGGTATTAGATTTACAGAATTTATTGGAAGGTGTTTCTTCTCTTTGAGACTCTAAATAGTGTTCAAAAGAACGAGCGGGAATAGTAAATCCTCATCATTTTTTATAAGTTACACTATTTATAAAATATATTTGTTATTTATAATTTTTAACATTCCTTCACATTTAAAGAATTATATATTACATTTATTTTTTATCAAAGTTGAAGAAAAACATAAATAATAGATATTTCTTTTATTTTTTTCTCATCATTTATTTTTTTCTTATTTTCGTATTTTTTTTATGGTTACCAGTTAGATCCTGAGTGTTTTTTTTAAAACATCTCATACTATGTGTTTTAACACTACACTGCCCATATCCTTCCAGATTAATATTATTATAGTTTTTGCCAGAGATTTGAGCTAATAAAATTAAGTCATAGACGGACTAATGAATTATTGAAAATGTATATACTTAGTTCACAGCTATACCATATCCCTGTTGAATTACTCCAAAGCTCAAGGGATATACCTTAATCAGAGACATGCAAAGAACGGTGAGGATATTAAAACGATGCAAAGAAACCAGGATTTTTAAAACAGGTGATTTAAAATGCTACCTCTGCAAATTAACTAAGGGTCAATGTTGAACATTCTATTAAGAAGTTTTATTAAAACAAAGTTTTTTATAATTTGAAAATCTATTTCTATGTAATTTTTTTTTAAAAAAATTCGGAGACATTTTTTTTACAGATTTGGAGGTTTTAAAACAGAGATGCATGAACAACCAAAACAGCTTACAAAGGAAACAACCAGCAATAACAAGAGCAACGATAAACATGACCGAATATGAGATTTAAGGGGTTTTAAACAAATTTTTAATAATTTTTTTTATATAATTTGGAAATCTATTTCTTTCTAATTTTTTTTTAAATAATTTGAGACCAAAACCAATGTTTCATCCGGTTGTAACCACATCTAGTTATGACGATAACGTAACGGGAGATGGACAACGATCACCAAAAATGAAACTGAAGATACATTTGTTTAAAGAGTGAAACTAACATGAAAGAAAACTTGTATGTTATCTACCACCAAAAAAAATATTGTTAACCAATTTTATCTTAGAAATTAAGTATTTAAACTATATGAAAGTAATAGATAAGCATTTTATTTAACTTTATTTACCAAATCCATCAAAATTAAGAAGCCCAACGTAAAATAAAATCAAATAAGCTGAGCCCAACCAAACCCAAATAAAATCAAAACGTGGTTCGCGAGCCAAACCGAATCTCAGGGGAAGAAGGTGGAGGTGGGAAGACATACACTTACATATATACACACGGTAACGGTAAGCTTCGCGCCCCCGTCAAATGACGTGTTGCTCTCTCGGCCTTTTCCGTTAAACTAGACGACACCGCCGTGGTTAGTTCTATGTTTGATTGAATTACATTTTGGGGTTTGAGTGAGTCCCAAGCTACTGTAGTACCACCAAAGCCCTAAGTAATGGGAACGTTGCTGCTCAAGGCATTGATAAATCTCACAGCATGGAGGAGGATCTGAGGAAGACAATAGCATATATCTTTGTTGAGAATGCCAAAAAGACGTAAAGACCCACCAAGGAAGATGTGAATGAGAAAGATGAGACATCATCAGAAACACTGAACGTATAGGTATTAATTAAATAGTTGCTTTGACCTGAGAATAGATTTTGCACAATAAGAACTGTCATTTTTTACTTTCTTTTCATCAATAGTCTGGTCGCTTTCTTTTACAAAACGGTTGGTCTCTTGGAGAAGAAATTGAAGCTGTGTAATTAGTGTATAAGAGGGAGGAACATGTGTATTGCGTATTTTTGTTGTATACTTGTATTGCATTGTTAATCCTTTTTGCATATAATAGTGTGTTGTAACATGCAACTTTCACAAGAAAAAAAATCTAAACTGAACCGAAACAAACTGAATCTGATTTTTTCAAATATATAAGTTGAGTTTTGGTTTTATTATTTAAACCAAACCGAGTTGAAGACTATCTAAACCGATCTGAATCAATTTTTAAGTAAATTCTATCTAGAATAACCAACCTAAACCGAATATCCTAATACTCAGACTAACCACAGCCTTTGCTTATCTGTGTGGTTAAGGGAAGCGACAATCTCAACTCTCTTTCTTTGTCTTCGTCTCCAAAGAGATAGATAGCATTCTCATCTTTCGAAGCTCCCTCTTGGCTAACTCGATTATGGCTTCCTCCAAACCCTTGATCTCCCTCTCCTCAAGCCAGCCAAGCCGCGTCCAGCTTTCCAAATTCGCCAAACTCCTTCAGTTTCCCTCTCTTCTGACCTCCACAGCAATGCTCTATCGCTCTCTTCCGCCACCGTCAAATCCCTATCCCTAATCGCCGCAATTTGCTCTACCTTATGATTGTAGAGTGGTGCGAACGTTTATGGTTGTCCGAAACTAATTTTAAAATTTTCTTCAATCAAAATAATAATACAAATTACAAAAGAATAAATATATAAAAAGTAAACTAACAAAAAAATAATATAATTATATATCAATGGTTAAGTTTGTACCATTAAATTTTATAACTATTTTTAGATAAATGATTAAATTACTCATTTATGCCATGATAATAAAAATAATAATTATATCAACTTTATTTTGAAAATATTTAAAAAAAATGCATTCAAAACTACAGCCTCTAACCCATTTAGTTACTCTAATTCTTTTTTTGACATATAATTACTCTAATGCTTTAATAATTAACAATTATTTATATTTTTGTTATTTAGGAAACCATGTTTTCATTATAATTCCATGTTTTTAATTCTAATTATCAGAATTCTTTGATTTTATAATACTTCCTCCGTTTCTTTTTACATGATGTTTTAGAAGGTTTATGTTGTTTCAAAATAGATGATGTTTTAAGATTTTAAGGTATTTTTTGAAGTTTTAAGGTTATTTTATCTTTATTGAAAACTGTTCAACCAATAAAATTTTACAGTTTTTTTTATAATTGGTTGAATGATTTTAAAATTATATTTTTAAAAATATCTTTTAGATAAATGTAATTTTATTTATCTTTGTGTAGTAAGTCCAAATTTTTTTATTAAGAAACGGATGGAGTAATAAATGATGACTTTGAACTTTGACAGTAAAAAAGACAAGTTGCATAGTTAACTACATATGGAAAGAATATGTATTCCTACAGATGTTCAAATGTTACTAGGTAAGAAATTAATTTACTTGTCTTTTTGTTTTGACTAAATCCTATAAAACTAATGTACATATTATTTTCTTTCTTTGACCTTTGACCTTTGACCATGACAACTATTTTGAACGTTTGTGTTAGTATATATAAGTAATCAGTCTACTTAATATACTCAACAAAACGATTAAGAACATCACAAAAAATGGCTATAACCGTAAAAACTTTTCTCCCAATTGTTTTAACTATCTTTTTATTCATATCTATTGTTGACTGTCGTACATTAACCGCTGAAACTCCTTCAACTGCTTTAGATTCTCCAGGTAACAACTTAATTTTTAGTTGCAGTTTTGTCATGTGGATATTGTATTTAATGATTTCTTTTTTTTTTTAATTGATAAATAGGATTTGGAATAGGAAGGCATTGCTTTGGAGGATTTTGGCCGTGTAAGGAAGACATTCTCTTCGGTTGCACTAGATATTGCAATAAATATGATTACACATTTGGGAGATGTCTTGACGTTGAAGGTTGTTGTTGTTATTGAAAAAAAGCGTTTATGATGAAATAATATAATAAAATGTGTTATCTGAAATATAACATCAATAGTTTCGATATGTTTTGAATATTTATACAAAATATCTAGAGTAGAGAATACACAGATTTTACCAAATCAAAGTTAGTTTGATTAAATTCAAAAAGTAGGTTTTGCAATTAATTTGAACGAAATCTAAAATAAAATCGAATGTACAACTTAATGGATACTGAATGGCTTGTGTGTTGAGTTTTTTAAAGCAGTGATTACGTTTGTGTCAAGCTCATATATGTTTCATAATGGTTCATGTGCATAGTAACATATGTTACATTTTTGAACTAGATGGAAGATGTTTGTACATAAAAGTATCATCGAAGTGATACTCACCGGTTAAGATCATCAAGAATCACATATAGATACTAAACTCAAAAATCAAGAAAAAAAATGAATGGTACCATGAGATATTGCCAAAGGATGTGATGGGCAAGTGAGAGAAAACGCAGCTTCTACAGTCATCTTGAGGTCTCTTACTGTAGATTCTTCAACACTTGAACACCTTATGATAATATCAGATATAACACTCAACATCGTTCTAGAACCAACCATCAGGTGGAGCAATCTAGAGATAGATTTTATTGGGTAACTTTTACTCATGGCCTAATGGATAAGGCGCTTGACTTCTAATCAAGCGATTGTGGGGGTGTGTGTTTTTTTTTTTCTTTCACTTTTGATGCTAAATTGTTAATAATAAATATACATTGCAAGTTAAACCCTTCAAAACTAGTATTATTTTGCTTTGCCTAACTCTTATGTTTGTTTACCGTTTCTTTAGAGGTAAAACAATATTGACCGTCTGAATTTCTTTTAGATATAAGTCGATTTGCGGTTTTGTTATCTAAACTAAACCGAATTGAAAACTATATAAACCGATCGAATCAGATCCTATAAAAACCCTGACATAAACCGAATATCCCAATGCTCAGTCTAATAACAGCCTTTACTTATCTGTGTGGTTAAGGGAAGAGACAACATCAACTCTCTCTCTTCGTCTTCGTCTCCAAAGAGATTACAGAGCATTCTCATCTCTCAAAGCTCTCTCTCTTCGGCTAAACTCGATAATGACTTCCACTAAACCCCTAATCTCCCTCTTAGGCCTGGGCATTCGGGTATCCGTTCGGGTAAGAATCGGTTCTTTCGGGTTTCGGGTTTTGAAATTAGGTCCCATTCGGATATTATAAAATTTCGGGTCGGGTTCGAGTCGGTTTCTCCCGGGTCCGGGTGGATTCGGTTTTTATGATTAAGAACCTGAAAATAACCAAATAACCAATGTATCTAAACCGAGTTTGGGTATTTGTATCCAAAATAACCATATTACCCGATTTGATTCGGGTATTTTGTAACCAAACTACTAACAAATACAAAAAAATAACCAAAAATACTCATTTAACACAGTTTTGTTTGAGTATTTATATCCAAACAATCTTATTTTATCCAAAAATACACAATTTTTTTTAAATAACTAATATATTTAATTTATAATTTTAATTTTAATTTTAATATTCAGTTAATTATAAGTATAATTATAACTAATATTTTAAGATACATATTTACATTTCAGATATCTTCGGACACTCATTCGGTTCATGGTTTGGATCGGGTTCGATACCGGTTCTTCGGATACATCAATTGAAGACCCATTCGGTTATTTACCCCGGGTCCGATCGGATTTGGGACCCTGATTTTCGGATCGCTTTTGGGTCGGTTCTTCAGGTCCGAATATTTTGTCCACCCCTACTCCCTCTCCTCAAACCAGCCAAGACGCATCCAGCTTCCCAAATTCGCCAAACTCCCCCAGATTCCCTCTGCCTCCGACCTCCGCAGCAATGCTCTATCATCAAAACAAGTTGCATAGTTAACTCTTTTTTTTTCTAATGAAAGTTGCATATAGTTAACTACATATGGAAACGAATATGTATTCCTACCAATGTTCAAATGTTACTAGGAAAGAAATTGTTTAACTTGTCTTTTGTTTTGACTAAATCTTATAAAAATAATGTACAGATTATATTCTTTCTTTTGGACCATGACAATTATTTTTAAACGTTTGTATATATATGTCATCAGTCTAAGTAATATACTCAACAAAACGATTAAGAACATCATAAAAAATGGCTATAACCATAAAACCTTTAATCCCATTTGTTTTAACTATCTTTTTATTCATATCTCTTATTGACTGTCGTACATTAACGGCTGAAACTTCTTCAACTACTTTAGATTCTCCAGGTAACAACTTAATTTTTAGTTGCAGATATGTTTTTTTTTGTCATGTGGATATTGTATTAATGATTTCTTTTTTTATTGATAAATAGGATTTGGAATAGGAGACGAGTCTTGCTTTGGAGGATTTGGGCCGTGTAAGGAAGACATTCATGTTGGTTGCACTAAATTTTGCAATAGCTATGCTTTCGAATTTGGCCGATGTACTGGCATCCAAGGATGTTGTTGTTATTGAAAAAAAAAGCGTTTACGATGAAATAATATAATAAAATGTGTTGTTTGAAATATAACACCAGTAGTTTTGATATGTTTTGAATATTTATACAAAATATCTTGAGATTAGAATACACATATTTTACCAAATCAAAATTAGTTTGATTAAATTCGAAAGTACAACTTAATGGATACTGAATGGGTTGTGTGTTGAGTGTTTAAAGCTGTGGTTAGGTTTGGTGACAAGCCATGTCTGGTTATATATGTTTCATAATGCTTCATGTGTGCATACTATGTTACATCTTTGAACTAAGTGGAAGATGTTTGTACATAAAAGCTCAAAACCCATTAAATCATTACAAGAAATTAAGAGGGGAATGTAATCGAAATTAATCTTGACTATAATAATCTACATAAAGCCTGGTTAGAGAATTTAGGTAGACAAGCTCTACTCTACCACATGACAATTCAAAAGATCAAACAATAACATACTCAACGATGCATTACAATAGGAGGGCGACTACAAACTTGATCACCGTCATTATTGCCAAAGTCAATGAGATGATAGTCAGAGTCGTTAATCAATCTTTGATCTCCATAGGATACTCACCGGTTAAGAATAGGATCATCAAGAATCACATATAAGATATTAAACTAAAAAATCAAGAAAAATTGAATGGTACCATGAGATATTGCCAAAGGATGTGATCGAACGCAGCTTCTACAGACATATTGAGGGGTCTTACTGTAGATTTCTTCAACACTTAACACCTTATGATAATACTAGATATAATACTAAACGTCGTTGAAGAACCAACCATAAGGTGGATCAATAGAGATATATAGTTCATTTGGAAACTTTAACAACAAGCACCCATGGCCTAATGGATAAGGCGCTTGACTTCTAATCAAGCGATTGTGGGTTCGAGTCCCACTGGGTGTGTCTTTTACCTTTTTCTTCACTTTTGAGGCTGAACTGTTAATAATAATGCAACTGCAGTTTAAACCCTTATAAATAGTATTTTGCTTTGTCTAAGACCATCTCCATTCCTATTTGATGTTCTCTTGTAATCAAACAAGAGTATGGGCCATAATCTCCTATTGTATATCAGTGTCCCTGCGATATTAATCATACTTTTCGATGGTTAAACCAAGGAAAATTAATATAATCTGAACAATAATACAAATCAACAAATTGACATCACAATTTCAACCATAATAAGTCATTAGCTCAACCGGATAATATCATGCTTCTTGTCAAAAGTTCTGAGTTCGAATGACCGTTGAGATGAAACTTCATAGTAATTCAAAAACAAAACAACACAATTTTAACAAATATATATAGAGGAATACCGTAATATAGACCTAAAATTTTTTTTATCACAAAAATAGTTTTCAAGGAGAAAAATGACCAAAGTAAACTTATTAAAAGCTGTAATTATATATTTATACCATTTGTGTTGACTAATGTAGACTTAAGTTTTGGAGTTAGAGTTTATAGTTTTGGAGGTGAAGATTAAAATAAAAAATATATATTTAAATTTTCAAAATAAAAAAAATATATATTTTAGTTATTTTTTCATTGAAATCTATTTTTGTGACAAAAACTTCAAAAAAATCTATATATTAACATAACTATGTGCCTCTACATATATAACATCATTACCACTTGCTCCATAAAACAGAGGAAGCAAATGAAGAACAAGAACCCTTCAGTCACTGCTTTCCTCCTGGAATTGATTCTTTTCTAAAATCTCTTGAAACTTAATGGTTAAACTAGGAATTTGCTGATGAATCTCCATTTGAGATGTACTCAAGATCAACACACCATTCTTTCTATTACATTGATGAGCAACTGTGAGGTGAATGAGATAAATTTCTCAATATACAAATTCAATAAACCATTAGCATTCTTTAATGAGATAAAGACCAAAATAAACTTAATAAAGTTTTTGTCCCAAAAATAACACTTAAGAGAAAAATGATAAAAATAGATTTTATCAAAGGATGTAAATATATATTATATTCTTGGGTTAACTAATATAAACTTAGAGTTTAGAGTTATCGGGTGAGAGTATTAGAGTTGAAGTTTAAAAATTAAAAAAAAATTAAATTTTCAAAATAAAAAAAATCTATTTTAATCATTTTTTTCTCTCAAAATCTTTTGAGAACAAAAATTTTCAAAAAAGACTATTTAAGAAATTAACTTTCTTTAATTGGCTATCACGCGAATCCGGGCTTGTAGTTGTTAACTTTTCGTGATTTTTATTTTGGAAAAGTGAAAAGAAGAAAGCATGGGGGCAAGACGATGATTACGGGTGTGTGTGTGTGTGTTCTTTAAGCGACAGCCAAACTCAAGAGTTGACTGTTTGACAGAATCTTAGCCCCATCTTCCGCAAACTTAAGCCCCCTAGATTTCGTATTTTTAATAATCAGTTTTATTATGTAAATTAAATACTTAATACTATTACCTTATCCACTTCATTTTCCTAGTTTATCAAAAAAGTATATTAACAATAAGATTTGTTTTTTTTTCTATCAATAATATCGCCTACTAGATTTTCTGACACTATCTTAACTTATGAGGATGAGATTCGAGTTTGACGTCTGACTCAGCTTGAAACGGATAATGATAGACTGGGCTTTTTTTTGTTTTTCCCAGCTACCTATTTTAATTACAATTACTTTTTTATCCAACTTTAAAAACAAAACAAAATCTAAATTTACAACAATACCATTCACGCACGACCGTTCGAGTCATTGAACAACACTCCCTTAGCCATACCCAACAACGGCCCAACAGCCTCCGGAGAAAACTTCCTAGCGAACAGAAAAGGATCACTCCGTTTACTCACAGACCAATCCGAACCGTTGATTCCATCTTCACCGTACCTCGGTCTAGTCTTCCTCAGCCGCACGATCAGCTCAGCCACCACTTCCTCTGCTTCATACATCCTCGGGTGACCTCCCTCGTTCACGGTCCAGTCCACGTGAGTCAGAGTCGCGGGGACACACCCACGCGGGTCCCTCATATTCATAAGGGTAGGAAAGTAATTCTCTTCCGGATAGCACGTGTCTTCCCTCACGCACGTCTTGTTGAACTTCTCCCATATTCGCCGATCACGCGCCACCAGACGCGCGTGTCTCCTCGTTAAAGCCCAGAACTGAGACCCGATCCGAAAATCCTCCAGCTTCACCTCAGGCAGCATCGCGTCGTCTCCACGCGCCGCCCACCTGTCGAACTGCCACGGCTCGTCTTTGAGTATCTCGATGAAGCTCTTCTTTGAAGAGACCAAAGTCTTGTAAGTGAAGTCAAAGGAGTGGATGGGAACACATGAAGGCGAGAAGAGGGCAAAAATGTAATTTTGTGGATCGTCGAGAAGCGCGTGTGCTATCAACCGACGCGCTGCAGCAGCGAGAGTGGGAGTGTAACGTTCTGAGCGTTTAGAGTGAATAACCCGGTTAGCAAACACACCGGAGAAAACCGGGTCGTAATCATGGGTCGGATCCGCGTGTATATAGACATTGTAGAGATCTTTCGAGCTGCTTCCGTTGAAGAACATCTCCCAAAGAGGCGCAAACGGAAGAGGCGTCGTGGTTATATACATAAACGCCACTTTCCGGGTCAACCCGGGTGGGTGATTCGGGTTTACTCGTGAAGCCATTCGGAGAAGCTGTTGGTCGTCTTTAGGAACCGGCGGTGGGATACGAACCGGCGGAGGAGATGGATCGTTTCGAGAGTAAAGAGAGAAGACGGAGAGAGAGTGGAAACCAAACTCCGGCGAGGCGACGCCGGTGAGTTCTCGCTGGACTGTGAAGATGACTGCAACGGGAAGACAGAGAAACAAAGCGCAGAAGAGAGGGAACAACGTCGGAGACAGCATCTCTCTCTCTCTCTCGCCGGGAAGATTAAAAACCAAAGTGACTGCTTAGTTTGTTAGAGAGAGAAATAAAGTGTAGTAGGATATTATTATAGAATCAATGTTAACATTTTTTTCTAGAGCGAGAGAGTGGGATTTGGTGCAACTTGTATTAATAAAAAATATATTAATTTTTTTATTCAGTACTAATTATAGAAATATTCACTTCAATGGCATTTCATATTTGGAATTTTACGACTTTGTTATGAAATATTTTCAATTTATATTCTTTTTAAAACCATCATTTACTTCAGTTTCTTAACTGAGGTTCTTAGATTCAAATAAGAAATTTTAAATTTTCTTAATTTTTACTTTTAAATAAGAATAATAATAGTCGACTCTTAATAGAAAAGTGTAGAAAAAAAAATCTCAGTTAAAAAACTACGGTTAAACATGCTCTATGGTTTTTATTTTCTTCTTCGTCACTAATTATCTTAATTTGTTCACTACTAGTAGCACTATTTTTTCCAAAATTAGAATATGAAAAATTAAATGTGTTGCTTGTGCTAGTCAGGTTGCTAAATAACCTGACTAATTAATGGGCCAAGAAAGTGAATGTATACGAATTTATTCGTTGATTAGAGTTAAAGGCAGCATTAAAAAGAGTCATTAAATATTATTCGATTGTGTACACACGTCTTTTAGTCATCATACACGTGGTATGAGTATGACGGATAGTAACCTCTAATGTTACATATACGTCAAGTTTCGTAATCGGTTCGTTTTAGGCAAACGTTTTCATCTCGAACGTAACATCTTTGCTGGATCATGGTGGATACTAGTTACCATGCTGTGTAACCACGTGGCCTGCATGCATAAGAGTTGGGCCTTCATATCTGACTTTTGGGCCTTGCTTCGAGTAACGACTACGTGAGAGACTTACGTGGTTTCAGTACTAGTTACGGGTCTTTTAATGATATTTTTAAAGCTTTTATTTATTTTTGTGTCAGCTCAGTGATGATCTTATTGTGCTTGTCGTCATCGTGAATGTTTCAGTGTCAGAGAAATTATAGCGAATTTCATTTATTTTATTTTTCCTAAAGAGAACAATTAGAGCGAATGTTTCAAACGTATAAAAGTTGCTTTATTACCTGAGAGTGAAAAACTATTTTGAGTTCCAATTTAAGATAGACTTTCCATAAGGACGTAAATATATGAGGCTTGCAATAGTTAGTTTTGAATCATTTGGCATCTAATGATTTTATTTTACAATTGCAAACTGCAATAAAGCTTTACACTAAGTATTAGTGCAAATAAGTTTCAAAAAAAAATATTAGTGCAAATAAAGATTTTATTTATAACTGAGATATGGTTGGTGTTTACCTTTTTTAATTATTATTTTAAATATAGAATAAGTTGCTGATTACATATAATTTGGTGAATGTTCTAGTTTTTACTTTTTAGTATTATATATAGGAAAAGATAATCTAAAAATAATGGACTGCAACCCTATAGACTATTATTATAGAGAGTAGGCGGGACCATAACAATCAAAAGCGGAGTAAACCGGAACGAACCGGGCCAGCTGACAAGACCATCTCTCCCCCTCCACTTAAATTATTGAGTGAGCATTGTAAGGAGGGGAAGTAAAACAGTCTAACTCTCTCTCTCTCTCTCTCTCTCTCTCTCTCTCTCTCTCTCTCTCTCTCTCTCTCTCTCTCTCTCTCTCTCTCTCTCTCTCATAGAAAGTGGTGGAAGAGAAGGAGAAGATGCCGAGGCCAGGGCCAAGACCCTACGACTGTATCAGAAGAGCTTGGCATAGTGACACACACCAACCCATGAGGGGTTTGCTCATCCAAGAGATTTTCAGGTCTTCTTCTTTCTTCTCTCTCTCTCTCTCTCTCTAGCTCTCTATCCATCTGTGAATGCATAGATGTGTATGCATGTGTCCTTTCTTCTGCTCATTTGTTTTTTTTTTGTTGTGGTAGGATTGTTTGTGAGATTCACAGCCAATCCACCAAGAAGAACACTGAATGGCAAGAGAAGCTCCCTGTGGTTGTCTTGAGAGCTGAAGAAATCATGTATTCCAAGGCCAATTCTGAGGTTTCCTTTCTTTATCTAACATTTAATTTCCCTAGTTTAAGTTAGTTAGTTGTGAGATTGATAGAGAGTCTTTACTTGTGATTATTTACTGAATCTCATAATGAACGTTGGACCTTATATGTCACATGTCTATGGATTTGTTACTAATTAGTCTAACTTAGTTGAGTCTTTACTATTTATTCACTTCTTTAGGCTGAGTATATGGACTTGACTACCCTATTAGACCGTGCAAACGACGCCATTAACACCATAATCAGACGCGATGAGACCACTGAGACTGGGGAATTTCTTAAGCCTTGTATTGAAGGTATACACATTCTTAATACTAGATAAGAGTTCTCTGGATTCTTCTTTCTCCGCTCAGATCAATGAGAGAGTCTTGTTTTTGTTTCGTAGCTGCGTTGCATTTGGGCTGTACACCAAGAAGAGCTTCAAGAAGCCAAAGAAACATAAACCCGAGATGTTATCTTAGCCAAGACTCAACTAACTTGGACAACATTATGTCCCCGCAATACCAAGTCTTCTTGAAACCGAACAGCTTTGCTCCAAAGACTCTTCCGGTTATGACTTTTCACAACGATGTTCAAGTCAAGAAATGGCCTGTCTCCAAGTACTCAAGCTACCCTTTATGCTATTCACTCAGAGCTCCTTCTTTGCCAGTCTCTAACAATGCCACTGACTCGTGCAAGTCCAACAAGAACAGCAGGCCTGTGAGTGTGAAAGATGCAAGTAATGGCATTGCCTTTGGTGGTTGTGATCTATCTCTGCGCTTAGGCCCTCTTGGAGATGATATCAGATCTCCTACTAGAAAAACGGAGTAAGATAAGCAGCAGCAGCAACAACAAAAGCTGAAAATTCAGGACAGAACTGTGTTCTGATTAGCTAGTCTTGTGTTAGAGAATGCGTCTTAGTTAGCTCTTTTAGTTCCTCTCTAGGTTTTAGGTTTTTTAGATGTAAATAGAGAGAGTATGATGAAGGAAACAGAGTAGTCTTCTTCTTCTTGTCTTGCATTTAAACTTCATTTATTTTTATAGCAAGATTTCAAGAAATAACGAGTCAACTTCTATGCTTTCACAACAAATACAAAAAGAAAAATTTATAAGATCTTTATGAAAATTTTATGATATGAGCTTTGCTTAGGCCCATTTAGTAGCAACATCACTCTCTATGGAGCAGCTTGTTAAGAAAAATTTAAGCTTAAATTTGTTCAATTCTACATAAATTAGTTAGATTTATAACATTTAAGAATACAAATTTGAATTTAGACTCGAATTTGAAGCTAGGAAGAAAAATCTTATGGATGCAAGAACTATCTCAACAACCAAATCTCTTGTATTTAAATCAATACATATGAGTTTACAAATGCATTTGCACATATTATAACATAAAATGAAGGTAAGATACTTCCCTTGTGGTAGTCCATTGTTGAAAAATGGCAAAGTAAGATTGGAAAATGGTTAAACCTTTTGTAATTTACTAAAAGTAATTTGTCGTCAATGGATTTTGAGTTAGACATTTCTTTCTCATTGCACAGCCTTGTCCATTATTATTCCCTCCGTTTCATTATAAGTGTCATTTTATGTTTTTGCACACGGATTAAGAAAACAATTAATTTTGCATATTTTCTATATAAAAACACAATTACCTATACACTTAGCCATATTTCAACCAATAAAAAAATAAACTGCAGCATAATTTAATAAATTTTGCATCGAAAGTCGAAAACGACACTTATTTTGTAACAAAAAAACTTTTCTAAAACGACACTTAATATGAAGGGAGTATATACATAACTGCAAGATTCAAAATAATAGTATAGTTTATGTCTTACCTCAAAATTGATCCAAGTAGTTTAAATTACTTAAATGTGTGACCAATTGTTTCTCTACGTATTGGTTTTTGACAAGAAAAGACTGGTTCTCACTGATTTTAAACATTATTTTCTCGAAATTAAGCGACCCATTATTAGTTTAGGCCTAGTTTATAAAAGAAAACAGAGAGAAATCTAAGTTCATACGTTGGCGGCTTCCACGTTCACGATGATATCAGATGAGATCATTTGTATGATTGTAGACTTTGTAGTGGCAAAGACATGAAGAACTGTACCCATTTGTTAAGATAAGATCTATATTTTTTTTATATACTACATGATATGTTTTTTGGTAAAATACTACATGATATGTTAAGAACTTAAGAACCAGACATGAAGAACTGTACCCATTTGTTAAGATAAGATCTACATTTTTTTATATACTACATGATATGTTTTTTTTATATACGACATGATATGTTAAGAACTTAAGATCAGATTTGCTTATATATTCTTGCAATTGTTAACACACATGCCTACATACGTAATAATGTATACATTCACATATTTTGATGCAATATGTACGCATGAAAAAGCTACTTTGTTATTGTTTATTTATCAAACTATAAGATTCTTGTGTTCTTTTTTTTTCTTCATCTGGTGTTATAGGATTAAGCCTTGAGATTCCTAAAACGCAGATGTATCTAACCACTATTTAGACCACTAGACCAGAGCATACAAAATGCTACTGCTTTAATTTCATTCGTTGACCAAAAAGAAAGATTAGTTTTGTCTTCTTCTTTTTTTTGTCACTGAATGTGATAGAACTATGTATGAGCCTGTTCTTCTTATAAAGTATTGTAGATCTTAACGTCAACTCGTTCTTTCCTTTTGGTGGAAAGGAAACAAATCCAAATGTGTGATTAAGAGTCTCCTTGATTTTTGTGATAGACAAATTAATGTCATGTTCATAAAAAGGTTTTGAAATCATATTTTAATACTTGTTTCAAATTCAAAAATCCAAAATAGTCAATTCTCCCTTATTTTATAATGGAATATCTTCTAGGAACATTTACACCATTTTCGCTTTAAGAATTATAATTATCATTTTTCTACAATTATTATAATAACTATTTAAATAGTTTCCCGAAATTTCCTTAGTTTTGCAATCATTAGGGTCTATGGGATTTATTGTCGGACTCACGACTGAACATTTTGTCTATTACGTTTCTCCAGTTGAGGTATGCAATATGTTTTGATTTATTTCAATTCTTAGTTTTCTTTAATTTCAATTTTATAAGAACACAATTAGCATTTTTAAACTCCTTACTTCAATATGTTACTATACATGTTTTAATATATTTTTACCAGATGAATTGCAGTGACAGTCATACATTCATAAAGACTTTGTCTAAATAATAAATGATGTTTGTAAATTCAAGAAGATACATAATGCATACATATCAACATATCTCTAATAAAGTAACACCACATATATATTTGAAATCATAAAGAGTCTAAAAACATTTAAAAAGGAGCTTGTAAGTTAAATGATTTGTACAATTGGAAAGAGAAGATTTCTATCAGAAAATGAAAACATAATTATAACATATCTGTTGACCAAAAAGAATATGACATATATAGATAACTGATATTATAGTGTAAATACATACAATGATACATACATAAATGTGTACATATAATACAATATAAATAATGGAAAATTTATGTTTGAGGAAGTTGCATTTAAGGTTAGACGCGTACTTAGACCAACATTATCAGTGTCTTTAGCCTAGGTTCTAAAGAATATTAGACAGAAAAATAAATCTAAAAATACTTAAATTACTAAGAACCAAAGTGAATTGTCCTTAATTAAGAACTTTTTGTTGATGGTCCTTAATGCCATGTGGTTGAACGTGATTGGATGAGGAAGTGGTGTAGGGTAATGTCATGTAATTTTTTTGGTAACTTTGTAATTTTCTTATGTTTTCAATTTTAATGTTATATGTTTTATTTTAACTTATTTTTTATATATCATCTAATCTATTAAATTAGGGTTTTATTTTTATCTATTACTAACAAGTCATATTAAGACCATTTAAAAAATTAATTAATATGACATATTTGATTATTTACATTAATAATAACCAACTTTAAATTTAAATTTACTTTTTAATTATCACAAAATCTGTTGAGAAACAATCTAACAAAATTTTACTTAAAAATTTAAATACTTTTTAGAAAATAACACTTTAATAAATTTTATATGTAATTAATTATTTAAATAAACAATTAATTTACTAAGAGACAACAAAAAGTCCTACCAATAATCTATACTTTTGGATTGTTTCTTACTTTTGTCTCTTAACATAAAAATAATAATAAAATAAGCTAAAGACTCAAAAATTAGTCCCACCAATAATGTTGCTCTTAAAGACTTCTTGTGCTGTCATCATTTAAAAACCACTTGTGTTTTCATTTTTCATGTCATTCTTCAGGCCACATCGTCGTATTCCACTAGTATAATAATATGTAATAAGAATCACCAATAATTTATAATTGGAGATTTGAATGGACATAGATGATTGAATGTCATTAAAACTAAAGTTAACCCCCAACTATATTTGTATTTGAGAAATTAATATGATTTTAATGAAAAGCTATGGTAAAAATCATACCCCTAAAATAATATATTGCCCCCTCTAGAAAATCCATGGATGCAAGTTGATCATGTTTATACTCTAATTTCGCTAAACATAGTTACATGTCAAATTTTTGAGATGATTAAATTGATTTACAAAGAGAAAAAATAAAACATTGGGGTTTATAAATTGTGGGAGGTTTAAAACAGTTTGTGTTGTGGAATAGTTAATTAATAAAACTGACATTAAGAATATGTGATTAAAATTAATCATGTTTCACTGACAAAAAACATTTTGTTTTAAAGCATTATTGGTATTGCTGAGTTTCCATTGCCACTATCTGATTTCACCTGCCAGCTAGAGATATTAATTCATTTGCATCATGATTCTTATGATTAATTGATTAGTTAAGGCCACAAAGTCAAAATGTAGATACCTGTGTGTGAATCATATGTTGTTGGTCCCTTTAAAATAACAATAATTTAATAAATATTATATTGTTCTTTAAATATAATATATTTGAGCTAAAACACACATATTAAAAAAATTTTTCATTTAAAAAGTTTAATTAGAAGTATAAATTATAAACTATTCAGCCAATTATACAATATATTATATAATATGATTGGTTACATATTTTTATAAAGTCAAAAGTTATCTAGAAATATATATAAAATATTTTATATATTGTAATATCAAAAAAAATTTAGACATCTTACATTTAAGAACAGAAGGAGTATTTTTTTTCTAAAACAATTAGTTTTTTTGAATGAAAAATTGTTAGAAACTTAAAAGTCGTTGTAAACCATAATTGAATTAATGAAAAACATAGGGAGTATTTGTTTGAAAAAAGATTTAATAGGAAAGTATGGAGGTGTGTTTTTCAAAACCTGATATCTTATCATAAATGATAGCTGAAAATAAACAATTTAGTATTATTGTTTCGAAACAAAATTGAAGATAAAAAAGAAAAACATGCAGTAGTAAATATATTATATACTAGTATACATTAGGTGTATAGTGACTTACCAGCATAGCCAAATCTGAAATTTTGAGGGTTTAAAATATTTTTTAATAACTTTAGTAGTTTTTTTTCCTAAATTTAGGAGCATACACTTATGTAAAAATCTTTAACAAATTTTGGAAACTAAGAGCAAGATTAAAGAGGTTCTTAACGGGTTTTTAGCGAGTGGGGTCCACCAAAACCCTTAAGAACTACCTTTTAAAACTCTTAATTAAGAGTTGTTTTTAAGAGCACAATCAACGCCATATCTTAAGTGGTTTTTAAAGGGGTGGAACCTATATTTTTCTTAAAAAACGTTTCCTCTTTCTCTTCTATAAAAGCAATGGTTCTTGGTTGAACTGTTCGCAGGTCCCACTGACACGTGACGGCCCGCGACCAGTTCTTTTTATTTTATTTTTTAAAAAAAAATCAATAAAAAGAAGAAAAATTAAGAAACGAGCGTTGATTATGCTCTAATGGGTTCTTGTACTGTTCGCGGACCCAACTGACACGTAGCGGTCCACGATTTATTCTTTTTAAAAAAATTAAAAAAATAAGAACCTTAGGGTTAAACATGCTCTAAAACCGATATTTCACTAGCCTATTCCGAGATCCGGCCCTACTTAGCAGCATTGATATTCAATTACATAGGCCGTTGAAAAAGAGGCTGATGATAACCATTAAGGGGCTGACTGGTGTAACCGCAGCGGTTGCGTTTGCGGTTGCGGGCGTTTGCGGATGCGGGTGGTTGCGGTTTTATGCGTTATTAAGAGATTTGGACGACTGGTAAAGCGGTTAATAATTGTTGCGTTTGCGGGATACTTATGACTGGTTAACTTCCAAATGCAGCAATAGTTAAATAATAAATTAGCAATTTTTATATTTTATATAATTATAAAAATATTTAAAATCATATTATTGTAATAAATATAAAAATTGTATTTATAAAATTATACTATTAAATTTAAAAAAATATAAAAATATTTTTCTTGAAAGTTTTATAATATAAATTAAAATATAATATATATATATATATTGGTATATCTATTATTTCTATTTAAAATTTTAATTGAATATTTTTCTTTTTTAATTATATAATTTTTTGAAAAAAAATATTTTTTTTACCCTCCCGCAACCGCCCGCAACCGCAAACGCTAGCTGGAACCAGCTTTTGAATTTTAGAGGTTTATAGCGGTTTAAAGCGATTTATGGCGTTTTCTATGATTGTTGCAAAACGCCAACAACCGCTACCAACCGCAAAAGCTGCGTTTGCGGGTGGTAGCGGGAAAACCAGTCATGCCCTAAGTCAAACCAAATCGAATCGTAGACATCGATGGTGAAAAAGGAGTAATTTGTTTTGGGTCTATATTGGGGGATTTAGACATTTACCACCATCATGAACTGTAAATTTAAAAGAGAAATTTGCCAAAATAGAGCAAATAAACACCATCTTTGTCTCCTTGGTATAAATTCAACTAAACTTTGTCCCTTTAGTATAATGTTTTTTTTAATCCCAAAATTAACCCCTAATTGCATTTAATAAATCTTAAACACAATTTATATTTAAAAAAGTTAAATGGATATTGAAAAAAACAAATGAAGTTAAAATATAATTAAAAAAAATATATTAAAATATAATTAAAAAAAAAAGAGAAAAAGCCCCAAATCATCGAACCCTAAATCTAATCGACATCTCTCCCTCTTTTCTCAAAACCCCTAACACCCCACTCTCCTCTGTCTAAGACCCGACTCTCCTCTAAGCCCCAAATCATCGAACCCTAAATCTAATCGACATCTCTCCCTCTTTTCTCAAAACCCCTAACACCCGACTCTCCTCTGTCTAAGACCCGACTCTCCTCTAATCGTCGACATCTCTTCTCTCTCAATCATCATCTTTCTCCGACATCTCTCTCGCTCTCTATTTCCATCTACCTCGTAGAGGAAATCAATCGAAGGTAAGTTATACTTCTTCTTCATGTTTCTCGATTGTTTTTGTGCCTTGATCGATCGCTAGCTCCTCCGATTGGAATTTGTAGATACCCCTTTTCCCTTTTTCTTTGCATGTTCCTCAACGGATTAGGGATTGTTACATGTGTTCTTCAATCGGGTTTGTGTTCTTCAAATGATTAGGGTTTGTTACATGTGGTTCTTCAATCGGTTTGTGTTCTTCAACTGATTAGGGTTTGTTACATGTGGTTCTTGAATCGGTTAAGGTTTTTCAGGATTAAGGTTTTTCAGGATTAAGGTTTTGTTATCGGTTAGGTTATGTATATTTGGGAAGTGTAGTTTTTTCTTTTAGCTGTGGGACTTGATACTTTTCGACTTCCATGCTCTCTGTGTGTATATATGAACCGATTTAGTTTGTGAATTGGATTTGTTTGATTAGTTGATTGAGAGTGTGAATTGACTTGTCTTAGCTTGAGTATGAACAAAATGATAATGGTTGGGTTTTCGTGTTTGTATAACTATTTAGTGTAGTGTGAATTGACTCAGTTTCTTTATATGAACCGATTTAGTTTGTGAGTTGGCTTTGTTTGATTAGTTGATTGAGAGTGTGAATTGACTTGTCTTAGCTTGAGTTTGAACAGAATGATAATGGTTGGGTTTTCCTGTTTGTAAAATTGTTTAGTGTATGACATTTCTTTTTGGGCAGTGATGGAATCTTTCTTCTGCTACTGTTTAATGTAGTGTTTATGACATTTGCGTTATGTCTTATGGTGTTAATAGTCTTCAATTTATTGTCTTTTGTAGATATGGAATTAGAGTTGCCGAAGCGTTTATATGGAGAGGGTCTTGAACCTCAGATCAAGAAGATCAACAACAGCTGCCGCATGTCACTCCTCAGAATTCTGAAGAAGTCTATGTCTGAAGAATATGCAGAAGTGAAGAGAGATGTTGTATTTACACATATCATGGCAATTGAAGAAAATGGCCTCAAGTTTTCAGCAAAGTTGGTACATAGCTTCTTGTGTAAGGAATTGATCACCTCGAAGAAGCATGAGAAGTGGTTTGTCTTTGCGAACAATCCGCTGCGGTTTTCGCTGCAAGAGTACCATGCGGTGACTGGCCTGAAAGTAGTCAATGAGAGTAGCAGTGAAGGGGTGAAATGGAAAGCCGACCTGGGGTTTTGGAGTAAGCTACTTAAGGAGGGTGGGAAGATCTCGTTGAAGTGCATAAAGAAGGATCACTTGAAAAATGTTCACAAATGGAGTCGGCTTGATAGGTTGAGATTGATCTACCTATGCGTCGTGATGGGTGTGGTTATGGGGAGAGACGAGAAGGTGAACATCCCTCATATGTACATCAAGTTAGCAATGGATCTTGAGAAGTTTAGACAGTTCCATTGGGGTCTTCTCTCGTACGACTATCTCCTAAGCTCTATTGACAAGATTAGGAAGAAATTGGATAACAAGGAGAGCTACATTTTGGAAGGATTCTCATATGCTCTCCAAATTTGGATTATGGAAGCCATTCCTGATTTTGGAGAAATATGCGGCAAGAGAGTCAGTGACAGTTTCACTGGTCCAAGGTGTGGCAATTGGAAAGGAGCAGCAAAAGTTTCATATGAAGACATCATTGAGCTTGAGAACTCATTTCCTGATAAGGTATGTATATATGTTGTCTTTTTATTTCCTGATTAATGTATGTTTTTTTATAGCTCTTAATGTTTAAAATTATGTGTAGGGCGAACTGTTTCCAGTCATTTCGGTGACTGGTAATTGTGATGTACTTATGAGTGATGTCTACATAAGGAACGGTGAAATGGAAGATGAGAGGGTAAAACTTATTCTGGAAAGGATAATGAACAACTTTGATTGGAGCAATACAAAATGGGAAGTCTTAGAACCTGAAAAGACTGATATAGAGGAAGCAGAAGAAGAAGATATAGAGGCAGAAGCAGATGATAGTGTCGAAGAGGTGAATGGCTCGGCTACTGTGTCAGATGAGATGAATGGTACAGTTAATGTTGGAGGAAGAGTAAAGAGAAAGATCCATGACGAAGGAGCCGAGTCAAGAAAAAAGAAGTTGTTGTGTCAGCGATCTGCAGCAAAAAAAGGTACTCTTGATCATGATATGAAGAGTTTCATTGAGGGTTTGTTCCACACGTCCTTCACTTGTTTTTCTGAGAAATTCAGTAAGCAAGTGTTGGACAAAATGGAGAAGATGGAGACTGATGTTTCGGAGAGAATGAGGAAGATGGAGAGTGAAGTTTACCAGCTCAGAGAAGCACTCACTTTAAGTGGTCAAGGAAGCGGTCCTGGCAATAGCAAAGTCGACCCAACTGCAGCAAAGAAAAATGTACCAACTAAGAGAACGCGTAAAAGTTTGAACTAGGATGCTTGAACTAGACTGCTGAAGCTAGGCGTTTGGAGCTAGGTTGTTGGAAGTAGACTTCAATTTTCACTGTATAATAATATGTAACTTTGAACTTTTTGAATGTTTCTTCCGAATGTATGTATCTTGTGTGTAATATGTAATATGTAAAACTGGATGTGTTGTCTTTTGTGTTTAAAACTGGATGTGTTTATTGTCTTGTGTGTTTAAAACTGGATGTGTTTATTGTCTTTTATGCTATGTAATCATATGGAATCTTTTAACATATTCTTATATCATTTGTTTTTGTTAATGAATAGGTTGGGAAAAAGAAATCT
Source organism: Moricandia moricandioides (assembly GCA_905132885.1). NCBI lineage: Eukaryota > Viridiplantae > Streptophyta > Magnoliopsida > Brassicales > Brassicaceae > Moricandia > Moricandia moricandioides. The sequence goes on along the minus strand of CAJHQQ010000014.1, from coordinate 263,126 downwards.
TTAAGCACTGATGATTTGTTTGTCAATTTACCTCGAGTGAACTTGACTCAATCATCCGACATCAATCTTGAGTTGGGTACACAAGAGTACTTGGAAACTTGCTTGAAGAACCTTTCGCAAGATACATATGTCGAAGGTGTTGATCCTTCTCCAGGAACAGCATTGAAGCTGTCACCACCAGAATTAGATGACAAAAACATTGATCTAGCCGGCATGGCAGATGATGACAGAAATTTGGTGTATGTGGCTGAAGAAGATTTCGAAAAAATGCAAAAGTGGCAAGATTTGAGAACGTAAGTTATTCCTTTTAATATCTTATTGTATGATGTTGTTTCTAATGTTAATTTGAACTTTTTATTTTGATTACAGAGATATACAGATTGGTCCTTGTCTTTTAAACTCAGAAATGACGGGTCGTATTATGAGTGCAAGCAAGTGGCTTTACAACCACGTAAGCATATCATGTCTTGATCGATGTTATTTCATATCATGTCTACTAACAACTTCCATGTTATTTTATAGGATATTGATGCTGTAATGTTCGTATTCCGAGAAAGAACAACACTGCGACGATGGAAACCAGACCGTGTTGCTTTTATGACATGTGTCTTCAGCGATCTCATTAGCAGGGAATACAAGACTTTCTTGAAGGGTAAGAGGAAGTACAAGATGGATAATTTACTGCTGGATTACGGCAAAGGTGAGTTGCCTTCTCATGGTAGAACACAACATGTATGGAATGTTGATGTCGATCGGATGTATGTTCCTGTCTGGGTGAATCGGAACCATTGGATTGCATTATGCATCAGCTTCGTGAATAGGCATATCGAAGTGTTTGATTGCGCGGGTAAACAAAGGCACAAGGAAGTCGAAGCATTCACATTCCTAGTTCCTCGGATAGTGAAGGCCGTTCAGTCAGAGAGTATTCAGAAGGATCTCACTACCATTCCCTATGGTGTTTCCTATGTCCCTATGCGTGGTATTAACCGGAAAGGTTGTCATTGTGGTGTATACATTCTAAAACACATTGAATGCCACTTGCTTGGGTTGGATTTATCATTGGTCAATGATGATAACATCTTGGGAGCTCGAATTAAGATAATGTGGGATCTATGGGAAGCAGCTAATGATCCAGAGTTGATTGAGAGGATGTCAAAATATGAGCCACCTAAGTATGTGCCTTCTAAGTGTGTTGAGTTAGAATAAATTTAGATGCCTAATCTATTGTATTAACATTTGGTTTTTAGTTTTAACTTGAATGGCTAATCTATTGTATTAACATTTGGTTTTTAGTATTAACTTGAATGCTTAATCTATTGTTTCATGTTTCGGTTTTAAGAATGTATGTTTGGCTTTTAAGAGTGTGAATGCTAACTTGACACAAAAGACATAACAAAACTGTAAACCTTACACCCGAGATATAAACCCGAGATTAAGAAAACTGTAAACTTTTTAAAAAACCCGAGATTAGGACCGACCAAAGACATAATAATACCTTACACCCGAGACATAAACCCGACCCAGAAGAGATCCCACTGTAACCTAAACCCGATCCCGTGGAGACATAAACTCGAAATCGTCTTGTAACCTAAATCCCATTTGTTTCTGAAACGTCTTTTCTCACTTTGTTCTTTTTGCTCTCTAATCTCTTTTCTCTCAACCATGACGACACATAGACGATTCTCTGAAGGCGTTCCTTCATCATGCTGGTGTGGAAGAAGGGTTGTGATACTCTATTCAAAAACGAATGAAAACCCTTACAGAAGATTCTATAGATGTGAAATTGGGGCACAGGTTATCTTATTCTGACTACTTCCTAAACCCTTTGCTTCGTTTTCCCTTCCACATCAAATATTTGACAATTGAGATTCAAATTTTGTTTCTTTACATCGTTTTCACAGTTGTTGTCGATTTTCCTTGTACATCAATGTTTTTCTTATTTTTTAATGGATTTTTGATGTAGCGAAAAAAGGAAAACCATTTGTTTAAGTGGTTCGATGAAGCTTTGCTTGATGAAATTCAAAAGGTTGATGCTGAGCAAAAGAGAATTGCAGAAGAGATTGAAGAGCTTAAAACGAGTTTCCAGAAAACCGTGGAGGATGAAGTTAGGAAGCTGAAAAATTCCACTGAAGTAGGTTGTCTTGGAAGCATTTTGTGGCTTTTTGGAAGATAAAGTAGCCAAAAAATGAAAGAGTTCAAGACATTGTTTCTTGTATATCGATTTCTTGCACAATTTTATGTGGTTATCTAGTGTTCTTACTATGAATAAGATGAGTTTTTGGTTCTTACTATCTTGTTTCCTACATCCCGTAAAGGAACTGGTGGTCTTTACATCTTCTCTCTTGGGTCCAAGTTTGCGAACCTCTTCAAGAAAGCTGGCACTTACAACTTTTCTTTCTCTATCCTAAGTAATTTTCTTCTGCTAGTTATTTTTTTTCTAGTAATCATGTAATGTAATTTCCCAAACACTTTACCTCCAGGGCGACTCGATTAGGTGCAACAAAACGGTTGTTGTTAGACCTTCTTCAAAGGAAGCAATGTGAAAATAAAACAGCTATTGTCTCCTTCGATAACAAAAACCATTTGATATCAAAAACCATTCGAAACATAAAAGCACAAAAACCATTCGATAACAAAAACCATTCGAAACATAAAAGCACAAAAACCATTCGATAACAAAAATCATTCGAAACTATATAGCTACTTCACAAGTTGCCCTGTTGTGGCCACTAATGCCACATCTACTACACTTGCGAGGCTGTTTGTTTTGTGCTATTTGTGATGATCGAATTTTGTCTTCAACGGTTTCATATCTGCGTTTTCTTTTTCGTCCAACTGATTTTCTTGTTTCTGGTGGCAGCACATTCACTTTCTTAACATCTTCAGGAATGGACCAAGCATCCTCAGGAACAGCAATAGGATTTATGCTTTCATGATAAGCTTCTCGCCAAGCTCGAGTCGTGTACATTGAATCAGTTAACGTGTGTGGTTCTCTACCAGCATGAAAACCAGCTTTAATGGCGTGTTTACAAGGGATCTTCAAAAGATCATACTTTCCACATGAACAAGTCCGACTATCCAAATCAACTACGCAGTCGATTTTATCACCTCTAACAAGCAACCGACTATCACTAACAGAGTAAACTGAAAATGTTGCGCCCTTTGTGATTCTCCTTGCAATCTTCTTCTCCACATGTTTGGTAAGAGGATGTGTATGCTCTGCAATCAGTTTCCTACGGTTAAAAAACCACCGTGTCAACATTTCTCTGATACTATCCAACAAAGGAATCACTGGATACTCTCTCGGTGAACGCAACGCAGAGTTAATAGATTCAGCAGGGTTGGTTGTCCTTATGTCGTATCTGTATCCATGAAACTGACATCTTGCCCATTTATGCACATCAGCCTCCCTAAGATAATTTCCAATTGCCGGACTGATATTACAAACATTAACAAACATATTTGCAAAATCAGCAACTCTATAAGCCTTCGACGCCTTTGAAACCAACCCAGCAAGACCTTTCCCCTTGAAATATGTTACCACATTACTCAACAAATGATGAATACAAATACCATGTTTAGCTGTTGGATACACATTCTCAATGGCTTTGGCAATCGACACCTGCCTGTCCGAAATAAAAGCCAAATGTTGATCATCAGCAATGACAACCTTTAGTTGTCTCATAAACCATTCCCAAGAACTATCATTCTCGGAGTCGACTATTCCAAACGCGATAGGATACAAATTAGAGTTTCCGTCTAAAGCAGTTGCAACTAGTAGAACTCCTTTGTATTTACTCTTCAGAAAAGTCCCATCAACCACAATAACCCGTCTGATGACTTTGTTAAATCCTCTAATCGATTGCCCAAATGCGAGAAACAAATATCGAAATCTACCACTCTTGTCAATATCATACGCTGAATGAGTACCCGGATTAGCCTCTCCCAACATGTGCAAGTATTTTGGTATTTTCCCATAACTTTTCTCTGGAATACCTCTAACTACATTGATCGCATATTCACGCGAATCATATGCTAAGGAATATGAGATCTCACATCCATGATCAGTACGCATAATCTGTATAATATCATTAGGTTTTGGCCCTTCCTTGACGCCTTCATATTTATGCATTATCAGACCGGCTATCGTTTTAGCGGAAGCAGTCTTACCCGAGTTACTTTTGCTTGAAGCTGCACATGTATGTTCACCGACATACTTCTTTACAATGAAATAAGTAGATTCCTTCAAATTATCAGCTCTAACACCCCAATTGCATGTGTTATCTGCGCATCTAATATACCAAAGTTCCCTATCTGATTTGATAACCTGATAGCCAAAGTTATGCTTCATTGCACATATCTCAAAAGTCGCCTTCAGTAAACTTTTTGTCTGAAATATTTGACCTTTCTTAACAACTTCCAGCAAAGAAAACTTAGACACATCGAGTCTGTTATCTTTTTCAAATGGCATGGTTTCAGCATCATACTCGAAAACATCAACTTCAACTTGTTTCATCTTTTCTTTCTTCTTCTTCTTCTTCTCTCTTTGCATCTTAGAAAAAACAGTCTCTGGATCGTCCCCATTATAACCAATATTTCCCTCGGCTTCATCAGTATTTGAATCTGTTGGAGGCTTGTTAAGATCGAAATTGGATTTCTTGGGATTCTCAGCCTTTGCTTTATATGTCACACACAGTCGAGTGGAGACATTCTTTTTAGCAAAACCACCAAAATTCCTAAGTTGTCTATCGTTTGCAATGATAACAGGTGGACATGTTGCTGTATTGATCAACTCAGTAGGTAGATAACTCAACTCCAAATCATCTAAGGTAGCTTCTTCGATACCAAAATCCTCCATAACCATTACCTTTAAATCATCTAAGGTAAAACTCGATTCCAAAATCAGTAACCTACCCCCTTTCTCATCAGCCGAAAACACCCATCCAGTAGTTGCACTTAATTCCCATACACCACATAATGTATAGATATGCATCGTATTAGAAGAAGAGTTGTGAAAATCACAAGAAAAACAATGGAGAACTCATGGTTTGATGAAAAACAAGAGGATTCCTCGTTTTTTTTAAAACTTTTTGGGCAAGCAAAATTGCCTATACACGTTTTAGGAAATTAGATATTTTAAAAATATTTCAAAAATATTTTGTAACTTAATTTCCTTATTTTTCGGATTTAGTTAATCTTTTCGTAGAAGGTATGTTCTACTATAAGTAGATTATGTGTACTTTTTAGATTTCATATTCTCATTTTCTTAGAAATAAATACAAAAGTAGAAATTACATTCGGGGAAAATATTTTGTAACTGAATATTCCTTATTTTTCGGACTTAGGGTTAATCTTATCCGTAGAAGGTACGTTCTATACTGCGTAGACAAAAGACCACAAGTCCGGAAGCAGTTTCTAGTATTCGTAGACTTCTTAGTACTTCTTAGATTTCGAATTCTAATGGTTTTAGACATATATATAAAAGTAGAAATTGCATTCGGGAAAATTGTAGATATCTTTATTACGCGTAGATTTCACATTCCTTAAAATTAGAATTCAACACAAAAGTAGAATTCGCTTCTTGTAACCGTAGAATAACATGTTTTACCTAGAAATCGATTTCCACTTTCTCGTAGAACATAATTTTTAAATTTTAATTTAACAAGTTTTACCGGAAAAAAAAAAATATCAGTATGTGTATATGAGTAGTTCATCAATTGTTTATATTTAAAATAATTTTTTTTATTCAAAAAACTATTTTTAAATAAGTTTTCAAAAATGGAAAGGGCAATTTAGGTAAAAAAGACACAAAACAGAATTTATACCAAGAGGACAAAGATGGTGTTTATTTGCTCTATTTTGGCAAATTCCCCAATTTAAAATCATACTCTCCCTCTTTTAAAATATTTCATGTTTTAAGATTTTCACATATATTAGAAAAATTTAAGAAATTTTGATTAGCAATATGTTATTTTTTGTAACTAACTATTGTCTAAAACTTTTAACCAATAGAATTTTAATAAATATTTTGAAATTTTTCAATTCACCATTAATTGTTGTATTGAAAATATAAAAAATGAATCATTTTGAAACAAAAAAAATGCTACGAATACTATTTTGGAGAAAAAAAAATTTATATATATTTTGATCATTATTTTTTTATTAAACTCCATTTTATATAAAATTTATGTTTTGAGGTGTGAATTCGAACCTCCCCCCCCCCCTAAAGACAGACAAAAGTTACTTCTATTTAAGAAATTTTTATTAGCAATACGTTATTTTTTGTAACTAACTATTTCCAGAATTTTTAACCAATAGAATTTTAATAAATATTTTGAAATTTTTCAATTCACCATTAATTACTGTATTGAAAATATAAAAAATGAATCATTTTGAAACAAAAAAAAAATGTTACAAATACTATTTTGGAGAAAAATTTTTTTTATGTATATTTTGATCATTACCCCGCCCCTAAAGACAGACAAAAGTTACTTCTATTACAATCAATTAGATCGGTCTTCTTCTTCCACTTTGAAAAGTCATAACATGTTTGGTTAAAAAGAGAAATGACCCAAGTGGTCGGATCTGTCCAAAATTAGTTGTGACGGTCACAAGCGGCGAAGATAAAAAAGCAAACGGCTCAGAGTCAGCGAGAGTTTTGATTAAGACTCTCGCATCTCTCTCCTGCTTCCTCTGAGATTTGTCTTTTTCCTATCTTTCTGAAAATATTTGTGTTTCTTTTTAATGTTTCTCAGATCCATTGACTTGATCCACAAGTTTAGATCTTTTTCAAGGTCGTGTAAGATTATGGGTTCCACGATCTTCGAACTAAAAGCCATGAGAAGCTTCTTCATCATCTTCTTAACATGTCTAGCTTTCTTCCCCGATCCTCTACACGCCGGTGTAGCGTACACCGGCAGCATCACTCCAGGGTTTGTAGGATCTCAGATGAACTACATCAACAACTACGGTATCTTCCTCGAATCCAACAACTCAAACTTCGGTTTCGGCTTCGTAAACACACCAGCTTCCGTCACTCTCTACACTCTCAGCATCATCCACAAACCCAGCTCGAAACTGATCTGGTCTGCGAACAGAGCTTCCCCTGTTTCAAACTCCGACAAGCTCCTGTTCGAAGCCAACGGAAATGTAGTCCTGCGTAGAGAACAAGGAGGTTATGAGGTTTGGAGATTGGAGAGTTCAGGTAAAAACGTTTCAAGAATCGAGCTACGTGACTCGGGGAACCTCGTTGTTGTTTCTAGTGACGGAGCTTCCATCTGGGAGAGCTTTGATCATCCTACAGATACTCTGATTACGAGTCAGGCTTTTAAAGAAGGCATGAAGCTCACTAGCAACCCTTCTTCGAGCAACATGACTTATACTCTTGAGATCAGATCAGGAGATATGGTTTTATCTATAAACAGCTTGTTGACTCCTCAAGTGTATTGGTCCATGAGAAGTGAGAGAGGGAAGATCGTCAACAAAGACGGTGTAGTGACTTCATCGTCTCTCCTCGGGAACTCATGGAGGTTCTTTGATCAGAACCAGTCTTTGTTATGGCAGTTTGTGTATACAGATGATAAAGATGGTAACGCCACTTGGATTGCGGTTTTGGGGAACAACGGTGTGATCTCCTTTTCAAGTCTTGGTGGCAGTGGTGCCTCTGTGGCTGATTCTTCCACTAAACTCCCAAACGATCAATGTGCAACACCTGAGCCTTGTGGCCCTTACTATGTATGTTCTGGTAGTAAAGTGTGTGGATGTGTGTCAGGGTTGTCACGGGCTCGGTCTGATTGCAAATCAGGGATCGCTTCTCCTTGTAAGAAGACTGGAAATAATGGAACATTGTTAAATGCTGGAGACAAAGTTGACTACTTCGCTCTAGGGTTTGCTACTCCTTTCTCTAAGAAGACTAGTCTTGATAGGTGTAAAGAGTTCTGCAACAAGAACTGCTCGTGCCTCGGTCTTTTCTTTCAGAACAGTTCTGGTGACTGCTTCTTGTTTGATTGGATTGGAAGCTTTAAAAACTCTGGAAATGGAGGATCTGGCTTTGTCTCTTACATCAAGGTGGCTACTAATGGTTTAGGAGAAGATGATGGGAAACACTTTCCATATATAGTAATTATTATCTTGGTGACTGTTTTTATCATCTGTGTGTTGATCTTTGCGGCGTTCCGGATTCATAAGAGAAAGAAAATGCTTTTTGATGAGTTAGAACATAGTTCAGAGGAGGATAACTTCTTGGAGAATCTATCAGGGATGCCTATTCGGTTTGCTTATAAAGATCTTCAGTCAGCGACGAATAACTTCTCTGTCAAGTTAGGTCAAGGAGGGTTTGGTTCGGTCTATGAAGGGACGTTACCTGATGGTTCTCGTTTAGCTGTGAAGAAGCTTGAGGGAATAGGTCAAGGCAAAAAAGAGTTCAGAGCTGAAGTTAGTATCATCGGAAGCATCCATCATCTACATTTGGTTCGGCTCAGAGGGTTTTGCGTGGAAGGCACTCATAGGCTTCTCGCTTATGAGTTCTTACCAAAAGGCTCGTTAGAGAGATGGATCTTCAGGAAAAAAGATGGAGAAGTTCTGTTAGATTGGGACACAAGGTTCAATATAGCACTCGGAACAGCTAAAGGTTTAGCTTATCTACATGAAGACTGCGACGCAAGAATCATCCACTGCGATATCAAACCTGAGAACATTCTCTTAGACGATAACTTCAACGCCAAGGTATCCGACTTTGGACTAGCTAAGCTCATGACACGCGAACAAAGCCATGTCTTCACGACAATGCGTGGGACAAGAGGCTACCTAGCTCCTGAATGGATCACAAGCTACGCGATTTCGGAGAAGAGCGATGTTTACAGCTACGGGATGGTGTTGCTAGAGCTGATAGGAGGAAGAAAGAACTATGACCCATCAGAGTCGTCAGAGAAGTGTCACTTTGCTTCTTATGCTTTCAAGATGATGGAAGAAGGAAAGGTTTTGGAGATTGTTGATGGGAAGATGAAGAACGTTGATGTGAACGATGAGAGAGTTGAAAGAGCGATGAGAACTGCACTTTGGTGTGTACAAGAAGATATGCATTTGAGACCGTCCATGAGTAAAGTTGTTAAGATGCTTGAAGGTGTTTTCACGGTGGTTCAGCCACCGTCTTCTTCCACTTTGGGCTCGAGGCTTTACTCGAGTTCGATCAGTGAGGAAAGATGTGGTGGTAAGTCGTCTGGACCGTCGGATAGTAACAGTGAGAATTATCTCTCTGCTGTGAGACTCTCCGGGCCGAGATAGCACAAGTCTTGTGTTTTTTTTTGTGCAACTAATTCATTAATTCAAAAAAAACGGATGTTCAGCCCAAAACTGGGCCCAATACAGATGTCTTGTGTTGTAGCCAAATTTTTAGTATCTTTTTTGATAGGTTTTGGCTCATTGTTTTTTTTTTTACTGTGACGTGTTTTTTTTTGTCACTAATGTTGAGTTTAAAATTAAAAATATAGTAATTTTGCAGTGTTTCAATTTTTTTATAGGGAAAATTTTATTTTAATAACTAAATTAATTTTAATTATTGTCAATTCCAACTTAGTACAACTAAATTTTCTTTACATAACATTAAACCAAGTTTTAAAGTGTACATGCTTAAAAACATCAATTGACAGATAGTTAACTTCCTCTAATTTTTATGTTTAATTTTAATTTTTAATTCAAAAATATTAATTTTTAATTGGAAATGAACAAAATTAAAGTATTAAGTTGGTGATTAAAATTGACAAAAAAAAAAGTTTGTGATTAAAATGAAATTAAGCAAATCTCTCAAATAGATTTTTTTAAGTTTTTGTCATAAAAATAGACTTTAAGAAAAAAATGACCAAAATAGACTTTTTTATTTTTAAAATTTTATTTTTTTTTAATTTTCAATTTCACCTTCTAAAAATCCACACATAACTCTAAACTCTAAGTTTAGATTAACTAACCCCAAAAATGTAAACGTATATTTGTACTCTTTAATAAAATATATTTTAGTCATTTTTCTCTTTTAGTGTTATTTTTGAGACAAAAACTTTTTAAGTTTTATTTTGGTAAAATATCTCAATGAAATTACCCTTTTTATTACATATTTTAGTTTAACTACCTGTCATTTTTACCTACTGTCATAGAAGTAGATGTCGCTTTGTATTATTTTGTATCGTTACGCATTCCAAATGCGTGCCGTGTTATTACTTCTCCCTCTGAGAGTAAAATCTTACAATCCTATTGGCTAAACGTTTTCTTTACTGTACACTTGCGTGTAGACAAACAAAAACTCGCCGATACATTAAAAAAAAAAATCAGCCTGCCGCTCGTTGATTCTCGTCCCACCGTTAAAGATGACGACGACGACGACCGCGTCTCTGTTTCTTCAGTGCCACTCGTCTTCTTCTTCTTTAAACTTCAAAAACGAACTCGAATCTCCCGCGAAAACGCGGCTCTTCTCTCCGGCTACAGTGAAACACGTTGTCAGATCATTAAAAGCATGGCGTATCAGTTGCTCCTCCAGTGATCCTGCAAGTAAGACATGGCTTTAGTTTCTTCGTGGCATTATTACAGATTATACTGAAAGATGTTCTGTTTCTACATGATCTGACTAGGTTGTGTTCTGTTTCTGCATGATTTCACTAGGTTCGCGTCATGTGTTCGTGTCCAGTAGAAGACAAATGGTTGTCTTGTTGTCCACTGTGCAGCTTCTGTCTCATTTGCTTCCTCCAAGTGGAAATGCAGCTGAGTGAGTTTGAGACAAACTGTTCTTTCATGTTATAGTTTTAAAAATTCTTGTGCTAGTTTTTAGCCAAATCTAGCTGTTGTGGTTTAGCATGTATCCACTGATGAAAGATGAGATAAGGAGAGTGGTGACCAAGGGTAAAGCTGCTGGTGTGCTTCGTTTAGTGTTTCATGATGCTGGAACCTTTGAACTTGATGATAACACAGGTAGTGTTCATACTAATCAATCTTATTCTCAAAATCTTAATCGTTTTTTAAATATAATTATATTAGTGTAATTATACTAATCAATCTCATTCTTACTTAATTGTTGTGTGTGATTGCAGGTGGGATCAACGGTTCTATTGTTTATGAACTCGAGAGACCTGAAAACGCAGGTTTGAAGAGATCACTAAAGGCACTTAATCCTCTCTGTCTCTCTTTCTTTTAGTTAGTGTGAGGAGATAAAGATGTAATTTCACATTTGTTTTTGCATTTGTTAGGTTCTAGAGAAAGCAAAGATTAAGGTTGATGAGATACAACCAGGTAATTACTGTTAAGTGTGTCCTTGTTATGGTGTTGTGGTGGTGTCTGAACTGTGTGATCTTAGTGTCTTGGGCGGATATGATCGCTGTCGCTGGGTCTGAAGCAGTCTCAATGTGTGGCGGCCCAACAATTCCAGTAGTTTTGGGAAGACTTGATTCAATGTAAGCAAGTCTCAGTCTCTGGTCTTTGTTTCTATATGTTTGAACAGGATGATCGTTTCATGGTTTACAGGCAACCTGATCCAGAAGACAAGTTACCTCCAGAGTCCCTGAATGCCTCGGGTTTGAAAGAATGTTTCCAAAGAAAAGGATTCTCGTGAGTCCCTTACACAAAGATATACAGCTGGTTTTATAGTACCAAAGTTTAACATCACTGGGGGTCATTGCAGGACGCAAGAGCTTGTTGCCTTGTCTGGTGCACATACGATTGGGAGTAAAGGCTTTGGAGATCCATTTACTTTTGACAATGCATACTACAAAATCCTTCTTGAAAAGCCTTGGAGTTCTACGACATGTAAGTCTCATTATGAAAAGGTTCTTTATACTCTACAGTTTCATTGCATCTTTACATGGTTTTCTTAATTTATCATGACTTTACTTGGGTTGCAGCCAAAATGACGAGCATGGTGGGGCTTCCTTCGGATCATGCCCTCGTGGAGGATGATGAGTGCTTAAGGTTAGTCCTTCTTACCTTGACCGTTTCATTATCTAACTTGTTAAGTAGCATTTGAAGTAGAGGATGAAGAGTTTGGAGTATCTATGCATAGGTGGGTGAAACAGTATGCGGAAGACCAAGACAAGTTTTTCAAAGACTTCACCAATGCTTATATCAAACTAGTTAACTCTGGGGCCAAATGGAAAACGTTATGATGATCTTATGTTAGTTCATACTTCATAAAACATGTCCTAATTAATTTGGGTTGTAATGCTTATTTAATTCTTTTTTGCTTACATGATCAACGTTTCAACAAAGATACTATATGTTGTTTAGAGCAAATAAATGTTAATTCATGTAAATTTTGACTACTTATGTTTCGTTCATGTCGTAATAAACAAGAAGGCATAACACACGTAAGAAATCATCACAAGTATACCAAGTTTTATTAGTTTTAAAGCTTTTGATCAGATAAGATAATAATCATATATATAATGAGAGACTTTTCTCTCTTCTTAAGATGTCCACATCATCATCTCTTTCCTATTTACTGAGACCCACAAATTTTAAACGTATAATCTGTTGTATATCAAATTGTTGATCTATTCGATTTCATGTCTTTACATATCTCATATGTTAGCCCACAATTCCTCATATCTCTCCAAAGTAAATGATGAACTGTGTAAACTGTAAAGGACTTAAAGGCCCAATTATTATTTTCTCTGTATCCAACTAAAACAGCCCGTCCAACTCACCGTCTCTTCCTCCGACGCCTGAGCCCTTTCACTCTTTCACTGCAACCATTAAGATTCAAGGCGATAAGATCTAAGTCTGTGTATTTTCAGTAACAGTCCCTCAATGAAATGTCGAATAGCCGGCTTCTATAATCAAGATCGTGCCTCTCATTCAATTCTTTCATTTCCCCTCTCCATTATTACTTTTCCCTAACTTTAACAACTAAAGCATTTTGTAACCGAAAGAAGGTCCCAGAAGTGAAACCAATACCCTCATTGTGATTATTTCCTCCCTGTAAGTTGATACCCCTTTGTCCAACAGTGTCTACTAGCAATGCTCTCGCTCCCCAGTTGTGGTTTACTACACCACTATCGATGATCTTTTTTTTTGAAAGTGTTAAAATAATTCAACCAAAAAAATGGTTTTTACATTTACCGCATCATTGAATCAAAGTTTGTATTGAAAAAAGAAACTCAAAATTTCCGAATATTTAGGCTCCGTAAAATCTTTGCCTTAGATGTTTTGTGTTTAGGCTCTGTATAACCAATATTTAGGGATCCAGTTTCTCAAGCTATGTCGTGGTTAAAGCTTTGTGTATTTAGGATCTCAATCTTCTAAATTTTGTAAGTGTTTGTACTAAAACAATAGAAAAAGTCGTACTGATTTGTAGTAAGTGTTTTCATCTATTGATCCTCAGTGATGTGTTTTGGCAGATTGCAGGGCAACAGAATCGATTTCATACAACTGTGAATGCTTCTTTGATTGTCTCTTAGACGCTGATGCTAATAACTCTTGCGGTTGTTGTGTCTTAATTTATTTAAAGTACAAACATTCATGGTATACTTTATGACCCAGGTTTTGGTGACTGACTGATATAGAGTTGAAGCTTCTTCAGATAAGGAGAAAGACCTACACTCCGTCACCACCATTGGATTATGGAAGGAGGCGTCAAAGCCCAAACCCTTAAATGAGGTAGATATGGAGGTCGTAGCAGGGACTTCTAGACAAACGTTTTGGTTTCCAGTATAAGCCATGATTGCAGGTTTATGGAAAATAAATGAAGCGTTGTTGCGTTTATTTCTTATAAGAACTGCTGGTGTTGTACGTGATGTTGTAATAAACAGTAACAGTTAAATGAGAGCTGCTACTGATTTTAATGGTGGAAAGTACAGCTGCCAGCAGTGTTCTCTACATACTTGGGCAAGAAGGTTGTAATAATTTTGGTGGCTTACGTATGACGATGCTTCTGTAAAAAGAACAGGACCTAATTCCCTTCAACCATTTTCTTTAGGCCCCCACTACTTTTTTCATACCTCTTAAGCATAGTTAAGTATGAGGTTCTCTTATAATATGTAGAAACATTTTCGGAAAGTTGATGTATGTCTCTAACTTCTCTTGGTAAGTTTGTTTTGTGATAAAAGAAGTCTAAGAGCAAGATATGAGATGAGATTTTATTTGGCCATCTAGATTATTTTTTAAAACATATGATTTACAGTAGCTCAAAATGAAAGTTAAGATGGCAAAATAATGATAGATCTATCGGAGACAAAGACAACAGACGAAAATTCTTTTTGTCTTTTTATTCATATACTTAATATTTTTAGATTTTATGGAAATTGTAGTTCTTTGTATAGTTGATGATGATTCCATTATCTTTTCAATCTAGCATTTTGCATATTCTGCTTCTCCGCCTATACTCTTTTATATCACGAAAGAAGATTTCAGGAGGTCATTTGACTAGCACAGTCTTCTTAAAGACGTTCAAATAACTTTTTTCACTAGATTTAGAATGCATGTACAATGTTAACAGTATGTCAAAAGAAAATTCAAAAGGAATAAACGTACCAACCAGCAACGGGTGCTAATAAAGTTGCCTACTAAACTGAGACAACTACAGATGATGGCCTTATATGTTGATGCCAACTACTACATCTCCATCCTTGCATATGCAGATCTGAGAAGTCAAGAAGAACATGAATAAACAAAAATGAATTGCAACATACTATCAATTACACTACTACATAAGTAAAATATCAATAACTAACAATATCCCCGCGCTTGCGCGGAGCTCAGCCACTAGTCTTAATAAGATATCACTAAAATAGTTTTAGAAAGAAAATGGGATTAGATGGAGATGATGGAATGTGAACGTTTCGAGAAACATCAAGAAAGGAAGAGTGTCACTGTTGTACCTGTATCTTACACTAATCAGGGGACCAACTTGTCTGTTAATACAAAAATGGGTTTTGTGTCTAATCACTTTGCTTTCCCTTTAATATATATCTCTCTCAGTGCTAATCAAGATAATCATACTTCTTTGTTACTACTCTTATTATACTTAAGGAAATAATTTTTTTTTTCCAATTATTCACTAAACTATACATATTTTAAGTTACAAACACCTTGAGATAAAAGTAAACTATAATGGAGTACGAATGCATGATGGTGTTGTTGAAAAAAAGAGGTTTTCAAGCTTGCTAATCGGTTTTTAACTGTTACTACTATCTCCGTTCCAAAAAAATTATGTTTAAAAATACATGTTTCAAATATACATATTTTTTACATTTTTAATATACTAATTATCAGTAAATTATGATTTTTTTAAAAAAATAATTCTATTTATTGAAATTCAATTGGTTGAAAGTTATTGAAAATAGTTAATTACAAAAAAATGTGCATTGATAATTAAAAATTCATATATTTTTTTAATATGTACTCCCTCTGTTTCATAAAATAAAATTTTGGGAGTTTTCATACATATTAAGAAAACGCATTAAATCACTATAATAAATGTATCGATTTCTGTAATTTCAGTTTTTAATAATTTGTGATCAATAGTAACTCAATAAAATCAATTAATTTTTAAAAGTTTGTAATATTTTTATCGAAAACAAAAAAATTCTATATTTTTTAAACAAATTTATTTTCTAAAAAATATATCATAATGAAACGCAAGGAATATAAAGTTAAATACATACATCTTATTAAAACATAAAACATAGACTATATTAGTTCCTTCAACGAAATAATTAATACTGTTTTCATTTGGTTTCTTAAAGAAAATTTTCATTTGGATTTAATTATTTTGGCCTACTACAAGCCTTTGGGTGTGTTCATGTGGGTGCATGTATTTAAATAAGAAACACTTATGTTCTTTGTCTTAGCATAAAAATGGGAAATGCTATGCATTATTAACTTCTGAGTTCTTATTATCTATGTAATCCAAATTTGAAATATTATTGATTGGTTGAAAAGGAAGTAAGCATCTAATTACATATGACTGTCCACCGTTTGTCAATTTATATATCGAGATGATTTTTTTATGACCCATGTGTTGAGTAGTCTGCATGCAATTAAATTAGTGTTACTTTTGAAACCATGTAATTTGTTTTAAAAACTGATATATATACATATAGATTTAAATATGTAGATTCCATGAGCTGGCTCTAGTATTTTATTTGACTAAAGGTGTTAATTAACTAGATGAATAAAGCTCCCATTTAAGAATCAAGTATGTTATAAATTTAAAATAGTGTGGGGGATGTATGTTTAACCTTTATAAAGCGATTACTCTATATAAGATTAATTATATATACTCTTACTACATGCGTGAAAGAGTGAGCAAAATATTTGAACATCTTGAGGATAAGTTTCTTGTACATATTTTCTGCTATTAATCCTCCAATATCTTGATATAAAACCTGCCCCAAAACTACAATAAATTAACCAAGTGGTTTTGGGGAAGTTTTTGTCATGGATTTAATTTTCTTTGGTCATCCATAAATATTTTAAGTGGTAAAAAATCCAAATTTCTATAGATTTCGTAGTGAATAATAGTTTTTGAACCTAGAAAAACTTTAAGATCTATCACGGTTATAAAAAACTAAAATAAATTACTAGTAAAAACATTTCGCGCAACATACTCTTTGTATAATTAATTTTTGGTTTATCTTTAAGGTATAAAAGAAAAAAAGCAAATCATCTAAAGTTGAAACAGTCACATAAAAATCTGATTTAGATTTCTGATTGTAACAGCAAACTTAAATAAAATATTATTAGTGATAATGGTAAATAGTAGGCTTCCATTATTAGAGTCCCACAAAACTTCCACATCAATCCCACGATCAAAATAATAAACCGCATATTAACCGTAATTTTCGTGATGACGTGGCGATTAGATTTCGAACCGCCGCTGTAATAAATAATTAAAAACGTTTTGTCATTTTTCTATCCTCGCAAAGAGAAAAAAAAAAAAAAATCTCAACTTGTGTGTAGACCTCGAATCCATCCTCAGAAACCCCAAAAAAAAAAAAAAAAAAAACACTCAAAGCACAAATCCAAATCTCATCCTTCTTCTTCTTCTTGCATTCCTTAGATTGTTGCTTCAATGGAAGTTTGATTTGCTCTGGTAACTACGTTTGGTGTGGTAAGATGTGCTTCTCGTTTTTTTTTTCTTGCCTGCTTCTTTTTTTTGTTTTGTTGCTTTGAAACTTTATTACGAATCTGAGGAACTAAAGATGCTTGTCTTTTTCCATTTGCTTGGTTTGAATGTTGGTAGATCGATTTTTATACTGTCACTTACTGATTTGCTTCACTACAATAATGACTAGTGAGCTCGAGATTTAGGTTTTTGTCTGATTCAGATTTGCTTCTTCTTTTTACAGATAATGTTTACTTAGATCGATTAAGCTACGGATCCATTTACATATGAGTGGTTTAAGTCTAGGTATTGCACAAAACGTGTGTTTTTTGTAATGTAGCTTGAATCTTGCTCACTGACACAATGTTGATAGATATGTAATTCACTTCATAAACCACTCTGGTTTTGTGTGAATATGGTTCTTGTCTGTTGATTAATTCACTTAACGTTTCAGTTTATAAACTTGTCTGCTCAGGAACTTGATTACCTTTGTTGTTTCTTCACTTATATAATTGTTGTTTGTTTTGTAGTTTACTATGGATCCTGAAAGTACCATGGTGGCTGATGGGACTGACTTTGCTCTTGCAAATGGTAGTTTAGAGAATGTCTGTATTGAAGGAAATGGTGTTGCTTCTAGTGAAACCTTGGATGCTAATTTAGAAAGTCAGAATGATAATTTGGGAGACAGTTCCACTTTGGATACAGTTGAACACCCGAAAGAGGCAGCTCAGGTTTGTAACTATTAGATGGTTAATCTACTTGCCCTCGTCAGAGAGTTAAAGGTTTTGTTCTTTTTGTAGGGCACACAAGTTGAAAGTGTGGATGGTCCAAAGTATGTTAATGGCCTAAAGACTCAACGGAAGCTAAAGCAGGAGAAGCTCTCAGGTGGTAAGAATGTTCCATCGGTTCTTATCAAAAAGAAGAAAGAGATTAAAGGTGCAGATGCTAAAGTGGCATCATCAAATGGCTCTGTTAATGCACAAACAACAAAGTCTCTAAAGAGCACATCATTCAATGGTAGAGTGGCTCAAGTCACGGAGGTAATCATTCCTCACAATTTTCTTCTATGTTTCTTTGCTTTGGCTTATGCCTATTTTTCATTCGTTTTGGTTGATGACTATTTCTAATTTTTTAACCATATCAGCATGGAAAGCAAGACCTTGCACCAGCTGAAACCGCCTCCGGGTATTGAGTCTGCTAAGTGTTATCATTAATCTTTTATTCACTTATCAATTGTTGAAACTAGAGATTTGTTTCTTTCTTTAATACAGGAACAAGGTGAAACCAAAGCCTCAAAAGAAACAAGTCCAGGAGACATCTGAAGATGATGCTCAGTCTTCTAAGTATTTTTTCTCGCCTTTATGATTACCACATCTTCTTTCTTGTGGCAAGCTGGGGCCTTTTTGCATTTGGCTCACTTTTTTAGCATTTATGTTGATTATAAATCTATGGTTTCGTAGTAGCCCGAAAGCAGAAGATGGCAAGCCTCGAAAAGTTGGTGCACTTCCAAATTATGGGTTCAGTTTCAAATGTGACCAACGGGCTGAAAAGAGAAGAGAGGTTTGCGTTTAGGTCCTCTCTCCACAAACATGTTTTTGAAAATAATTGTATCTCTGCTTTCATATGGTGCAGTTCTATGTTAAGCTTGAGGAGAAGACTCATGCGAAAGAAGAGGAAATTAATAACATGCAAGCCAAGTCTAAGGTTGTCTTCTAAACCCTCTTCTTTGTCATAGTGTTCTCGACCTAAAACTCTTGGTACTATCACAGGAAACACAAGAAGCTGAGCTTAGGAAGTTAAGAAAGAGCTTGAACTTCAAAGCCACGCCTATGCCTAGCTTCTCTCAGCCGCCTAAAACAGAGTTAAAGAAGGTACTTGTGCTCTCTCTTCTCAACCATGATCTCACTTTTTTAATGAAAGTACTAATTCTCATTGTTGTTTGTAGATACCACCAACAAGACCCAAATCTCCAAAACTCGGGAGAAAGAAGACTGATTCTGAAGAAACTCAGACCCCACGTGTCGCTAGGCTGAGCCTAGATGAGAAAGCCTCTACTGCCAAGGGAAATGTGTCAACAGTTGATCTCAAGAAGCAACCCTTGCGCAAGTCAGTTCCAAGATTGCCATCTCAGAAAACAGTTCTCCCTGATGGAAAACTAGCTCCAGCAAAGGTGAAACCTGAAAGAAAGAAAGTTGAAAAAGATGCAGAAGCCCTGAAACAGTCTTCAAATCCCATAGATGAGGGAGCACAAGGGACTGTATCATCGTCCAATGTTGATGCAGAAGATTCACATGAGATTGTATCTTCACGGAGGGATGAAGACAGAGACGAGTCCATTGAGGTATCTGAAGTGGTTGCTGTTGAGCATTAAGACTCATAGCTTGCATTAATTAAGGACAAGAGGAAAAGAAACCGTATGATATTTATTATATATCTTCGACCAAAACTTATGTGAGAAGAACTGGGTAAAAAAAGTCATATGGGTTTGGTTCTAAATGTTGTTGCGTTTTGATATTTTTGTGTTTGATGGTAATGTTTTTAATCTTTCAAGTTGTGTTTTTTGATGTCTAAGCTCTTTTCTTTTTGATGCTTTGATTCTTAAAAGGTGAATATTCAGGAGATTATGCGTGCGCTTTGTGTATTCTCTTTTTGCTATTCTTCCTTTTTTCTTGAAAGATATAAAAAATGTTATTGTGGTTTGTGGTAATTAGTGACAACTGACATTGTGTTATTACATGTGAAGCTGTTGTTCTGAAGATAACTGGTCACTCTTGTGCTTCTAGCTTGTGGCTTTGTGTTTGCATTTTTTGTTCTTTATCCAGTTCACTCTTGTGCTTCTAGCTTGTGGCTCTATGTAGCATAATAAATAAATAATTTTTATATGAAGCAAAATAAATAGCTTGTGTTTGAAGCAAAATAAATAAATATATATTAATAACAAAATATCACTTGTGGCTAGCAAAAGAGACATCATCACAACAGTGACAAGTACCAAGAACTTCACAACTCTCTGGCTACTCCAAGAAAGCTAATCGCCTGGTTCACTCACTTGGTTTTGGGGCTTAGAGGATTTAGAGTGTGTCCCATTGCGTATATGCTTGCTTACAAATACATAAAAATAGGGTCTAAAAGACACCTCCTGGGACGACATTGGGGTTGGCCTCGGGAGTGACAGAGACAAAGGGATTGATCCTGACCCAAAGTAACGAGAAGATGGATGCCAGAAGAACAGACCAGACGATAACAATGGTTGGCGTCCTGTTCTGTCTTCCCATTAGACCTTTCAAGAAAGGGTAGAGATGTGCAATGACCCACAAGGCGAAGAAAAGCTTCCCAAAGAGCGGTCCCCATGACTGGTACCCACTGTTCACAGCATAAGAGACACCAGCCACAATGCCTATGAGGTTCACAACTAGGACTGTGGTCGGTGGAATGAGAAGAGCTGTCCATTTGAAAATGTAAAGCTCTGCGAAATCTCCATCTTCGTCTGAGGCTTTGGATGTGACAGTGAAGTTAGTGTCTATACCAGCAAGAACCTTGAGTAGACCTTGGAAGACTGCGAAAAGATGAGCAGATGTTCCACCAATGACCCAGAACTGCTCGTTCCTCCACCAGTCCTCAATGCTCACACCACTCCATCTCAGTTCTAGAATACCAGTCACAGCAATGGAGATGAAGAGAAGAATGAACCAAATACTCGCGTAGTTGCTTATCTGCAACAATGTTTGTTATAGCTTTTCAATACAAGATGGCAGAATGGAATTTGAAAAGTGTATAGGATATGTGGTCAGTTTTACGAACCTCTGGTATGATGAACTTGTCTGTGATGAGGCAAAAAGCAGGAAGGATACAATAAGCGATGAGAGGGAGAGCTGTAATAGGGTAGACAATGGTGTTGATGTAAGCTAGTCTCTCCAAAAGTCTCAACCTCCCTGTATAGCCATACCAGATAGGACAATGTCTACTCAGAAGAATCTCAATAGATCCCAATGCCCATCTAAGAACTTGGTTCAAACGATCAGAAAGATTGATTGGTGCAGATCCCTTGAACGCAGGTCGTGGAGGATTGCAGTAGATGGACATCCAACCCCGTGCATGCATCTTGAACCCAGTAAGAATATCTTCTGTGACAGAACCATAGATCCAACCAATCTAACAAAAAAAAGTACGAATAAGATGTCATCAAGAGAGGTAAGAAAGAGTGGCTGGATTAGAAACTGACCTCTTTTCCCCATTCAGTCTTGTCCTCGTAACCACAGCTTATAACATGAATAGCCTCCTTGAGAAGAGTGGCTGGATTAGTCGTTGGTGGAATGCCACCTTGTTCCATGAAGGTGGCTGCAATAAACACTGGGGATTGACCAAAACGCTTCTCTACACTCTTCTGGGACATTAGAATAGACCTCTCATCATCATATCCTGCATCAAAAGGGAAGTGTAAGATTACACACATCAAATGAAGATTATAAGCTCAAACAAACCTTCAAAACCCTCTTCTATGTCATCCATGTTGAAAAGTGGAGCGTTGGAGTCACTTCTGTTGATGCCTCTCCTCTTTTGATCATAGTTATACTTCTTGCTATTCTTTCCTTTCTTCCTTGACCCGCCGCAACAGCTCTTCACAATGATATTGGGTTCTAGATCTTCCTCAGTCAAGACAGGATCATATCCATATAGAGCTTGTCTGTTGAAACAACAACCAGTACCCACATATACTGGACCCTGAATACCATCTAACCCCTTCAAGTTAATCTGCCAAAGGTAACAAACATCTAAGTCAGTCCATATGAACAGACGATAAAACATAGTGTTTGAATGGGGGGAGTGAAGCTCACATCGAAGAAGACAATATTTCTGTTAGCATATCGATCGTGCAGATCAATACCATCAAAACGCTGTGGGAACTGGACATAGCAGCACTTCTTTCCATAAGCAGGGTCCATCAGGAAACACATGGCTTCTTTAATAGCCTTGCTATTGTTGAAATAATGATCACAGTCCACGTTCAATAGATAAGCTCCATTGGTCAGAACAGCAGATACACGGATCTGTCAACGTAGAGAGAAGCTGAATAAGGAGAGAACAGACGAAAGAATATGAAGGAGAGAGATTTCTAGGCATTGAAAGCTAACAAACCAATGCATTCATAGCTCCAGCCTTCTTGTGATGCTGAAATCCAGGCCGCTTTTCACGAGAAACATAGATGAGTCTAGGCAGCTCATTTCCATCGGTATCCAGACCTCCACTGTGGCCTAAGAACACCTGAAACAGAAACAAAACGATGCAGCATATATAAAACGATGTAACATACAACTAAGGGGTTGCATCACTGTACCTGAATCATTCCAGGATGATCTCTAGTGTTGTTACCAGGCCAGGGAGTACCATCCTGCATTGTCCATCCTTCTTCAGGGATTTTCTGTGCTTTAGCAACAAGTGCATTGATCCTCACCTTAAACTCTTCATACTCTCTCTGTCATTACAAGCCAGACAAGGAAAGTTTTAGAGTCAATCTCTAGTTTTACTAATAGATAAGAAAGCAGATGGAGACCTTCATAGCTCGTCGCTCTTTAACGAAAGAAGGCTGGATCTTGTCCTTCAAGTAATCTATCTTCTGTGCAAAATAGAACTCAGGAGCCCTGGGTTCAATGCTAAACTTCTTGCAAAACGGCACCCATTTCTTTGCGAACTCGGCAGTTTCAGAAAGAGATTCGAACGTCAGCATCGCTGCACCATCATCTGAAACATAACAGGCTACTTTATCTACCGGGTAGTCCACGGCTAGAATCGAGAGAACTGTGTTTGCTGTTACAAGAGGAGGCTCTTTCAGTGGGTCCACCGTACTAACAAACACATCAACAGGTGTTAGCTGTGATGGTTCACCGTCTCGATCATATCTACAACAGGGAAACCATAATCAAACCATTAAATATAGTCAGTATAATAGCTTAGCTCTATTCTCAACAAGCACTTCATTAGGCATGATTCTATAATAATCTAGTCAGAAACTTCACATTTTAAGTAAATTACAGAAGGTATATTTATACTAAAATTTAGAATTTACTGCCAATCACAAGGGAAAGTTAACTATCAAAGAACTGTGGAAAAATCTATCATATTAGAATTAAAAAATAAGAGAAGAGTGGGATGCATAGACATAAAGACCAACCTTATAGCGAGACGGTCAAGATAAGTCTCTCGGTTAATGGGATACCATTTGGGAAACTGATCAAGAAGCCAAGAAAATGCAAACCAGATCTCACAAATAACTGAGGTCAACCACAATGGATATGCATCTTTCACAGGGTGAGTTGTACGATATTGCAAGAAGAATCCCAAGATGATAAGCCGGAGAATGATCACAACCCGGTAAGGTGTGAGATGAGAAGGCGGGATAGGCACAATACGGCTCATAGGAAGCCTTGTATCATCAGCCCTGTAAGTAAAATATCATGAACTCAGTGGAAGGAAACAAGGAATTACACTCAAATTTGAATAAGATCTATGTCTACAAGAATCTAGCAAAGCAGATAAGTATATAACTTACATTTGGAGTTCTTCGCCATTGGAACCAGTGCCTTCAATTTCACCTCCTTTCCCTTCATGGTATTTACCAGTCATCTGTACCATATTCTTCTCTTGCTTCAGCTTCCATCCTTCAACTCTTTCTTTCCAGTCAACATTTCCAAGCCCATAAGAGTTCAAGTCTTTCGAAGGGTCCACGATTCTTACAGGCACTGCAATTATTTGAGTGAGCTATCAGTTAGTGTCCACACAAAAAAATGTAAAAATGACATATAACTAAGGCTATGTGCTTAAAGCAAAAAATAATATGAATACCTGGTTGGCGTGGATCAATATATGGAGATGAAATGGCATTCCTGTCACCAGGCCCTAAAGGACCTGACGTAGTACGCACAGATTGTGTATCAGGCGTGCGAATTTCCCCAGAAACCTGTGTTTAGCAAATAAAATATGTGTAATCTACACATTTCTTGAGTTTTACACAGATCACTTTAGATGTAGATCATTACCGTATGGCCATGTGTGAGAAGAGGAATAGGTTGAGTTTCATGTCTAGAAGAGGAAGAGAACTCTTCACCATGGCGTTGGCGTCTTCCCTTGTTAGCTCCTTGAGTGTAACTAAACTCATTCTCAATATCATCAACATCATCCTCATCTTCATCTCCTTCAACACGAGGACTCCCTGCACCAATCCAAAAAACTTCTTCAGCACATACAGCAACAAAAAGAAAAAGATCCAAACAAAGAACAAAGACTACTACTGACCCCTGAGTCGTCTGTATCTAGTCTTGCATCGAGGGCAACACTGAGTTCCATCTTTCCTCTCGTACTCATAGCAAGGACGACACACAGGGAAGGCACATTCATTGCAAGCCACAAAAAGATCTCCAGTTTCAGTGAGCCCAGCGTTGTCACCGCAGATCTCACAAGTATGTGGATCCATATTCTTCAAAGGCTTGGACTGCATTGTCATCAACATCAGATCATTGTTAGTTTATTGAGTATAAGAAACAGATCACACCATATCCAAAATCAATGCAGATCCAATGAGATCTAAGTAAAGTACTAAACTTTGAGAGCTAAAAAGATCTATTACACAAGCCATAGATCAAGATCCTAAACTGAAAGGAAAGTTTCTATCTTTAGCCACTCAAGACCCCAATGGAGATCTAGAAACACTAAGAGAAGAAGAGAGAAAACTAACCCCGCCGTCAGATTCGTGACGGATACGAACGAGCTCGTTTCTCCGGTAGGATCCAGCAACCAAGCCGGCACTGGCCTCCATTGCTGATGAGTCAGATCACACCGACAGAGAGATGTTCAACACTGACACTCTCTCTCTTTGATCTCTCAGCTTCAAGACCAATCTGCTTTGCCTATTTTATCGCCGTGTCTGAGTTTCTTTTTTTTAATTGAAAAGTAGATATTTTTATTTTCACCGGAGATGGTGACGGTAGCCTCTTAGTCTCCTATAGTTTGGCTCGGCTTGGTTTGGGTTATTTAAAGACTGTAGGTGATTTTTTTTAAAGCTGAGCCGTTGGCTTCCCCCACTAGACGAGCCAGCTAGTATGTGACGTGGCCAGATTGTAATAAGAAAGAGACAGGACAACAAATCTGCTATCATCTGTCGGTGGAGACAAAGAAGCTAATGTAATTAGGATCACATTGTTAAATTTAAAAAGTTATGGGCCAATTCCAAACCAGCTAAAATAATATATATCTCTAATCTCTTTTTAAGGGATGAGAAATGGGAAAATTTGGAGAAATACAATTATATGAGATTTTAATTTGAAAATTACACCAGAAAGATTTTACAATGCTCATTGCTTAGTTCCATGGGGCACTTAGATTCAACGTGAAGATAGAGCTTAGAAAGGAGTTCTACAGTCAGAGATTCATATTTTATAAAAAAAATTGTCAACAGATTCATACTTTTATGATCATCGACTAGTTCTCAATCATATATATAACTAAAGATTTTTCCTCTTAGAGTATCAACCTAATTAAACTAAAACACCTAACACTGAAATCTATCTTAATTTTCCTTTAAAATGATTTAATACATGATTATATATAATATATAGACTATTATTTATTAAATATGAGTCGTCAATAATTAATAAATCAAAACATATTAAAAGATAGAAATAAAACAATAATAAAATTTATGTCTACTTGAAAAAAATATGATAAATTTGTGTATGCGTTTGTGAATTTAAATTTGTATCATGACTACCAATTAATTTTACTATAAAATAATTCCAAAAGTTTCATATATATACATCAATTTCAAAGATTCACAGCAGTATATATTATAATATACAAGAATATTGTAATATACAAAAATATATTGTAATATATACCATTATTAATTGTAAAACATGATGGTTAAATGAATTTCATAATATAACACAGTAGTAAAGAGCAATGCATATGCTTCAGTGGCTACTCGAAATAGGATACATTTGTACATTATAATCCAAATAGACATTAACAAAAATATAATTACCTCTTTAAACTAAATGTTTAAAGGCAAAGAGATATTACTCCAGTTTCATTAGCATAAATAGATTATAAGATAATGGATTTCTAGGTTGGGATGTAACAAATATTATAGTAAATAATAACATTTTTTCCTTAAAAATTATAAGTGTCTTAGACAATTAAATCATGCAGTAGTTAAAAATGATTTTAAATCTAGAAATCTGTATGAAATTACTTTTTATTTGTATGTGAAATACAATATTGTTATTAACAAAAATATTTTGTATGATAAATTAGTCCTAATTATTGTCATTGTATATCTTATACCGAAAATAAAAATATAGTACACAAACACAAATAATGTTAAATATGTTATTTGTAATGAATCATCTAGAATAAGAGAGTGATCATGGCCATTAAATCAGGACCAATATTGTTCAAGATGAATTATTTCTCATCAGTAGGTAGAGAGATTTTCTTCTTTGGACAAAGAATTACAAGAAATTTTTCTTACAACATGTGAGGCCCAGCAGTCTTTATAGTAAAATGTGTACCCTTGATTATGAATGTCAACAGCTTATTATCATATCAATATCATCCTAAACATAAAAATGCTTATTATATTTGATATATATATTGAAATATTTTCTCAAGTCAAATCACTTGCATAATCTTTTTTTATTGCTGCCGCTTTCTTGAGAGTAATTATGAGCTCTGCATCGACAGTCTTTCTCACTATTTTGGAGTCTTGTCACAATGCTAACCTGTTGATTGGCTTCTTTTCTCTCGGCTATCTCCTTAGCAATGGTTGGGGCACGTTCATCTCGCCTCTTCTGATCAGAAGATTTTTTGCCTCACTTATCTTCTTTAATTCTGCAATATCAAATACCTCTGGAGCATGAGTTTCCTCAACAATTTGCTTTCTCTTCTTATTTTCTAACATTTAACTTTAGGTACACAAAAGAGAAAATAAACACAAGTATTTATAAAAGTATCTAATCCTCTATTGGCACCTAACTGTTTACATTTTCCTTGACCTTTGATTTTGTTAGTTGATAAACATCTAATTCACAAGACAGTTTAATACATTAACAGGTGAGTGCATGTGTTATTTCGTTTACTAATCAAACTTGAAAGCCACACACTTACATTAAGGAATCACCATACTGTATATCCTCGTACGTAGATTGATAATCATTTATTGGAAGGTAAAAACACACACACATACGTCATCTATGGGCATGCATGTTTTATTAACGCCAATGGCTAGGGATAGGCTGAAACTGAGTACTTGCTATTTTTGATATATTTATTACTTGGTTTAGATTGTACAGATAATAAAATTTTGGATTTGTACTTGGTTTAATAAAAACGAATATTTACAGTTTCAAGTAGTTGCAAAAAAATAGACAGATTTGCAAATTACTTACTTTATTTTATTATTTGTTTACTTATAAATTACTTGTTAATTACTTATAAAATACTTGATAATTATTGGTAAATTATTTGATAATTAGTTGGAATTTAAAGATAAATAACTTTATTATATATGAATAATATGTCATTGTTTTTCTGTATTTAGTCAATTCATGAAATATATTATATAAGAAAGATTTTTTTTAAGATGCTTATATAAATATATCACTTATGTTTGATTCACTTATAAAAATGAAAATATAAACAAGTTATTTTACTATGACTTAGAAAAATATATCTTTGTTCATTAACAAAAAGGAGTAATAAATCAAACAACGCCAAATAATTAATTTTATTTTAATATTTTATATTTGTCTTGTATTTGCAAGCAATTTAATAGACTACTTAATACACGACTTGGTCAGAACAAATACTCGACTTAAAGATCATATATCAAGTAGCAAATAGGAGGCAACGAATAACTGTGGCCACTCATAAAATGCAATACATAAATTTTAATTAACTAATAAAATAAATACCAAGTATTTAATAAATAAGTAATATATAACAAGTAACTGAATGAATAAAAGATAACAAGTAATAAGCCAAATAGTTAAAATAAAAAAGAATGTAATACTTGATTTGTACTTGCGAATAATAAAATTGAGTTATTTATTACTCAACTTAATTGTAGCTTGTTTTTTTAAACCAAGCTGAGTCAAATATCGAGTACAAGTCAAGTATCAAGCATTTGTGTTCCGCCCTACAAACGGCCCGTAGACATGGACAACTCTCGTAATAGTTGGCCCCAAGATCCGAGAAAGCCAACCCTTACTACATAATCACTGCCTCAGCGCCTCACCTATAGGAGGAGCCGATCTATCTGACACAATCCGAACAATCATATTTAGCTTTCATATTGGCGTATTGATCATTTGTCATTATGGCCAGGGCCAATGTACGTAGCTTTCAAAATCACAAGTGTAACAAGAGATCATATTTGTCAAGGGATGGACCTTGATGGATAAGTTCCTCTGATCGTCTCGAAAGAAATTTAATAAGAGATGTGGGAGCAATCTGATTATTCTCTTTCACGTGTAATTATGAGTACAATTTATATTGAAACAATTATAACTGACTTAATCAATTGCAAACGGGCCGCGTTATATGATATATATCTCATGGTCTCTGTTTCTTTGTTACAGGGTTCCAGCGACTGCTTGGTACTTTGGCCAACTGGGACTAAATTGCTGACTCAATAATCTGTTAGTCTTAGCTTTAATCAAAGTTCTCTTTGGGATTGATTAAACCTGCAATGTGTTCTAAGTGTCTTTCTATTCTTTTTGGGGCACTTAGTCACCCAATTGCTTTAGCAAGCAGAATAGGATTCAACTGAGTTGTATCAAATGCACATTGTTAATCAATGACATTCACATTTAATCATAATTGTATAGTATATGTAACTGGGGACATGCAAAACGCGGATAAAACTTCTATTATATATTAAGTATATGAAATTCGGGTACAGCTTTGGTTAATAAGGGAGTTTGTATAAACTATATACAAAAGCAACCACAAATATAAATTGAAGAGTTTATACTATAATCTGTTTAACAAAGTCAATTAAATTAAGGCAAACAAATCTTTATTTTGTTATTTAGTATCATCAAGTATCAACTACTGTATATTATATGATTGCAAAAGTTTCAGCAAACCAGTCCCAAAGGGGTCCATGACAAGGCTAAGCTTGCACAGTAACTGATCTTGCTTAAAAGGCTATTCAAGCATGATCAAACACAATTATCATTTCAACAAAAGTTGAGGCCCTCGGAATATCTCTCAACTCCTCGATGATCAAGTTCTTGTTTTCAAGATCGGGGCTCACAGAGATTCTTACCTTCTTTAAACACTTACAGTTAGCTAGAATATACATCACAAAACCTTTCTCTTCTTATCCACCTCCATATGCTCTATACTCAAAAAACTCGAGTTGTGACGACAAGCATCCAGGAATAGAACTTGGTTGGTTCCATGAACATGGGATCCAATCTGTGTTAAATGCCTGAGAAGCAATAAAGGTTATATATTAAGCAAAGAATGAATAACATTTTAGTCCGTTGAAGCTAAAAGAAGAGGCTGATATATATACGCACATAATCTACCAAAACATCTGTAAGTTTTGGAGCATTTTTAAGTAAATTAAAGAGTGCTTCCAACCAGTCTGCTCTATGCGGATATATTAGTAACTTTGTAAGTCGAGAGAACTTGACGGTGCTAAAAGGCAAAAGCTGAAACGAAACAAACGACAACATATACACTTAATTATATGCAACAATGTAACCACAACTAACTGGTTTGTTACACAAAGAGATAGAGAACTACCACGTGATCGGTGGTATACAATTCAAGAGACCGGACTGCTGAAAGATATGTTTTCGAGTTGTCGATATCGGAGAAAGACCTTACATCGATTGATGCATCCTCAAGATAAGGCATATTCTCAATCGAGAAAGAGTCTCCTGAATGATCAGTGATGGAAAGGTATAATAATGCCGGAGTATCGATAGCCAAACACTTACCGGTATCAACTACCTCATCGTCAGCTGAGGATGACAAAATAGTATTATCACTATCATAGTATAAGACTTGCAAAGAAGGAATTTTCACACTAAACTTTGTTATATTGTCATCTTTGTTTCGTCTGTTTCGCTTCACTGTCAAGATATTAAGAACTGGACAATGCGAAAAAAAACTTTCAAGAGAAGCGTTGTCTTTATACACCACATAGATAAGATCAAGAAACCTGAGGGATGGGAGGGAAGAAGACGATGGGAAATCCAAAAGAATCTTGTGAGAGAGAGTTAGTTCCTTGAGTGTTTCGCAGCTGTAAAGGCTCTTAGGCAAGCTGGTTGGACCTTTGGACCATGACAACTTGAATTTTAACTCAACCACGCGGCGATCAACAGCCTTTGCGATCCACTTTCCGACATCAATATCATTAGGACATCCTGGACCAAGTTTGATAAGCAAGGTTTTTAAGACAGGTGCTTTGTGGAGTTCCATTGACTTATCAAAAAAACACCAACTAGTCTTCTTGCTCTCATCATCATCATCTTCTTCATCATCAGAAAAAATATCATACTCAAGTTTAGGCAGCATCGTCCAAATAAAGCGCCATCGTTTTGACAAAATCATGGTGGCAATTGCATCTTTAATCGGTACATGCAACAGTATTCTCACAAGCAGATCTTCGGGTAAAGCGCTGATCTTATCTTCACTAACAGTCTCTTCAATTTTGTCTTTAGCCATCTTCACGAGGCAAAACCTCAGGAGAAGGATTCAACGTAAGAAGAAACACAAGGAAATCGTTATTAATAGGTCCACTACAGAGCGTTATATATATAATAGGTCCAACATGAATACCAGTGCAGGGGTTAACTAATTTTTTTTTTCAAATAAATTATGAATAGAATAGGTATTCTTTTATCAGAAATTTGAAAATGTGACATATAGGAAAAATATCTTCTTGATCTTTGATTTAATTAGTTAAAAATCTATATATATAAAATTTGAAACAAAAATTAAAAATCTAATAAAATAAAGGTAAGCACAAATACTAAGAAACACCCACAAAAGTATATTTATCTCACCATTTTCAAAAAAACTACATATGGAATCTTGCTTACACAGATTTTATTTGATGTTTTAGTTTTAAATTATTAATTAAGATTTAAAGAATGATACTTATTTTTTATTTTCTATTTTTATTAGTAGTAATTAATTTATTTGTTTGTGAAAGTAAATCTCATTAGTAGTATATATTAATTAAAAAATATCCAAGTTAAATGGAAAAATAGTAAACTATAAAATTATTTATATGTTATTTCAGTTTTCTTAAAAATATATATTAATTATCCTCCTTATATAAAAATAAATTTATAGTTTTATCATATAATTTGTAAATCTTATTTTTGTTAATTGTGATAATGCTGTTTTTTTATCAGGTTTTGTTGAGTAACTTAAATATGCCATGTATTTATTAGCTAATTGTCTGATTTTTTCTTATTTTAAATAATAATATATTTATAAAGAAACAAATCTTGATTTTTTTTTATTTTTGGTATAAGATATTTTAAAAATAAATATTATCAAATAATTATATAGATATAAATAATTTTTTAGAACATGTTGTAATCTTGTTATTGTCATCTATCAAAATAATTTCATTTGTAATTTTTTTTTGTTTCTGGTTTACTTAATTTTTTATTAAAATGAAAATTATAATTAAATATAATTATAAATTTATAATAACATCTTAAGTTCTCTTAAGTTTAGGATTCTTAAATAAAATTATTGTTAAATATTTATAGATTTAAAAAGAATTAAAAAGAAAAAAAGAAGAAGAAAAATGCATCTTATATCCTTCTAGAGAAGTCACTTAAGTGACTTTTGTACCCATATTATTCATAGGTGAGTTGTTAGATTAATTGTTATAATTTGATTAGTCGATGAATTTTTAATTTTTATTTATTTAATAATCACTTACTAAAAGGTAAAAACGCACACACCTTACTTGTACGTTCTCTATGTCATGCCCAAATACTTCTTCCGCCGAACGACCAAACATGTCCTGGCAGTTTCAAAGTCTCAAGAGTCTATTGAAACTTTTGAGACTAGGCCTTTTCTCAACCAAAAAAGAAAAAAAAATACTTCAGATTTTCATTCGCCTCTATTTCTTCCTCATTCATTTTCGTGTTTCGTGAGACACTACCTTCGCTTTTCTTCTTCTTATTATCTTCCAAAATCTTACGTTTCTCTTTCAAACCTTCAATTCCTGTCTTCTTCGGAAATGACTAGTCTTGGCCAGTCACATCGTCATCTTCCTTCTTCATCATCAATAACACAACTCAATAACACAGCAACAGGGAAAATCAAAACCACCAAAGAAATTAGTCTTATTAAATATTTTCACATGAGAAACTCACCAAAGAAATTGCTCTTATTATACCTTAATTTGTGTAAGTTAATTCTTCCATTGAAATTGTTATACTTTAACGGAATCGTTATACCTTGCAATTATTTTGTTGATAAATACAAAAAATATGGTGAAAAGCTAGGATCTAACTTCATCAAAACAGAGTAAATAACACAAGACAGTCTAGTTTTTCATTGTGCTATTTTAGTGCATTTTATTTATCTTGTTCACTTATTATTTCATTTTCGCGGGTTGGTTGATGGGTAAGATGGACATTGATAAATAGGATTTATGTGTCCCCATACTAGGAGAGACTACTTGTTATGATCTTTTAGACCATGTGTTTTCTTCTAAATAATATAATTTTTATAGAAAATTAACAATTTAATTATATAGTTATACTATATTAAATATTTCTTTTACTATTTTGTAGATAAAAAATTCTAATTGAAAAACTCATCAATAAATTTGCACTTATTAAACCTAAATTCATGTGGTAATTAATATTTTCACTGAAATTGTTCTACATTTCAATGAAGTTGTTATACTTTACCATCAGTTTTGTTGATAAATAAAAAGATGGTGAAATTGAAACTTTTTGTGGTGAATAAAATGATTTTTTAATCAATGACTCATTATGGCAGTAATATCTTAAAAGCCTATTTTTGCAACATAGATGTTCAACCACCCTCTGTTTTTTCTTCTAACAAACAAAATGAAGTAAACAAAACTTACTATTTTTAGTCCTAAAGGCAGAGAAATAAGAAAATTGTACTATGTACTTTTTTTTGCTTGTGTTCTGTATAAATAGTTTGTAGAGAGCAAACTATAAGAAGTGATGAAACATAAAAAAAAGTTTCATAGAAGAAACACTGATGATGTTTTGCAGTTGTATCATCTCTTTTCCCCATCTTTGTTTGTGCATACTTCTTCTCTTGCCTCTAAACGTCTTCTTGCATTTTATCTGCAATTTATTAGAAATCAACATCTTCCAAAGATCTGTAACAAGACTTAAGAATGTCCACTGTTTTCCGGATATACCTGAAAGCATTGACATCAAACAAAATGTAAAAAAGGGTGCAAACCGTATAAAATTTATAAAAAGTTTATGCCAAGAAAGGGTTTGAGTTACCATTTGGGATCTGCCCTCCCTGACACTTAAGGTTCTATGCTTGAGTTCACCTCTGCTAGTAGTAATCTCATCCAAAATCTCTGCATCGTAAAACTCGTCCTCACTGATCTCTACAGAACTCAAAGGGATATTATGTGGTGCACCAGCCATCTCTTCATACTCTGAAGAATCTAAAACTTGGAGAT
The DNA here is from genome assembly GCA_905132885.1 of Moricandia moricandioides. Taxonomy (NCBI): domain Eukaryota; kingdom Viridiplantae; phylum Streptophyta; class Magnoliopsida; order Brassicales; family Brassicaceae; genus Moricandia; species Moricandia moricandioides. The sequence goes on along the minus strand of CAJHQQ010000014.1, from coordinate 229,329 downwards.
GAGCTGGATCAAATATCTTAGGGAGGATGTATTGTCTTATAGCAATGAGGAAGAAGAATGGCAACGGGAACAGAATCCCTCCTACGGGTATCCATGTCACTCCATAACATATCAGAAAATAAAGAAGCTGAAAGAGTGTAAACATAACAATGGACTTGTAAGGTACAATCTCCATAAATGATGAGTGTAAACCTTCAAGAACTCTGTTCACACATAAAAACAAAATGCAAACATCAGAACACTTTTCCAAGTTTGATGTATAAGAAGTGGTAATAAAAATGTCAGTACTTGAATCGACGACCAGGAGTGATGAATAGTAACAGAAGTCTTTCCCAGAATTGGTTCCCAGGGAGACTATCAACAGCCATGTAAGTGAAGTAACCCCATAGAACTGAAGTTGGTATCATTCTGAGAAGTGGTACTGCAAATATCAACAATCCAACAAGGATTGATTGCAAGAGATTGCTCACTCTCTGCTCATTTACTCTAACGGGCAAATGATCTTCAATATGTACTTCTGGATCAAACCTTTTCCCCTTTGTGTCTCCTCCTCCTCCATTGTCTGCTTTCATCACTGCTTCTTTCAAGTTTTCTAGCTCTTTCACCACTGAGTTAGCCTGAACCAGTCTCATATTAGGTGAGATATTAAGTTCTTGATAAGAGATGAACTAATGAATGAATGTTTACATGCCTTGGGTGATGTTTCCATTTCTATAAACACATCTTGCATCCTCCCATAGATTTCTGACGTGCTTGCTTTTGCCTTCATGCATTCTTTGGCTTTCTGGACCATTTTCTTTCGCATTTGCTGCCTCTTAAGAACTGCAAGACTCTTTGTGTGCATAGGGGACTGTGGAATGACTCCATTAGAAGGAGGAAGTCCAAGTAAGCCACAGATCAATGTCTACAAACAACTCATAAATGAATTAGTATTCACTTTCATTCATGTGTAAGAAGTTGTAATGCATCATCAGCATCATACCATGATTCCTAAAATAAAGATGTCATAGTGATAAGCTGGTGGATTTTTCAGATTAAACTCCTTCTGCTGAGCCATTTGTGCAGATACACAGTGATCAAAGAAGTATAGACCTGCTATCATGATTGCTGGTATAAATGCAGCAAGAATGAAAAAAGGTGGGACCTTCCCCATATCCTGCAAAAGTTGTTCAAAATCAATGATGTCCCAACACAAGGTTATAAACTATATTCTCTATTATAGAGTGTTGGATTCATTAGGTTGTAGCAGTACCTTGATTACTGTCCAGTGATACAAAGACTCAGGATCCCAAGGAAGAGGTAGTTCAAGCCTTCTTGGAATTCCTTCAGGAATATCTCTAGGGACTGTGAAGGAGAATGCACTCCACAACACAAGCATGAGGAGAGTTCCATAATCCCCTATAAAACCTCGCATCCACCCTGCAAAGGCCAAGCTAGTTAATGCACTCTGTCAAGAATTTCATCTATTCAGACAAGGAAAAAATTTCACATACTAAAGCCATATCTCCATGATCTTGCTCTCCTGCTTTTAAGAGCAGTGTAAAGAAGACCAAATGAGAAGATGACTGCAAGGAGGCCATTTGTGTACCGCCACTGGAACTGATACACCTCTAGTCTTGGATCTTCAGATTTTGGTACAAGAAACTCGCCGAGAACTCCCTGCATTAAGGAAACAAGACATCTCTTAAGTTTTAACAATGTTGAAGTGACTCTTGTATGACAATTTACCATGTAATTAGTTACCAATCAGAGAACCTTAACAGCCTCTTGGAAAAACAGAACGGTGATCAGCATTCCAAAGAGCTCTCCTGCAATTCTGGTAAATCTAGAAATGATGTTGGATGCGTTTAACGTTGCAAGAAGGATAAGCAAAACTGCTGTCCAGACACACACCCTGTCAAAACAAGAAAAGAGTTCTCTTATATGTAAATGAAAGAGCAAGAAAAGAGAATGAATAAAAAAAAAGATTCATATTACCATCCTGCCCAGGCTAAGTAGAGTTTCTGACCCAGTTCAGGCCTGCCTTTACTGAAGCTGTGAAGGTATGTATACATAATAATAGTGGGCTCAGCAACCCCTACTATCAAAAGAGGTTGTCCACCAAAAATAGAATGGATGATTCCACAAATAGCTGTGGAAGCTAATGATTCCACTATGCCAAGACTTCTATCTGTCTCTCTGCTTAGCTGCTCGCCGAAGGCAATCACAGGCAATGCAGAGGCAATGAAAATGTAGAGAGTTGGAGCTAGTATCCTGAGAATGATACAAAACCAAAAGTGAGGACCAAAAAGTTTGCATGGAATAAGCATAAGCATGATGACATGACATACCTAACACCAGAATTGAAGGCAGCAAGCCAGTCTTGTTTGTAACACTTTCTTCTTCCTTTGAAATCATGAATGATTCCCGCAAAGGGTGTGTTTACTACTCCCTCCATGGCTGATCTTGAGAGGAATCAGCAATGGCTCTGGATCATTTAACAAAAACTAAAAAAATTAGCAAAATCATATACTAAATGCAATGTGTTTTTAGTAGATCATGTCTGCATCATTTAGCAAACAATGTATCATGTCTAAAGATCAAAAGGCAGAGATAATCTTCAAATCTGATATGAATGCATTATATTACGTAAGCATGAAGGAAGATAAGACAATCTCTGCACCTGGAGGAGGAGAAGAAGAAAGCTAAAGACGGTCCTAGCCGCCGTAATAGGCACGCAAATCCACCAAAACGTGAGAGATCCGATTAGAGTATAAGATACGGTGAAAGGGAGGAGGATAAACTCTCTTACCGGATCTCTCTATCTCTTTCTGTTTCTGTTTTTAGAGAGAGACAATATTTGATAAATAAAATAAGAGAGAGAGAGAGAGGAGAAAGATTGGGTGAGATACATTCACAAGATCCTGCGAAATAGCTGCTCCTTACGTTAAAACAAATATCACTATTTTGGATTTGCTACAGAATGAAAACTCAAATGACAGCATTTTGAAACTTGGGACACAGGCAAGCTCTGATCAAACCCTAAAAAAATACAACAAGACATCGTCTGTTTTGAACTAACTTCAGGAATGGGGAAAGGAGAGGTGAATGTTTCAACTCTTTCCTTGAGAGACTCCACTCTCCTCTCAATGGGAACTCAGGAGCAGTCATCATTGCAGTAGATCTTTAACTAGTTCATGAACAGTAGTAACATAACGTTATAGATATATTAACTGAATGAAATATTCAAGTTCAATAGTTAACAATATCAAATCATATACAAACTCTTGTCTTTGTTTCAAAGAAGATGTTCTCCAATTATTACAAAATTTTAAATAATACAAAAAAATAAGGAATCCAAAAGAGGTTCTGAGTTCTCACACAGGTTTTTCTTCTAGACACTAATGAGTGTCAGACCGTTTATATCTATTTGGTTGGCCATGTTGCTTGTGCGGACATAATGATCCCAACAATAACTCCAAACAACCCGAGAGCGCTTCCAAAGATCTCAATCACAAGAATCTTCACAAAGAGTGTGGAGTTCTGAGCATCTGACAATGCGCAGCTGCTTCCAATGATTCCAACACATAACCTGCAGCAGAGAAAATGTGACCATATGTGACAAAGGAATAATCCAAATGATCAAAACATGAGCAAGGAGAAGGAAGGTACATACCCACATACAAGGTTGGCGAATCCAACTATTATTCCAGATGCAAAGATTGCATATCCAGCTCTAAGAGACTCAGCGTCATACATCTTTGAAGTTGGGACACTCTCCAACTTCGTTTGCAGTATGATTGCAACTATAACACCATATATAGCTACAGCTTCGCAAAAGATTACACTAGGACAAGAAAAAAAGAAGAATAAATGCTTCGTCATTGCATGTTTTAGCATAAAAGTCTGTAACAACCAATCAAATTACAAAACATAACAATCCTAGTTAGGTATTTCCCTAATATCACCCTGTATAGCCAAACTCTCTAATCAATATCATTCAGAACCAAATCCTCTGCTCGGATATTGGGTATGGTAACAACATAGTAGTACGGGTACTCAGGTGAATAAGATCAAAGAATCAAGACAAATTATGTGATTCAAGACGCCTTTATATCATAGTTAGCTATCTCGGTGATACATTTAGCTATCTCGGTGATACTATGAAAATGCGTGGAAGGACATAAGACACTTGTTTATCATCGTATCCAGTCCTAGAATCCACAAAAGCCAGAGCCTTCACACTATCCCCTACCAACCAGACGAGTTCTTTTCACCCTGGATCCCAAGTCCACAACTTTGTCCTCTAATCATTATGTGACAATCTAACTGAACCCCAAGTCAATAACTTTTTCGTCTAATATGAATACTTTAATGGACATTTGAATCAAACTCAATAAAGTAACACCAAGGAAGAAGGAGAAACAAAGCTAAAAGCTAAAACCTTTATCATACAAACCTGATGAGATTCTTGGAAGTGATACGAGGAGCTTCAATGGCAGCACCTATCAAACTACTTCCCGTTATGTAAATTCCCCTGAAACAAAGCAAATACATTGATGGAAACACGAGTCAATGTGATGAAAGAAGAAGAAGAGGATTGGATTTTACCAGGCGGCACCGAGGACTGAGACGCCGATCGAGATGGCGATTCCGATTGCTGAGAATGTGTACGGAGAGATCCTCACCAGCGCTGCTCCCCATGAGCTCGCATATACCATTCCAGACATGTTCTCTCTCTCTTGTTGCAATGGTCGTGAACTGAGACGAGAGGATCTGCTTCTCTCGCTCCGGGAAGCACGTGTGTCATGTTAGAAAACTATAACGACGATGTTTCGATCTCTTCGTTAGTTTGGGCCTCGTGACAATACTTATCTTGGGCCTGTTTTCTTATCAAGTCGTAAGTTAAATTATACTCCCTCTGTTTAGTGTAATTTTTTTTTAAAAAAAAATTGTTATAAAATAAAGGTAGTTTTTGACTTTCGATACAAAATTTATTAATTTTATATTATAATTTATTTTCTATTGATTGAAATATGATTAAATGTATAGGTAATTGTGTTTTTATATAAAAATATGTAAAATTAATTATTATTTTATTCCGTATGAAAAAAGTTAAAAGTGATAATTCTCTCAAATGCTAGGCTCGTATTATAACTAATATGGTTTTGCAGGCCAAGTTGTGTTTGGTGTTTTATCTACAAGTCGTTGGAGCACAACTGGGATTGTTTGCTATCAATACACACCTCCTTTTGGCTAACGATGGCTCCATCGACATTGATGTAGCACATTTCATGTCTTGGTCCGTCTGGATTTCCGCTGTGATTATGATTTTTCAGGTTCTTGTTTTGTGTGAATAAGAATATGTAATCTTTTGTTTTCGCTTAACCGATCAATTAAAACTCATCTTATTTGAACAAAACTGTTGTTTACAGAGCTCAGGAGATGCTTTGCTTGCTGGAGGAGCTTTGATATTTTTAATTGCTATGTCACCGGTCATAAGGAAGATCATAAGGAGGAGCACAACATCATGGTATTGCATGCATTTCTTATTGGTATACGTTAGATGAATACACAAAAAAGAAAAATCAATTCAAGATGGAAAAATATAAATCTGCACAAAAACTCTATAAAAGAAAAGAGCATCAACTGGATTTGACTTTATTGAGCTTTTGAATCTTCTAGGTGTCTTTTGATCATTTCAAACTTTTAATTAAGGCCTTGGTAAGTTGGGCTTGACATAACTAAACTAACTAAAGGCATAAGAAAAAGGCCTTCTTTTATCTTCTGGACTTGAGAGTTACTCTTGGGCTTAAGATCAAGGTTACCCTACTTTCAAAGAAGGGTTATTATTAAAGTTACGTGAATTTAAGTTTTTACAAATTCCACACAGAATAAGACAAAACTCAAAAAGCGTAAAGAAAATATTTGGTCTTATTTATTTATTGGCAAATCTCTCACTCTTTTATTTAAAATTTTATCACAAAAATAAAATTTTAAAAGAAATAATTTAAAATATTATTTTTATTTTAAAAGTTTAATATTTTTTAAATTTTAAACTTTACTTCCAAAACATTATTTCATAATTTTAAACTTTAAGTTTATATTAATTAATCAGAAAATGTAAATATATATTTACATAATTTTGTAAAATGTATTTTGATTATTTTTTTTCTAAAATTTATTTTGGCGGTAAAAATTATTTTACGTCTATATTAAGATATTTTTGATTATAAAAGGTTATTTTGTAGCAAAAGTTTTTTGATTTAGCTTTACAACTGGGAGGGTGTTTTTGGAAATTTGCAACTTATAAAGCTACCTTCTTCGTATAAATAGTCTTCTGCAATTCCGTCCACCCAAAACTACATCTATATCCGAGATAAATCTGCCTTTTTTAATTCCCAAGTAAAAAAAAAGTTTTGTCTTTTTTTGTTGTAATCTTTTGCTTTTCCATTAACTACAGTAATAAATTAGTGGTTACCTCTTCCCTCTAGTTGCTATAATCAGAGCAGATCTACTTCTTTAACAGAGTTGCTGTATTGAATGAACTTTCTCTCTCTAAAACTTTAACTCTCTGTCTCCTTCCTCCCTTTAATCCTCTGTTTTGATTACTTGTTTTCAATCTTGTCAGTCTCTGGATATTATTAGGTGGGGAGTTGAAAAGGGCAAACAAAACAAAAAATCATTGAATAATTTTCTAAGAGGGGATGTTAAGCTTCTTATGTAAGAAGATATCATTAATCTGACATTCTCAACAACTGTTTTGTGGGTTTAGTTTTTTGTTGAAGAACAACAGAGAGAGATGTCTCAGACCAACTGGGAAGCTGATAAAATGTGAGTTCTTCTGATGTTTGCTACTTAAAGACGTTACCTTTAGGTTCTTAGCTTGGTTTGTTTCTAGGGTTTGGATTATATAATGCATTTTTTTTCCATCTCAAGCTACAGTTTGATTCTAGGGTTTGTATTCCTCTACACTTTTCTAGAGTCCTTATACTTGTTCTGGATTCTTTGTTTCTGGGTTAAGCTTGTTTTTACCTTTTCAACTTGTCTCATTTGTGTAGCTTTTCTCCTGCTTGTATTGCCATTAGGTGGTTTTGTGTTACTTTGCAGATTTGTTAGTTTCTATTCTCAGAAAGCCTTCTTTCTAGATTTTGTGGTTTGGCTCGACTTTCAGTTTGGTAAGATTTGCATGTTTTTGGTTAAAGTTTAGTTCTTTGTGTTGTCACTTGTCTGCCACTTTCAAGGGGCTTGATAATCTCTGGATAACTCTTTTGGTTTATCCAATTCTGGTTGACTCTTGTGTCACGAGGTTTTGATGTGTTACTCTTCTTTTTGACTTACAAGTGTGACTTTAAAAGCTCCATCAGGAAAGTTCCCTGCTTTTAAGACAGCAACTTTTGTGTGTGTTTGCTATTTACTGGATGGTTTGTTTCTTGGATGTTGCTAGGTTTGATGTTATGCTCCTCTAGAGTTGAAATCTTGATGTGTGATACATTCTTATGTTGTCGGTGTTGTTAACATTGCTACTGTAAATATTGTTTTGGATGTAACAGGTTGGATGTGTACATCTACGATTATCTGGTGAAAAGAGATTTAAAAGCTACAGCTCAGGCTTTCCAAGCTGAAGGGAAAGTCTCATCAGATCCAGTCGGTAATTAAATCACAATCTTCTTGAGTTTTCTTATAACGATTCTAAGACAAGTCCCTTGTTCTGTACTTTTTCTTCCTAATAAATTTATCATTCTTGTTTTCTATAGCTATTGACGCACCTGGAGGATTTCTCTTTGAGTGGTGGTCTGTCTTCTGGGATATATTTATTGCTCGGACCAATGAGAAGCACTCCGAGGTTGCCGCTTCTTACATTGAGGTATCTTTCTTTGTATCTACATCTGTGCAAAGCTGTAGTTAGTGAATATAAAGTTAGTTAGTTACTTGATTGCTTACAGGTGAATTGTGTTCTCTCTTTTCTTCTGTTAAAGGGAAGAGTTAGAAGTATTTTGTCCAATTAGTAAGTTTGGTTTTTGTTAAGTTAAGATTTAGAATGGTTTTTGTGTGATTTTTTTAACAGACACAGATGATTAAAGCACGAGAACAGCAATTGCAGCAATCTCAACACCCACAGGTCTCACAGCAGCAACAACAACAGCAGCAAATACAAATGCAACAACTCTTGTTGCAACGTGCCCAACAACAACAACAACAACATCAGCAGCAGCAACAGCAACATCAAAACCAACCACCTTCTCAACAGCAGCAGCAGCCAGCACCTCAACATCAACAGCAGCCTACACCACAGCAGCAGCAGCAGCAGCATCCACAGAGGAGAGATGGGTCCCATCTTGCAAATGGACTTGTTGGTAATAACGGCGACCCGGTGATGAGGCAAAATCCTGGGTCTGCGAGTGCCTTAGCAAATAATAAGGCATACGAGGAGAGGGTCAAAACGCCTACTCAGAGGGAGTCGTTAGACGAGGCTGCTATGAAGGTTAGTTTACGCAAGGCATGTGTTTTTTAATTACCCATTAGTTTCATCAATTTTATAATTCAACTTTCCCTTGGTTACAGCGATTTGGGGACAATGCTGGGCAACTGTTGGATCCAAATCATGCATTGCTGCTGAAATCTTCTGGAGCTTCTGGACAGCCTACAGGGTGCTGTTCTCATACTTATGCCTTCATTGTTTCCACTTATATTGTCTGCTAACTCGCCTAGTATAAATGAATATTGCAAGGAAAAATCATTCAATATCTCTCTCTTGTGCTAATATCATTAACTGGTGAGTCTCAGGCAAGTGTTACATGGTGCAAGTGGTGGTATGTCTCCACAAGTTCAAAGTCGAAATCAGCAACTTCCTGGGTCTGCAGTGGTATGCAACATTGAATCTATGTTGTGTCTAGTCTCTTGTTAAAGTTTACTGTTAGCTAATGCTTGATGGGCTTATTTGTGTTTAGGATATAAAAAGCGAGATCAATCCGGTGCTCACTCCCAGAACTGCTGTTCCAGAAGGGTCGTTGATTGGAATACCCGGTAGGCTTGCTAATATTTTCAAACGTAGTAAAATTATTTCAGCTCACGAGAACTTGATTATGATCTTGTTTCCTGTATTAGGTTCAAATCAAGGCAATAACCTTACACTTAAAGGCTGGCCACTCACAGTAAGCTCTATCCATACATATTTTTTTCTGGCTGGTCTCTTTGTTGACTGCTACTTTCTTTCCTGATTTAGGGATTTGATCAGCTTCGTTCTGGTCTTCTTCAGCAGCAAAAACCATTTATGCAGTCTCCGCAGTCTTTTCACCAACTCAACATGTTGACTCCGCAACATCAGCAACAGCTCATGATGGCTCAACAGAATCTGAACTCACAATCCGTCAATGAAGAGAACAGGAGACTGAAAATGCTATTGAACAACAGGAGCATGAGTCTCGGAAAGGATGGCCTTGGGAGTTCTGTCGGGGATGTGTTACCTAATGTTGGATCGTCTTTACAACCTGGTGGCACTCTTTTGCCTCGTGGAGACACCGATATGCTACTAAAGGTTTGCATTGTCTTCTACAAAAGTTTGCAAACTTGTAAATGAATCTTACGATATTGTTTGATAAAGCTGGACGAATGCGCTAAGACTGTGTATTTTTTGTAGTTAAAGATGGCTCTGTTGCATCAGCAGCAACAGCAGGGTGGTGGAAATATACCACTGCCGCAGACACTTAATCAACAGGCCCTTTCAAATCAGCAATCACAGAGTTCAAATCAGAACATTCATCAACAAGATAAACTGGGAGGGGTTGGTAGTATTACAATGGATGGTAGCATATCAAATTCTTTTAGAGGAAATGAACAGGTCTGTTCTTAAATTCCTTTTTCTTTTCCTATTTCATGATATCTGTTACATAAGATTCCTAATATATTTTTGCATTTCAAATGAAGGTATTGAAGAATCAAAGTGGGAGGAAAAGAAAGCAGCCGGTTTCGTCTTCCGGACCAGCTAATAGCACAGGAACTGCTAACACTACGGGACCATCGCCAAGCTCAGCACCTTCTACACCTTCAACTCATACTCCTGGAGATACCTTATCTATGCCTAATCTGCCTCATAGTGGTGGTTCCTCCAAACCAATGATTATGTTTGGCTCTGATGGAACTGGGACTCTTACATCTCCATCAAATCAGTTGGTGGGTTTCTTTAACCTCTTATTAGGAGTGCACATTTTTTTTAAAAAAAATATATGAATTAGTAGCATCAATTTTTTGGCTATTTTACAGGCTGATATGGATCGGTTTGTGGAAGATGGGTCACTTGACGACAATGTTGAGTCTTTTTTATCCCATGAGGATGGTGACCAAAGGGATGCCGTTGGAAGGTGTATGGATGTTAGTAAAGGTATGTGTTAAAGCCCCACTCGTTATTATTTACCAGTAACACTGTCAACTTTTAACTACAATGTTACCTTGCCTGTGCACCAGGTTTCACGTTTAATGAAGTGAACTCAGTACGTGCGAGCACAAGCAAAATCACCTGTTGCCACTTCTCATCCGATGGAAAAATGCTTGCTAGTGCCGGACATGACAAAAAGGTAACACAGAAGTCATCATTAGATTGCATGTCGTTCTGAAACTTAAGAGCTTCTTGTCTTGGTCCATTTTGCAGGCTGTCATATGGTACACAGACACTATGAAACCAAAGACCACCCTTGAAGAGCACACAGCTATGATAACAGATGTCCGTTTTAGTCCAAGCCTTCCTCGCCTTGCAACTTCTTCATTTGACAAAACTGTCAGGGTTTGGGATGCTGATAATGTAAATTGAAAGCTGATGAGTTCACTATACATGAATATGTTGGTTTATTACAATTTTGTGATGCCTTAAGAGTTTGTGAATATACTTTGCAGAAAGGTTACTCACTTCGTAATTTCATCGGACATTCTTCTATGGTTACGTCACTTGACTTCCATCCCAACAAGGATGATCTCATATGTTCCTGTGACAATGATGGCGAAATAAGGTACTGGAGCATCAACAATGGTAGTTGCACAAGAGTGTACAAGGTAGATCGTCTTGTCTCTTCAATGCCTATAGTTCAACATTAAGGAGTTGCTTTTACCAGAAAATAGATACTTTTAATAACACTTTTGTGTTTCTTTCACAGGGTGGTAGCACTCAGATGAGGTTCCAACCGCGTGTTGGAAAGTATCTCGCAGCTTCATCAGCAAATGTTGTATCTGTACTTGATGTTGAGACGCAAGCTTGTCGACACTCTTTACAGGTTTAGTATTGTATATTCTGACATGGATGCTTTTTTATATGAAACATCTACTAACTACTAAGAGAGCAACTAAGGAAAAAAAACACTTAATCATATTCTTCTGTACAGGGCCATGCTAATCCGATAAACTCGGTTTGCTGGGATCCTTCTGGTGACTTCTTGGCGACGGTTAGTGAAGATATGGTAAAAGTTTGGACGCTGGGGACAGGTAGTGAAGGAGAATGTGTTCATGAGCTAAGCTGCAATGGCAACAAATTCCAGTCTTGTGTCTTCCATCCTACTTACCCTTCACTTCTCGTAATTGGTTGTTACCAGGTAAATCTGATATCATTTTGTTCAGAAACATCAGAGCTTTACAGTCTGTTCTGTTCTGCTAAACTTACTGAAACTTGTATGTTGCAGTCTTTAGAACTGTGGAACATGTCAGAGAACAAAACGATGGCGTTGCCTGCTCATGAAGGGCTAATTGCGTCATTGGCTGTTTCAACTGCAACTGGATTGGTTGCATCAGCTAGTCACGACAAGCTAGTGAAGTTGTGGAAGTGAAAATCAGTGGGAGAAAAGGACAAGTTGGTTTATGATTCGGTATTCTTCTTCTCAGGGGGTTCTTTTAACTTGCGTTTCTCTTTGTAGTTCTTTCTCGGCCAATCATCTTCGATCTCTAGATAGTTTTTCAGATGGTTAAACAATGTTGATGTATCCTCTGACGTAATTGGGGTCCTGTGGAAACTGTTGTTGTAATCTTAGTTATACTGTGGCTCAGCTTAATTTACTTGACTTTGTTTCACTTCTTATTGTATTAGCATGTATTGAATAGGATCATATAAAGTGACTCCTCTCTGAGACAAAGCTTACCAGAGTAGGTGTAGACACGGTTTTCATGTGATATTGCTATATCCATACGCTCAGGTGCTCAGCCATGCACATGGGAAGATATGAAAAAGTCAATAGGCATAAGAAAAAGCATGTTTGACTGACCAGTTAAGTATACATTACTTATGAAAACTGTTTATACTCTAATCATTAAGGAAGAGATGTTTGATACAACCCTAGAAAGGCACAGAAAGTTGCCAAATGGCTATTAAGTTGAACAACTAACAATGTAGAAGAAAAGCCACACTCATCATCTCTCATATTCAGACATTTAATCATGTAGCTTCTTTTCAGTATCTGCTACTTGAACTGGATCTCTGATATCTCTTTCCCCTTGAGATGATACTTCCTTGTTGTTTCTACCTGCAAATCACATATGCACATGAGCAAAATAGATTCAAAGCTGACATGACCAAAGACTCCCTTCAAACCTCGGGCTAAGTATAAGGTCATAGCTTTGCCTTCAAAAAGAGCTCACATAGTCAATAGAAAAGTAACTTTATTAGAAAATAACAACATCACAGCTTGATGTCAGCTTTTTCTTTAAATGGTTTAGAAGAAGCAAAGGATCGAAGTCATATCTCTAAAAGTACGACCCAACCACATTCATTCTCAAATATTTTTTTAGCAGGGCAAAGTCTGATATGAAAATAAAAAGAGGGACACACAAGTTCATATATCAAAACGGGTGGGTTGTTTGGTGATTGATTTCACCTCACTGGCTGTTGATTGTAGTGATTCTTCTCTTTCTTCTTCTTTGCGGCAGCCAGCTTTGCCTTCCTAGCAGCTGCTTCTTGTGCAGCAACTTTTGCAGCAGCATCTGTCTCTTTGCTTGACTTCTTCTTTTTCATTGATGCAATCTTCTTTATCTTTTCTTTGATATCCATGGAAGAAGAAGCCTCCTCGTCCTGCTCACCGGACTCACCTGCAGCAGCATCTGCGTTGCTCTTTACTTCATCCTGAGATTCTTTTACTTCCTTCTGTTTATCCTTCTTTTTCTTCTTCTTTGAGGCCTTTGATTCCCCGGTTGTGTTCTCCTTCTTCTCTACCTCTCCATTGACTTTTTTCTTTTCTTGCTTATCTGTTTGGTATTTACAGAAGAAAACTTTTCTCAGTACTAGCAAATGACTTTATCAGCAAGTAACAATAAGCCAGTGAGCAGAATAGTGTGATACCTTGACCATTGTTATCCTTGGGGGCAACTCCAAAATCGGCTAACAAAGCCTCAAGCTCAGCAAGTTCCTTCTGTTTCCTCTCTTTCTTGGAAAGCTGTCTCTCTGCCTCCTTAGGTGGTGCAGGAACTTCAGGAGCCTTTTTCACCTCAGGCTCTGCTTCTGGATGAACTTGTGTCTCATGCTCTTCCTCTAAATCATCCTCATCATCACCTTCATCAAGAATATCTTCTTCACTTTCACTTTCACTTTCCTGCGAAAACCAATGAACATTACAGACAACCAGGGCGCAAAAACTTGTACTTACTAGAGAAAATTCACTAACAACGAAGTCTACAGTTAGATTTATGGTGACCTTCAGAACACAAAGCAAGTGAGGCCAAGCAAGATTCATTTTCCTTTTAGGACAACACAACAACCATAAAACATAAAAATGCGATATTCTTATCCATCTATCCGTCAGTTTCAAAGGGAAATCAAAAGTAAAATAGAAAGCTAGAAACATTGAATGCTGGGTAATCAACGAGAGTAGTTTCAAGAAGTATCACTCAAAGCATGTGAAATCAAAAGAGGTTGAACACAAGCTAGAACCATTGAATGCACAAGTCCTCAAGTTTCAAGCAGTATCACTCAAAGCATGTGAAATCTAAAGAGGTTGAACACAAACTAGAACCATTGAATGCACAAGTCCTCAATTTGAAGCAGAGTATCACTCAAAGCATGTGGAAAACGAGGTTGAACACTAGCTAGAACCATTGAATGCACAAGTCCTCAAGTTTCAAGCAGAGTATCACTCCAAGCATGTGAAAATCTAAAGTTGAACACAAGCTAGAACTATTGAATGCTAAAGTCCCTCAAGTTTCAAGCAGTATCACTCAAAGCATGTGAAAATCTAAAGAAGTTGAACACAAGCTAGAACCATTGAATGCACAAGTCCTCAAGTTTCAAGCAGAGTATCACTCAAAGCATGTGAAAATCTAAAGAAGTTGAACACAAGTTAGAACTATTGAATAGTCAAGTCCTCAATTTCAAGCAGAGTATCACTCAAAGCATGTGGAAAATGAGGTTGAACACAAGCTAGAACCATTGAACACTAAAGTCCCCAAGCTTCAAGCAGAGTATCATTCAAAGCATGTAAACTCAAAGAATGAACATACACACATGAAAGGTTTAGACTTTTAACCTCAACGTGAACCTCTTTTGCATCGGAAGCACTCCACAAGGTCTGAGGAGGAGGAGCAGTGGTAGCGAAATAGTCATCATCTTCATCGTCACTATCAATATCCGCCCAAGCCTTTGCCTTTAAAGGCGTAGGAGCCCAGAAAACCTGTGGCTCAGGCTCCTTAACCGGATCTTCGCCCTTATCAGACCTCTTCTTCTTCTTCTTCATCCTCCGAGTATCCAACGCAGCGAACAAGTTGGTGTTTTGAATCGGCATCATCGATCCTTCGTCTCTCCTGTTTCCACCACCAACCATCACGATTCAGATAAAGCCGAAAGTGTGTTTCTTTATGGAAACCCAGTAACGATCGATGAGGAAGAGATTAAAGATGATCTTTTTGATAAGCAAAAAAACTCGTTGAGAATTGATCTGATGTGCGGCGGTTCTGGGAAGCGATGGATAATTAGGGTTACAGATCAGAAAACGACAAAATATACTGAAGATCTGGTTTTTGAGGAGGAAGAGAGAAGCAGAGCTTGTGGGAAGCAATGCTGCTATTAAGAATGTTATGGATTAATAAAATCTGGACCGTTTAATTAGTAACGCGCCGAGATCGGACGGTATCCGTCAATCCAATTTCTTTTTTTTTTTTGGTCTTTTAACTGAAACCAATTTTATTCTTGCTTTCTTTCCTTCAACTTCATTTGCTTCATGTGCTAACTAACATAGATGATACCTATTTAGATATCTAACATCGTGCTCATGGAGTTGGATCTGATCATCATTATCAAGATGAGACCAAATCTTGTGTAAGAAATGCAAGGTTCTAAAAGTCGGTATAAGCGGCAATTCGGTTTTATCCGAAACGATTTTCTTAAAATCTGATTTATACGATTCAAATCGATTTAAACTATTTCAAATTGGTTAAAATCGATCTAAATTAGTCTAATTATGTTAATTTACTAATAGTGTTAGTATAGATCCATAAATTTGTTTAATTTTATTTTGTTTTTCATATCTAATTTTGATAATTTATCACAATAATTTTATATTTTTATTTAAAAACTAAAAATATTTCATATAAGTGTCGTATATATATAAATAAATCAATAATTCGTAACGCGTGAATCTCGTTTAGGTCTCGAATAATCCAGCTAGTCGTTAATCCTCAATAAAACATTTAGTTATCGCTAATCGATTTTTTGAACATTGAAGAAATGCGCTTCCTGAGGTAATAAGCTTATCGGATACTCTTTTGGTGTCTACAATCATAAGAATCTAACCACTGGCAGGACCTTTTCAGTGGAGGCTTCTCATTTGCTTCCCCGCAAGTTCATGTTCAACATCATGGCATGGGATATGGCATGCAATATTATCAAAATATCCTGTGGTATATTTTTCATTTTGGCATAATTGATTATTTTGTTAGATTGTTTTGAGCTGATCTTACCTGTGATATCATTTTTCTTGGCAGGCTACTCAAGCCTTTTACATATAGGGAAACAATCTAGCAAAATAATCAATTATGCCAAAATGAAAACCTATGTAAAGGCTTGAGTATTCCTTTAATACTCTATTAGGCTCTTAAACATGCCAAAATGAGATATAACCCTTAAAATTTGACTCTTAAAAATCAATACCTAAAGATGAAACAGAGGTTTCCATTATCAACCACATCCCTTTAATACTCTATTAGGCTCTCCTTCTATCCTTCCTTGATCATATCTGTAATAAAATGTGGGAGGGTTTTACTTGTAAGTTGTAACCATCTAAAAGATTATAAATAAATCTATCGATGGAACTTGTTCCAGTGCTCATGGATTGTAGATGACAAAAACAAATACTTCAAGGAAACAATAGTTATAATTATTTTTTTGATTATTGTCATCTTTTGAATTAATTCAACACATCAAAAAAAAAGAAAAAGAAAGACAATGATATGAAAGATAACAAAAATAAAACTGTGTTAATAATTTATTTAGAATATATATAAATGATCATTCTCTCTGAGAGCATCAAACTGTTCAACATGTGCTCCATCTAGCATCACAATCCTGCTTCCTCGTTTCCCCAACTTCTTCTCTGCATCCACCATATATATTGATAAAGTATATAACTTACACTCCAGAACTGATATAGAATCGATAGACGTATATATATACCAAAAATATAAAGATGAAAAACATATGAGTAGTGAAAGACTGATCAACTGACCAGCTAAGTCGAACAGAAGTGGGAGAGAATCAGGCAAAATGATAAGTCTACCACTGGAATCACCAGTCTTGTTGTTATCTTGATTAGGAGGATGCCCATGAATTATCACTCTCTTTGAAACTCCCTCTCTTTTTGGGTCTTTTTCTACATTTAAATTTTCATTTTTTATTTTTAAAAGGTTATATATATACAATAATTGATTTAAAACATATAATTAAGAAAAAAAAGTCTGTTTCAAAGCTAACAGAGAACTGTTTTCTTACTCCTTTCATTTTCATCTCTGGAGACTGTAACTATCTCCTCACTTAGTTGTGATTCTTCGGTCTGAACCGTTTCCTTTTCACAAAATAATATGGATTTATCTCAAAACTAATTGATAATAAGGACAATACATTTTATATATGGGATTAAGAAACATACCTTGGCATCTTCATTAGCTAATAAATCTCTAAGAAAAGGGATTTCTTTCTTCAACTCATCATTTAAATCCTTGAGATACTGAAAAATAAGAAGAAAAAAAAAACATTACTAAATGTTACAATATTTTAACTTCAGTGAATCTATATTTAGAAAGTTTGATGAATTTACAGCCATGAAATTGGTGATGATCATTTTGGCATCGTCAACATCAGATTCAACCATTTCTTTAAACTTATGATGACTGATTCGAATAACTTGTGAAAGTCTCCTTGTCCTCACAGTGAAAGGCTGAGGAATGTTGAAGACAACTCCAATCTCTCCTACCATATCCCCTGGACCTAACTTAGCCAATACCTTCATGTATAAATCACCTCTTAAATCTCTTGTTCAATATTTGAGTCTAAGTAAATGTGTTTTTTTTGATTAAACTAAAGGTGTAGATTAGTAATTTACCTGCTCACTCGCACCCTTGGATCTAATTATCTCCTGTGATTTCAATTTTTAATTTTATTAACTGAAGTCTAATTATATATGTGATATATATATTATGTAGATCACATACCACTCCTCCAGATACAAGTATGTAGAAATCCGTTGGAATCTCATTCTGCAATATTATCTCCATCTTTGGTGGAAAATACTCTGCTTTTATATGTGAAACCTACAACAAAAACAATGAACAATTATTTAATCAATGATTTCTTCAACAAGGAACAAATATAAATGGAATTGTTGATGGATTACTAGCTGGATGATGAGGCCATCAGGGAATCCTTTAAAAAGATAAGCATTCTCAATCACGGACCGGAATAAATGTTCATTGATGCTTGATCTTATGGCCTTAGGTAAGTCTTGTAGAACCTCTTCTTGTTTCAACTCAGCAGTCTTGAACTTGAGCTGCATATGTGCAAGCATCTGCTCTCTCATCATATCAGGTAGCTTATTCTTGCTAGTGTACCGCAGTATATGATTGATCGCACTCCTCTGTCCAACAAGAAGGTTATGAATGCTTGTTAAGTTGTACCCGTTTGGTGGTTTTAATGGAAAGAAATCAATAATGAAAGAGGTGATGATACCATGGTGAATGTACGTAGAGCGCTATGGACAACAAGATTGGTCATGTTACCAATGAGATAAGCGGTGAGACCAATGTTGAAAAGCATGTAGAACATGTTGAATGTCTTCTCATGTGTATTAACTGCATGGAGATCGCCATATCCCACGGTGGTGAGTGTGACAATGGACCAGTACATTGAGTAAGTGTAGCCAAGCCATATGCTTCTCTCCTTGAAATCTTCAACTTGTGATCCTATCCATGTATCTATAGGCCTTGGATAGTGGTAGGCTATCCAGAATAAAATGCAACCCCCCGTGTGTACCCAAAATATCGTTACCTATAATTTAAATAGAGAACTTACACATCTAACAACTTAACAAGTATATGGATCACACATGTCTTGAATAACTTACGCAAAGAAGTTTAATGACTCTGACCACGAAGTAGTTGAAAAGTGTGTCTTTCTCTAGTCTGTAACAAAAAACAAAAAGAGATACACTTATGAATATGAGGTGTCTTTATAGTCCAGTATAGTGTCAATCAAAAGCATATACATATGTGGATAAACATATATTTAGTTTATAATGTAAATTATAAATATATATACATGCAGATGGAAGAAACCTTTTAAAGAGTTCGGCTACACGACGGAGACGCCAGAGGCGGAGCAAGTTAAGGAAGCCGAAAGCTTGGCCTCGTCCGATATTTCCGGTAATAGCTTTATAAATGAACTGAATCGGTAACGTTGATAAGACGTCCATCACAAAGGCCACGCTCTTCAAGTACCTAATAATTAATCGGATAAATCTCTCAAATACAATTTTTTAAAGTTATTATCACAAAAAAAAATTTGAAAAAAAATTAACTAAAAAACATTTTATTTTTAAAAATTTAATATTTAATATTTTTTTAATTCTAAACTTGATCTCTAAAACTTCACCCATAACTCTAAACCATAAATTTAAATTAACTAATTAAATAATATAAATATATATATATATATATATATATTATTTAATAAAATTTATTTTGATTATTTTTCATTAAAATTTATTTTGGTGACAATTTTTTTTTAATTTATCTTAAGATATTCTTCTAATTAATTGTTTCACATGTTATATAGTTTCTCATTGAATATTTAGTTATATTATTATGTATAATACCGTCTGGCTATGAGGTTATGGTCGTCGACGATGAGGTAAGTAGAAGTATCCAAGTAGGCAACGAAAAAAGTGAGGACAATATCGACGGCGAAGAAGAAGTCAACGACGAGATCAATGGTCGGAATAGCTCCATCAGCTGCTTTCTCGAAAGCTAACTCGAAGAGAGATGCCCATGCTGAATAACCCACCAATATCACCAATAGCAATTCCCACAACCTGCCATTTTTTTTAATATAAATATTACTCTATTCTATTTATTATTATTATGACATGATTTTTTTTACATGATTTTCTTTATACAAAATGTTGATTTTGTAAGTAATTTAAATATTGTATACCTGTAAAATGACACATTCATAGAAGTTATATAGAAGTTAGAAAAAAATTTAGTTTTACCACAAGTTTAATATTATTTTTCAAATTTACTATTAATAAATGATTATTTTCATAAATATTTTAAATTTATGATGAGAATAGACTAAACTAATTTCTCTAAATATTTATAAAATATTTAGAAACTCAACCTCCTCCATTTAACATTAAACCCTAAACAATAATCAATAAAGTGTAAACTCAAATATTAATATATTTTTGATTAAGAGTATTTTTGAAAAGTAATATTGATTTATGGTATTCTTAATAATTTTTTTAGAAGTTATGCAAATTAACACATTATCAAGATTGATATACGGGTACTATGGTATATCTTTTAAGATCAAGAAAAAATCCTTCTTTTTTACAAAATAAATATGTTTTTCTAAAAGAAGAATGAATATCAAAGCTAGAAGTTATATAAACGAGGATCTAAGGATTGTAATTCATAATTCATAAATTTGCTTTAATCGTATATTTTCTCTAAGTGTTTTTGTCTTTTTATGTTTAATTCGTGTTTGTTGTTTACAACATAAGGTATCATGACTTCATGTATAACTAGTGTTAGTGAAAGAATATTGCAATAATAATAACCTGTAACGACGATCATAAGGAAGAACGATGAAAGATTTGGAAGAAAGGTTATTATCGTTTTCGATGACTGTCCCAAACGCAGGCAAGAGACTGCTTGAAACGGACGTTATGTTCCCAACATCTTTGCTCGACGACCTTCTTCTGAACAGTAAAGATAACGGTGATCTATCTTCCGACGTCCCTAACGCCGTGGAAGACCTTCCTCTTCTCAACAACAACGGCACGGGTGATCTCGCCTCTGAAGTCGTCATCGACATATCCTTCTTCTTTCACGTATGGTTTTGCCTCCTCTCTCGATCTATCTTGTCATTTATATTGTGGTTTCCTTTGTTACTTTTTAGATTACAGCTTTACAAGAAAGTGGTGAGCGAGTTGCTTTGACCTTACATAATAGTCAGTGCCGACTAAAACTATTTATAAATTAACAATATAATAAAATAGTTTTAGTTAATAACTCTATCTATATATGTTTGATTGTTTTTTTTGTAAAACTATATATAAAATTTTAAAATTTTGTACCACAATTTATGTATATACTTTTGAAAAGTTTGTAAGTTTTTTATTTATTTTTAGATATAGACTTGTTGACTTTTTTATTTGCGCATAGTATTAGACGGTGATGTTAATAATAGGTGGGGATATAATTTTTGTAACCAGTTACTATTAAACCTAAAACACTACAACATTACCATTTAATGAATTAAAAGTTGATTGGTCGCTGCTAAGAGTCTGCTATATTAGCCCATCGCTATCCATGGAATCCCATTTGGGGTTCTTAGAACATGCACACTGAAGGTTCATAAGGGGGATTTACACAGTTTTCTAGATGAACAGTGATGAACCTGTTGCTTTGGAGTTCTCTCTAGTGAACCCGTATCACCACTGTTCCGCGGGCCCCACGACACGTGGCGGTCTGCGATTGGTCTATCTTTTTTTTTTTAAAAAAACAAAAAAGTTTAATAATAAAAAAAAAATGAACCCCAAGGAGGGGTTCATTGATGTGGATGCCCTTATTATTATTATTATTTTTTTGCTAATTAAAAAAAACAAATCAATTACGAAATGTCATATGTCAGTAGGGCCTGTGAACAGTGTAAAAAACCCTCCAAAAGCGGTTCTTATTTAGTAGTTTTAGAATCAGTTTTTGTAGTGTCCACGGGCCCCATGTATCAGTGGGTCCGCAAATAGTGCAAGAACTCCCTTAAGAAATTTGGGATAAAATGCCCTTAAAGTCATCTTTAACTCGGATCTCTTAAGATGAAATTCTTAATTTTTTTTACTTCTTTTTATTTTTTTTTTATTTTTTTATATTTTTCGGATCAGAGACGTCTCTTATGTCTCTTATTTAAGAGACGGTTCGTAAGTTTTCTTAGTTAAAATTAAGAAACGGTCTCTTAAGAAAATAAAAACCCATAAGAAAGATGCATTAATCATGCTCTTAGCACTATGAAAGCTCTCAAAGATCCTTAGGTCAAAAAGAGACACTTTAAAATACCTTTTTGCTTATTTTATACTACTTTTTACCTCTATTTTTCATGTCTCATGTGTGTATTTAATGCGGAAACGGTGTACTGATACAATCGAGGTCTACGGTACAGTTAGAGAGGATAATGTAAAGTATTGGAGTTGAAGTATTGAGATTCTCAAAAGTCAAATCTTGACGTATTTTTTTGTTTTATTAGAACGATGTCACCTGACAAAAATAGTAATGTTGAAAACAATGCCAAAAGATAATTAACATCACCAAAAAATAATTATAATAAGATATACTATGTATTTTCAAATACATAATAGCTTGTTTGTCACAATAATCGCGAATAAACAGGTCTTAATTACATGACCGAGCCACCTATCACGTTGACAAGTAAAGTTGTGTTCATCGCCCGGTGAGAACAAAAGCAACATACAAATGGTATCAATGTACGTGTGCATGAATAGTTGCCGCAAATAGCTAATGTGAAGGTTGATTCTCCATATTGAATAAAAATATTTTAGTGAACAAATAATTTTAGTTGCATAAAAATTATATGAAAAAGTAAAGAGACAAAAATATAATCCTGTCAAATCCAACTCGTCTTGTTGAATGTTACTATTGCTAAACCTAAAGCACTACAACGTTACCATGTAACTAAAATTTTCTAAAATATCACCTCTCTTCACGTCTTATGTGTGAGTTTAATGCGACAAGGGGTGTAATGATACAATCGATGCTACATTACAGCTAGAGGATAATGTTCTTTTAGTACATAAACGTATTTTAAGTATCGGAGTTGAAATACTGATATTCTCAAAAGTCAAATCATGATGTAGTTTTTCTTTGTTTTAATTAGATCGTTGACACCTGACAAAAATAGTAATGTTGAAAACTATGCCAACAATAGTAATAAATATATTAATAAAATACGAGACACTTGTACATTTTTTTAGAATATAGCATAACATTTTAGGGGCAATGTCTTGGTAACATGTTGAGTGTCGAATTGAGCATAAGGAAAATCTACTATACAAAAATAAGGGAACCAGATGCAACAATCCTTTGTCATTGACGATTCTTCATTTCTTCTCTACTATAACTTTTTTCTTATTTTCATTGGATTTGTCTTAGTAAGATGCGTTTTTAAAATCTATAATATTGAAGGAGAATACTTATAAAAACCTATTATAAAAATTTGTTGTACTCATATATAACTATTTAATATCTTTCTGGTCTTACCAATTATTATCCTGGCTATACAATATTTTAAATATTTCAAATAAATCTTATTACTAATTCTCATTCCATTGATACACTTTCTTTCTAAAAATAATTTATCATCCAACATTATAGTTGCTATTTAGTAACGTTGTACACCATATCTTATTTTCACTAATAGACCTACAATATTTAGATCAATCATTAAAATAAGTTAGCATATATCATACAACAAATTATTTCACATTATTTGCATTATATAGTTTCAATATATACAAATCAAATTTGATAAAAAAAAATATTCCCAATAGATATTTTCCCAGATTTGGAGTCAAACCAAACATGTATTTTATCGGTTTTAGTTTGAATTTCTAGATCAATGTAAAATACGCATACCTAAAACAAATTACATAAGAATATACGTACAAAATATCAAATAAAATAATTCATAAAACTTTGTAAATACAACATTCCTAAATTTGTTTATAATCTAAAAAATCCCGCATTTTAAAGAGAAGATCAAAATCTTGTTATATACACAAAAGCTTCATTTGAATGAAACGACGAT
The DNA here is from genome assembly GCA_905132885.1 of Moricandia moricandioides. Taxonomy (NCBI): domain Eukaryota; kingdom Viridiplantae; phylum Streptophyta; class Magnoliopsida; order Brassicales; family Brassicaceae; genus Moricandia; species Moricandia moricandioides. Next base: position 205,799 of record CAJHQQ010000014.1, on the reverse strand, counting down.
TCTTGCTTTTAGAAAACTAAGCTTTTAATACATGAAAAACATTTGTATTCTTATCTAAATTTTCAGATTGCATATATCCCACTAATTTCCAGACAAAACAGCCTTCCTTTTATTTGGAGTTTGATTTCGTGTCACTTTGAGATACCGTGGATTAGGGGTGACCCAAATTTACAAACCGGGTTTGTCCATTTAAACCGAATTAAAATCAGAACCAATTTATGAAGTAATCTAAACATAATGATATTCCTATACCAAATTTTTCAAACCAAAACTAAATTAAACTCAAATTTTATGAAATGAAAAGGGAATCAACAAAAATTCTAAAAGTTGATCTTTTAAATATATATATACATATAAATATACTAGAAATATAATATTTATTATATTGCTAAATATTGAGTTAAATATTAATTATGTATTGCATATCATATATTATGTCCCAAGAGATGATCAGAGTGGAGGCATGCTACTTTGCCATGATACTTATAACAGCCATGATTTTGATTGCTTTTCTTGGTATGTTTGATAATTCTCCTAGTAGCCTGGAACATCAATATCATAGGACTGGATCTGAGTAAAGATTCTTATTGATATAAATATATATTATTGATTAATAAGATGTGTAGCTTCAAAATATTATCACCAAATCTTTTGCAATAATATAATTTTAGTTGCATAAAAAATTATATTAAAAATAAATTGGCTGAAACTTAGGCACTAAGCTAAGTCAAATTCCAAGGGTTAGTTATATTCAGTTGAGCTGTGGAAACGATTATTTCTATGGAAATGGTATCTTTTCAAAAGCCTAACATCAATAAAAAGTTTGTTGCGTTTGAAGTAATGAGCTTTAATGGGCCATTTTAAGTGGGCTGAATTACCTCCAATTTAACTATAGTGCAAAGTTGAGTAGGAGAAAAAAAATGTTGACAAAGTGACACCACAGGAAGAACGTATTTATTCTGTCAATCAGATATTATATTAAAGTACTAGTGTTTAACGCAATATAAAATTAAAATAAAGGATCAAACTCCAAAAACAAAATAGATATATTTGCAAAAGTAGCTCCAAAAATACAGACGAAGATGGAAGGTGTCTCTCACTAAACCCTAACCCTAGTACCCTCTCTCTTCCTCAATCTCGTTTCCTCCTCCTCTCGGAGCAAAACATGTCGACTCCTTGTCTAACCGAAGAGACAGCAAAACTGGTTCTCCGACAGGTTCTTATTCTCTTCTTACTCTTCCATCTCTCTCTAGCTTTTATTCAATTGATGATGTTGGTATTGATTTGTTTTAGGTGGAGTTCTACTTCAGTGATAGTAATCTCCCCATTGATGATTTCCTCAAAAAGACGGTTACTCAGAGTGAAGATGGCTGTTAAGTTTTTTTTTTTTTAACTTCCGACCAATTCAATCTCTTTTGTTGTGTTTTTTTTGGTTGCTAAGTGTTGATGTTTGTTTTTTTGTGGGGACAGTGGTTAGTTTGGCGTTAATATGTTCATTCAGTAAGATGAGAGGCTATTTGAAGCTGGGTGATTCAAAAGGAGATGACGTTCCTGAAGATACCATCAAAGCTGTTGCTGATACTCTTCGAACCTCCTCTGCACTCAAGGTTTCAGATGATGGTGAGTTCTTAAACTCTTTATAGATTCAATTTTCAATTGAGTAAGCTTATGGCTTGCTGATTCAAACGAGGTGTTGTTTGGTTTCAGAAGTGTTAGTTACATTGAGACATGTCTTTATGTTCGTGAGCTTTGTTTTACATAGTTTTGAGAAATATCTTTTTACAGTTTATTGAATGTTTTTGGTTTTGCTTACACAGGGCAAAGAGTTGGTAGGAGTAGAGAACTGTTGAAGCTAGAAGATTTAATTGAACAGCTTAATGCTAGAACTGTAGCTGCTTCACCATTCTCGTATGATGTTAAAAGGGAAGACGTTGAAGCCTTTTTCAGTCAGTATGGAAAGGTAATTCCTCTGTTCATTGATCTATAAGTGTAATAGCTGGTTATACAAGTGTGGTATATGTAACTTTCCGGTTCAGGTTAATAGTGTGAGGATGCCTCGTCATGTAGCAGAGCCGAGAGTATTTTGTGGTGTTGCCTTGGTTGAGTTCCCTACAGAAGAGGATGCCCAAAATGTTATGAAGCAAAACTTGGTCTTTGCTGGTCAGGACTTGGAGATGAAACCAAAGTAATCTTGGGCATGAAAGCATGTCCTGTTTTTTTTCTTCTATTGATTGTTTGTATGCTTTACTTAAAAGAATATTTTTCGTTCAGGAAAGAGTTTGATGATGATAGGGAGAAAGATGAAGAAAAGTTTGCTAGTTACCGTTCTCAAAAGGGTTCTGCTAATCAGAAGAGCGGTTCTGATCATAAGAACGGTTCTGATTATGAGGCAAAGTAGGAGTTTGAGCATTGCTATTAATTTTTTTATCGTTTTTTGTTGTCAATGTTCGGGAACTGACTATGGTTGTTTTGTAATATTGTAGTTACCCCAAGTGTTTGATCATTTCATTCACTCTAAAGCGCTCAGCTGAAGATGCTACCACGGAACAAAAGAGTTCTGAAGAGCCAACCGATCAGACAGTGGATGAAAATGAATCAAAGGCAGCAGATAATCCTGATGCGGATAAAGAAAACACTGACCAGGCTCAGGGACAAAGAACAGAAGGTGAAGATGATGACGAGGGTGAGAGAGAAGAGAAGGGTGCTCTAGCTACTCATAAAGATAATAAAGACGTTGTCTTGCGTGAAGATCTGAAGGCCGTTTTTGGAAAATTTGGTGATGTCAAGGTATGTATAACATCCTCTGCTAAACTCCATTTTATATTGTTAGTTTTATTACTCACTGTTTCTCTTTACATTTGTGAAAGTTTGTGGATTTCAAAATGGGAGCTGAGACGGGTTACCTTAGGTTTGATGAACCAGAAGCATCCCAGAAAGCCCGTGCAGCAGCAGTATTAGCTAAAGAAGGTGGACTAGCCGTGAAGAACTTTATAGCTGTCCTAGAACCGCTTACTGGTGAAAGCACTTTTGTTTTTTTTAACTTCCATCTTATCTTCAACTCTATATGTTCTGCTTGAGTTAAATGTGTATAATGTGGTGTCAGGCGAAGCTGAAAAGGAGTACTGGGGTCATCTTCGCAGCAAAGATCGGTTTGACAAAGGTGGCCGTGGAGGAAGGTGAGTACATGTGTTGCTATTATGAATATAGAAAGGTTTGGTTTCGTGAAGACTTAAGTCCATGCTGTTGTACTATGTTTGGTTATTGTTGGCTTGGTTCTTCCTGTTATGGTCTATGCAGGGGAGGAAGACGAGGAGGGAGATTCGGAAGAAAGAGGGGATCTGATTCCCCGGGAGGTCGTTGGAACAAAGCTCAAAAGGTGGAAGCATGAAAACACTTTCCATCTACTCTTGTCTCTCGTTAGCTCGTGACTTGTTGCTTCTTCCTTTAATGTATTTTCTAGTTGTGACATTATAACCTCACAGTCGAAACCTTTAATGTTATCTACTTGTGACTTGTTGTGATGCTATAACTAGAAATCAGCAAAAGCAAGTTTTTAGTCGTTGCTATTTGCAAGTTTTGTTATTTTGGGAAAGGAAGAATCTAAAAAACTATTGTTAATTACAGAATGTATTCTAATATCTAATACTTTTATTATCTCACTGATTACTTAGGATGTTTTAATTAATAATTAAAAGTTAAGTAGATTTTGTTTGATTTTGTCCACATAATTAGTTAGGGTTTTTATGCATTTTGAAACGTGAGGACAGAGGATAGCTGTTAACGCCTAGTCTGGAAAACTCAATGTTCAATAAATTGCTATTGATTTATTTTATTTATATATATAGATATTTATACGAAATATTTTAGTTTTTAAAATTAAAAATAATTTAGACAAATTTGTGAACGGGTAAATCTCTCAAATAAATATTTTTTAAGTTTTTGTCACAAAATAGCACTTAAGAAAAAATAACCAAAATAAATATTTTTTATTTTAAAAAATTTATTTTTTTAAAAAAAATTATTTTTTTTAAAAAATTTCTTTAATTATAAACCTCACCTCTAAAATCCAACCCCATAACTCTAAACTCTAAGTTTAGATTAATTAAATTAAAAGTTATAAATATATATTTACACATTTTAATAAAATTTATTTTGATCATTTTTGTATCTATTTTGAGGACAAAATTTTTTTAGATCTATTTTTGTCTTTTATCTCTTTATGAATTTATACTATCCTTATTACTTAAATTAACATAATTATACGAATTTATATCAATTTAAATTAATTTTAAATAATTTAAATCATATAAATCAGTATAAATTAAATTTTAAATAAATAATTTAGATCAAGTTGTGGCCGGGATTATACTAATTTTTAGAATTTTTGGAATATGTATCGATAAAAGGAAGACAAAATAAAAATAGATAATATAGGCGTGGAACTTTAATGGAGACTAGATGTAATGAACGGCTGAGATCAACTTCCTCTTTTGATCGATCTCAATTCAAATTCCGCCTCTCTATGTTTGATAGAACAACTCTCTCTCACATCTCTCTCTATATCGATCTGTGTTCTTCTTCGTCTCGATTATTTTCTGGATTGAGTGGATCTGCTTCTGGGATTGATTCAGATGTCTCCGTCTTCTTAAGGTCTCAACCCAGTCATCAAAGTCTACTCTTTTAAACTTCTCTGATGTTTTGTTTTAGAAAAAGTTCGAACCTTTGTTGTTTCTTCAACCTAATCTCATCACCTGAATTTGATTTCGCTAAGTATTCGTATCTGTAAGTTCATGCCTGTTCTTAGTCGGAGTGTGTTTTAACTTATTGGTTTTGCTTTTGTTGTCCATACACCAAAGACACTGGCTTTAGGGTATGTTAGATTGTTGCTTCTCTTGGTCAGTATGAAGCGTGAGATGAAAGCTCCCAATAGTTCACAAGAAGGAAACAAGAAAGGGAGTCACGGGTATGCTTTTCTTCTGTCGTTTATTGAGGTTGAATTGCTTTTATTTAGCACAGGACTTCGCATTCAACAAGACATTCTCAGGTTTATGTTGCAAGTCTCTTTGTGATGTGTTGAACACTTTAATAGGAGGACATGTGGCCCTGCAAGAAGATCCACCAAAGGTCAATGGACGGCTGAAGAGGTGAGTTCCTGTAACTCTTTTGATTCTTCCATTCTTCATTTTTTTGTGGATGTATTCTGGCACATTAGCTAAGCGTAGTTATTTGGTTGTATCACACCCAATCAGTTCGCTTTAACTAGTTGGATTTAGCTCAACATTTGTCTCTATGAAACTTTGCTGTTAGCTTAGTTATGTTTTTTTTTTCCTGGAGCAGGACGAAGTCTTGTGCAAAGCTGTTGAGCGTTTTCAAGGAAAGAACTGGAAGAAGATTGGTAAGTGAAGTACCCAATTCTGATTCGTTCTTGTCCTAGTTTGGTTTTCCAAGGAACTTAAGATCATATCAATGTTATTTTTTTAGCTGCCGTGTTTATTTGTAGTCTTTGATGAAGGTGGTGAAATCAATGTGTGATCTTATTTGTTTCAGCTGAATGTTTTAAAGATCGGACTGATGTTCAGTGTCTTCATAGATGGCAAAAGGTCCTGAACCCAGAGCTTGTGAAAGGGCCGTGGTCAAAAGAGGTGATAAATGTCATGAATTGCCTTATATATGTTTTACTCAACTTTCGCTCCGTGTGGTGGTCGTTTCAGTGTCGTACATTTTAATATCTGTAATGTGTTTCATGACATCTTATCTTTTCATATTTTCAAAGGAGGATAACACAATAATTGCTATGGTAGAAAAATATGGGCCAACGAAATGGTCTACTATATCTCAGCAATTACCTGGGCGCATAGGAAAGCAATGCAGGGAAAGGTATACACACAATCTCCAGTTCTTTTGCAATGCAATTTTCAACTACATTTTCTTGCTTAGTATGGTGCTTAGATACACATGAACAATATTCTGGCTGATGTAGGTGGCATAACCATCTTAACCCTGGCATTAATAAAAATGCATGGACCCAGGAAGAGGAACTGACTCTTATTCGTGCACATCAAATTTATGGGAATAAATGGGCAGAGCTGACGAAATTCTTGCCAGGAAGGTAACATATGTCTTCTCCATTTGTACGAGTATGACAGTATTTGTGTAACCTGTGTCCTGAAAATTTGGTGGTTTCTTATGCTTATTCATATCCTTCTTTGGTTATTTTCTTATTTGTTCTTATGTTTCCATAGGTCAGACAATTCAATAAAAAATCACTGGAACAGCGCCGTTAAGAAGAAACTAGATTCTTACTACGCATCAGGACTTTTAGATCAAAGCTCGCCACTCATTGCCATCCAGAACAATTCCATAGCTTCATCTTCCTCGTGGATGCACAGCAGTGGAGATGAAGGTAATATCAGGCCAGGAGCTGATGCTGAAGAATCAGAATGTAGCCAAGCTTCAACTGTTTTCAGTTGTTCACAGTCGACCAATGATTTACTAGATGAGGTTAAACCTGCAAACGAAGAATTCTACATTCCTGAGTTGCCTTCAGGAACAGAGCAGCAAATCTCAAACTCTCCATCTCATGCAGAATCGTACGTTCCTTACTTTGAAGATGTCAAAATCGTTCTCCCCGAAATTTCTTGTGAAGCAGAATCCTCAAAGGAGTATCAGAATCATAATGGGTTGACCGAGGTTAGAACTACCACAGCTACAGAGGATCACTTGCAGGGTGTATCTAATAATGATCAACAGGACCTTGATCTAGACTGTCCTCAGTTATTGACCCATAACATGGAGGGTGTTGAAAAAAATGAAGAATGCCAAGCTTTTCAAGATTCAGTCAGATTAAGTGATCAACCTTCTTTGCTAAACTCGGACACAGGTATTCATCCACAACCTCAAACTTTAATCACAGACGAGGAGTGCTGCAGGGTTCTTTTTCCTACAGAAGATAATGGTACTGGTATATCTTCTGATGAGCAAGTTCAGAACTTGGTTGACCCTCAAAAGGGCAAAGGATCTCTTCCAGCTTCGAAATCTGAAGATTGTCACCTTCTTGGAGCCACTGCATTAGAACTTAAAGTGGATACAAATGATGATTTTATCGACACTAGTGGTCATGTAACTTCCCATGGCAATGACGATAATGATGGTATCACAGAACAGCAGGAGCTGTCATATATTCCGAAGGATTCTTTGAAGCTAGTACATCTGAATAGTTTTACTTCTCCTTCTAGAGTGAATAAGATTAATTTTCCTATTGACGATAAGCCAGCTGAAAAAGACAAAGGAGCTCTTTGTTATGAACCTCCACGGTTCCCAAGTGCAGATATTCCTTTCTTCAGCTGTGATCTTGTACCATCAAATAGTGACTTACGGCAAGAGTACAGTCCCTTTGGTATCCGCCAGTTGATGAATTGCACAACTCCGTTAAGGTTATGGGATTCACCGTGTCATAATAAGAGCCCTGATGTCATGCTTAAAGATGCTGCCAAAAGTTTCAGTGGTACACCATCCATCATAAAGAAGCGGCATCGGGACTTGATGTCACCTGTGGTTGATAGGAGAAAAGAAAAATTGCTAAAAAGTGCTGAGGCTTCCTCCTTGGCCAAAGATTTTTCACGCTTAGATGTTATGCTTAATGATAAAAATGAATATGCATCCTCTTCCGAAGCCAAAATGGATCCAACGGCAACCTTGGAGTCAGGAGGAGTGACTTCAGCTAAAATTGTAAGTCCATCTTTTTTACTGTACACGCTTTAACGTGAACGGTCTGGTATACACATATTGAATCTACTAGAGAACTTCTCGTTGCTAAACACATCAATCTAGTTCATTGAAATCTCTTCTTGTTGGAACGTGTCATTCTAGTTTGTCCATGAACATTGCATCTAGTTATTTGAGCTGTCTTTGTCAAGGAGCATAGTCTTATCACTGGTGCTAGTTCTCCAATAATATAACCTTACAAGCTATAATCTCCTGAATGTGTTGCTTTCCTCTGCACCAGGCCGAAGAAACTCGCAGAAGTTTGGTTTATTATAATGATGTTGAGATGCAACTGAGTTCTCCTGATAAAACTGGATCTACACCAGATAACAGAGTGGATACAGTTGCGAAAGATCCATCTAACCAACATGAAAAGTCATTAGATACTTTTCATACTGGAGAAATCTCGTCAGAGCCTCCATTCACTGTAGACTCTATTCCTTTATCAACAATCGCAGGAAATAGAACCAACACTGCAGAGAGTAGTTTTGATATTGTTGAAAACTATAGCATGTAAGTTTCACCTTTCCTCTGTATGTGTTTGATACCTGATTTTTAGGTTGATTCATATATTTGCTGGAAAGTATTATTCTAAGTTGTCTTGGCTCCACTCGTTTTCCAGATTTGATGGAACTCCGTTCAAGAAACTCCTTAATACCCCATCACCATGGAAATCTCCTTTACTCTTTGGTTCTTTCTTGCAAAGTCCAAAGTTACCTCCAGAAATTTCATTTGAGGTAATGGGAGATGGAATAGCTATGAATGAAACCAGTTTTTGAACACTATACTTGTTTTAGACTGATTTGTTGTTATTTCTTTTAATTTCAGGATATTGGGTGTTTTATGAGTCCTGGAGATAGAAGCTATGATGCCATAGGACTGATGAAACACTTAAGTGAACACACAGCTACGGCATATGCAGATGCTTTGGAAGTGTTGGGTAATGATACACCTGAAACGATACTCAAGAAGAGACAGATGAACAAATCTATTCAAGGGAAAGAAAATCAGCACTGGTCTCACGATCAACTGGAAAACCGATCCCAGGTAACAGCTTCAACTGCCACAACATAATATATAGTTACCAATTCTTAATAAGTATAGAACCGATAAACTCTTTTATTCATTTCACCAAAGAAAGACACCATAGAGGAGACTTGAGTAAGTCTCCAAACTCCGACCATTGCACAAACCAAGACCCTAGGCAACAACCTGTAGAATATGTTGCTCAACCACTAGGCTAGTTACAAGGAAACTTTATCAAGTCTTTCTTCTAATCTTGGTCTAACTTAATGTTGAAATTGAAATCTTGAACTGGTTGAGATAAGAGGTCTAGCAGTTTGAGTCTGAGTTAATAAGTTGACTTGCTCTGAACCAATTATGTCTGAAAATGCAGGTGGAGTGTCGTGCCTTGGACTTCAGTGATTGTGGGACACCGGGAAAAGCAAAAGTATCCTCAGCCTCTCCAGGTGGCTACTCAAGCCCATCATCTTACCTTCTGAAGAGTTACAGATAGAAAGAGGCTGCGTTTGTATTTGTTGATAGAGAGCTCTGAAGGGACATTCATTCTCCCCTTCAATTTTTTTGATCATCCAATATATGTATGTCTTCCCCTTATTTTCTCTTTTCTCTGTCTAATTTTTTCTTGTAATGTGTAGATCTTTCAACTCTGGACATGATACATTTGATTAAATAGCCAAAAAGATACTTGTTCTCAATAAATTAACTTTTAAATTTCCATGAATGAGTTTCAAAGACAACTTAAAGGTTAATTCACATAGTTTAGAGCTCTCTGTCTCCTCATACTTTGGCTTGCTTTAATGTGAATATATGAAGGTTACTATACGGTCAAAATGGTTAGGTCTAGACTGAAAGTAACCAACCAAAGTAAGTGGAATGACCAAAAGACATAACCAAACCTAATCTTGATCATCCAGTGTATGTATATCTACAACCTCAACACTCCTACTGCTCAGGTTTTAAGGACACATCAACACTCAGTTCTATTGACTGACACTCACCAATTAGAATCTAGAGACTGAAACTCACATGCTACAAGATAAACAGATGACACTAAGAACAGTTTCTTGATCCATCAAGTAAAAAGCACCGGGAAACAGATCAGAGTTGCCATACATATTCAAAGGCTGTAGCTTTACGTCGGCCTCCTTGAAGGAAACACAATTCTCAACCTGATGATCGTGCAAGTGAAGATGAAAAGGCAAAGTAAAGCCACTGTATACATTGGTAACGGTCTCTGAAGCTTAATCCAGGCTCTGTCTTCCTCCCTGAGGCTTGAAGATAAAGGTAGGGTCTTTATTGTTGGGATTTGATCAGGAGCACCAAAGCTCAAAGCTTTTGAAGATGAATCAATGGAACGTGGAGCTTGAGAAACGAGGAAGAAGGTGGTAGAAATAATTACATATAGACCAATGGAAATAGTTAAATACAGATAGACCCCAAATGTTTATGTTAGTTATCTAATTTCCCCTGAGAATGGTAACAACACAACTAATTGTTGAACTTGTGGGATTATTACAAAAAGACTAATTTAAAATTATGGAAATGTTTTAAAATAGAGAAATAGGAGAGGCAAATTATTGCATATTAATTAACATAAATTTATCAAGAGTTTAGTTCTGTCATGGTATCATGTGTTAATGATAAAGTTTGGTATCATGTGTGAGTTGTCCACTAGCTTGTAGTAAGATAAACAATGCTTAGCTTTAGAGTCCTGATGAATCCAATCCACTGTGAAGTTGCACTCATTAACATATAAATACATATATAAAGTCCTTATTATTTATTATTTTAAATAAAATAAAAATCAAAAAGTATTATCTAACAGTTCCACCATACAAAGTGTTGTAAAGACCAATCAACACTCTAAGATATGGATTCATCTTTTAAGTTCCAAAAAGTTTGTTTCATTGCTTTCTAATATCTAATTCAGAATAATTGGATTTGAAAACATTTATTTTTAGCTATCAAAAAGGTGAAAATAACTAACATTGACTGTTCTGCTAGAGTGACCGTCGGATTCAGTTGGTCGGTCAAACCAACGGTCCGATGAATAGCAGACCTAACCATTATTCTTTTTCTTTTCATTTTCCTTTTGTGCTAATTCGTGAAAAAAACAGAAAATATAAATAAAAAACATGTTCCGAAAAAATAAATAAATAATAGAGAAAGAAAAGGAAAAAAAAATAATTCGAGAGAAAGAGAGAGAGAGGCGTGAAATCCTGAGAGAGAGATTCTTCGCCGGAGTAATCTCTTGCGTGATCTTTCTCACGGCTCTGCTGATTGATTGAAGCTTGTTGTGAATCCGTCTCTGTCTCTTCTCTTCTCCTTGGAGGTTTTTGAGGTCAAAAGCGAAGAAGATGGTGAACGCTATGGTGGAGAGAGCGACGAGCGAGATGCTGATCGGACCTGATTGGGCTATGAACCTCGAGATCTGTGACATGCTCAATAGCGATCCTGCGTATGTTTGCCTCTTGCTTTCTCTAGCTATTGTATAGAGTTCTCGATTAAGTCTCCTGGAAAATATTCAAACTCTCTTATCTCGATTTGAATCTGTGATTGTTTTTGTTGGTTTGTGTTTGTTCTGTATAGTTAACATTTGAGGACCAAGTCTTGCTTGGTCTGTGTATGGATGTGTGGGTTCACAGCTGATTAAATTTGCAATTGCTCATGGAGGAAACTAATAACTCATCACTTATAGTGTCTTATTGTAAAAGCTGGGAACTTTTTTTTCTTATATATGTTTTTGATTGCAAGAAGCGTATTTCAGGGTTACATAATTGATTATTACGAGCCTGACGGATCCTACGTAATGTCTGAAACTGGTTGTTGTTTTGCAGGCAAGCAAAAGATGTTGTGAAAGGCGTCAGAAAACGGATTGGTAGCAGGAATCCTAAAACTCAACTTCTTGCCTTAACAGTGAGCTCCAAGATGATTGTCTCCTCTTTGTTACTTCACCGAAATAACCATTTTTGCTTTACTATTTCTGTATTTAGATAGCTTCTTTGTTTTAGTTTCTCAGATAGCTTAAAGGTCTAAAAGATCCATGGGCAGTCGTCTCTTAATCAGTGCAACTTGACATGAGTAGAGATTGCTTGTTGATGATAAATTATTGTTTGAAAGCGCATCAAATCCCACCTTTGTTTTGTTTCTAGTGTACACGAAAGTTTTGAGACGTGCAAGTTGTTTAGCAAGAATGATATGTTGACCTATTATGTCCACGTCATTTTATCTCTCGTTTGTTTTGCAATGATGGTATTCTCTCATTATGCATTTGTTATGTTTTAGCTGCTAGAGACGATAGTGAAGAACTGTGGTGACATGGTTCATATGCATGTGGCTGAGAAGGGTGTTATTCATGAAATGGTCCGGATAGTTAAGAAAAAGGTAAAGGTTCTTCAAATGGGCTTCTCGGAATTTTTTTAACTCTATACATCTCTCTCTAATTCAAGGTATCTATTGATACATATAGCCGGATTTCCATGTCAAAGAGAAGATCCTGGTCCTTATTGATACATGGCAAGAGGCTTTTGGCGGCCCTAGGGCAAGATATCCACAATACTACGCAGGCTACCAGGAATTGTTGGTAGGTCTACTGAAGTTGTTCGATATATATCCTTCAGTAAATTGTTGCTTCTGATTCTAAATGTTGATTTTTCCATATTGGCGTTTAATATATCTCATACTAAATTCCTTTTAGATCCTTTTTGTGAGTTCTGAACTTCTGATAGAAATTCGTCAACTACTATTTCCTAATCACAAGTGTTGACTCGTGTCTCTTTCAGCGTGCTGGGGCTGTTTTCCCTCAGAGATCAGAGAGATCAGCACCTGTGTTCACACCTCCACAAACACAGCCTTTGACGTCTTACCCTCCAAATCTTCGTAATGCTGGACCTAGTAATGATATGCCTGAAGCTTCGGTAGAGCCAGACTTTCCGACACTGAGGTATATATCCTCGGTTGCAACTCTGCTATTTTAAGTTGACCAATTTTTAACAAATCGATGGAAGATTATGTTAGGCCAGTTCCAACGTCTTGGAGTTATCTGACAAAAAAAATTAAGATAAGTTTAGCTACTTTTTGTACTAATGAAACCTATTAGAAAAAAAGCAAGCGTAGTTGTAAGCCTAGGTGTAGGGTAAACCGAAGTTGAGACGTGCTTAGAACCAAGAAAATAGTTACAACTAACTTATCTTTAGTTACATGTGTAGTAATGGAGTTTCGATTTTTCTTGTAGGACTTATTAGGAATGTATGCTAGGTCTGCAAGTGTTAACTTTGCGCCTGTTTGCTTCTTTATTTAGGGCGTAATCGCATGCCTCTGTTTCTTCTCGATGTTTATTCTATTGTATATCAAAATTCTTTGTCAGTTTGTCGGAGATTCAAAATGCAAAAGGTCTCATGGATGTGCTTGCGGAAATGCTGAGTGCATTAGAGCCGGGGAACAAGGAGGTAATTTACCTGCAGAGAAAGATAATTACCTGTTTGCACGTGTTGGCTTGGTGCAAAGTATATTAGGATAATAAGAATATTATCGGGATGGTTATTTGACATTGCGATTGTGAAATTTAATTATTTTTGCTTTCTACTTAATTATCTCAGGATGATAAATACTTATTTTTTGGATTGCTTCAGGACCTTAAACAGGAGGTGATGGTCGATCTGGTGGAACAGTGTCGTACATACAAACAAAGAGTGGTACATCTAGTCAACTCAACTTCGTAAGAGCTGCTCTTTCTTCTACTCTCTAGTTACTATACTTTTATTTTTCATGTTGCATACTAGTTATATTACTTTGAGTGCGACGAGAACTTATATTCTTTGCTTATATGGATACATATTAGCAGAGATGATAGTGTTTGTAAATCCAAAGACTCTAGGTCTACTTAGTAAATAAAGCAACCATCGTCGAGTCTTCAGTTTAATATTTCTGGCCGTGAGTTATAGCTGGTTAGGATATGTATTTATATCAAAAAGCACAGAGAGACTGGGGAACTATTCATGTTTATTTCGGTTTAGGTTTACGTAAGAGATAGGGGAGAGAATTTTCTTAAGAATATCTCAAATCCACACTTGTCCTGAGTTATTACCGTCAAATACTTACTTCACGTTTAAAATGTATCACGTGGAGATAGTCCAGTTGATGAGAATTGCGTTTATGCTCTAGAGCCTAGATTTTGTTTGTAATCTTCTTTACCTAATAACTTTGTTATCCAGGGACGAGTCTTTGTTAAGTCAAGGTCTGGCGTTGAATGATGACTTGCAGCGGGTCTTAACCAGTTACGAAGCAATGGCTTCCGGAATGCCTGGAACTTCTGTTCAAATCGAGAAGCCCAAGTCTGAGACAGGAAAGTCTCTTGTTGATGTTGATGCCCCACTTATTGATACTGGGGACAGCAGTAATCAGGCCAACGGGTACGTAAGACCAAACTTTACAGTCATGCTCCCTAGAATTTCGGATTAGTCAGCTTTACAGTCAAGCTGGAGCTGTGTATATGGTTGGCTTATACATAGAAATTATTACACTGTCCTGAATTCTAAAACTACAACTTAAGGTTGAAGATGAAAGTAACTTTACAACTATTTGTATGTAAACGGTGTTGATTTGTCTCTTAATTAACCATTCGGACCAAGTGACCGGGTAAAAAAAGTTGTCTTATTAAATAGCTTCTGATTTGTACGATGTTCAACATTTTTGCAGAGCTATACCAAGCTCTGGTAACGGGATTCTGAATCAGTTGGCCCTGCCTGCACCACCTGTAACTGATGGTTTACCCAATTCTAAAATAGATCTCCTCAGTGGCGATGATCTTGCCCTCGTTCCTGTTGGACCTCCTCAACCAGCCAGCCCAGTCGCATCAGATCAAAATGCACTGGCCCTTATTGATATGTTCGGAGACAGTACGGCTAGTCCGAGCCATGCAACTGCACCAACTGGCAATTCAGCTCTCCCGAATAGCCCTTTGAGTCCTCAATTGCACCAGCAACCAACTAATCAAGCTGGATTACAACAACCCAATGGATTTGCTCCTCAAGTGGGTTATTCGCAGTTTGAGCAGCCATCATTCGGACAAGGGGCCTCTTCTCCCTGGAATAGTCAGCCTGCACAGCAGTTGCAACATCCACAACAGCCACCTTACGGTAATATCTGAGTTTAAATCACAGATCTTAAGACATAACAACAAGAAAGCATTTCATCGTTTTAGATTAGAGAGAACTAGCGTAAATTTGTCTCATATGTATTCCTTGTTTATTCTGCTTGTGGTATTTTTTGTAATGCGAAGAAGGTGCTCAAGACAGTATGGCATTTCCACCTCCCCCATGGGAAGCTCAGCATCAAGACTTCAGTCCCACTGCAGAGTCAGGAAGTCCGTTTTCGCCTCAAATGCATCCAACACAAATTGGCTTCTCACATGCTCAACAATATCCTCAAATGCCCCAAACCGGCCAACCGGTTAACAACAACAGTCCATATCCTCAAATGCCCCAACACAACAACAGTCCATATCCTCAAATGCCGCAAACTGGTATGTACATGCAACAGCCAATGCCAAACCAAGCTAATCAAGCTCTAGGACAAGGCTATCCACCCCAACAACAACAACAGCAGCAGATGATGATGGCTCAGTACTATGCCCAACAGCAACAACAACAACAGGCGTATGGCAACCAGATGGGAGGAGGATATGGATACGGTTATAATCAACAGCAACAAGGAAGCAGCCCATATCTGGATCAGCAAATGCATGGCATGTCCATCAGAGATCAGGCACCACCATCATCATCGTCTTATCTGCCTCCAATGAAACCTAAGAATAAACCAGAGGATAAGCTATTTGGGGATCTCGTTGACATCTCCAAATTCAAGCCTAGTACAAAACCTTAACCTACTTCCGGAAGAGCTGGTACCATGTGAAAATGTACTCATGATTTATGAGTATTCATCTCTCTCTCTCTCTCTCTGTTTTCTTTACTAAGCTAACTCTCTTTAAAGCTTTGATCAATTGATTTGACACTCTTGAGAGATACCTACAGATATGTTATCTTGTTCCTTGTTATAAATTTGTCGTTGATTATGACTGGCAATGGATTTGTATATTTATTGTAGAGAAAGAAAATCCTTTGTTGAGAACTCTGCGGTTTGTCTGGAGATTCTATTTCTATGACATTGTTAGTCCATTTGTTTTTTTTCTCAGACATTATTTGTTTGATTGTTTCCATTGTGATCATAAAGCTCTAATTGAATCATAGAGTTTCGTATATTGTATGCATAATTTAACTAACTGTCTAACTGAATCATCTTCACTTGAACCTCGGATGAATGTTTTGCTTACAGAATTACATACGAATCGGCAGACATCAAAAAAAGAATGAATCATATGATCTGAACAAACAGAAAGTCAATATAACCGAGTGGTTAAGGAGACAGACTCGAAATCTGTTGGGCTTTGCCTGCTCAGGTTCGAATCCTGCTGTTGACGACGAATTTTATTTTGATAATAAACCCATCTCACTTGTGAGCGTAACATATTCTTCTTATTTTGTCAGGCCCACTGGGCCATACGAGTGTATGTTAGCAATGAGATTAGTTAGCTTCTACGGTGTTTGCCTGCCACATAAGCAGTTATTACAACGTGTCCTCTGCCTGTCTGCATGATCTTTTGTTCATTACATGTTTTGTCACCAAACCAAATTAAATTTCCAGTTTCCTTTGCTGAGAATCTGATCTTCAAACCATGGATACTCGAAGCTTAGCTGTCTCTATGAACACTAGTTTCTCTTCCTTTCAATTCTCTCTGCCTTTCTCTCCTCTCCGATCAACTAAACTATCTCCCCGCTCCATCCACAGGGCTTCAGCCTCTATCTCCACGCCGAACAGTGAAACTTCTCCCTCCGACAATGCAATTAACACCGAAGCTATCTCTGTCAAACCAGTTTACATCCCGACACCACCTAATCGTGACCTCCGGACTCCTCACAGTGGGTAAATTAAATCCCTTTCAATACCATTTTTTTTTGTTTCTGGTTTAGTTTTTTTTTTCGGGTTTAATTGGAGTTTTTCATCTTCTCTGTTACGATCATTGTGGAGTGAGATTATATAATGTGTGATAATTGCTGCTTTTATTTGGGAAAAAAAAAACATGCAGATACCATTTCGATGGAACAGCAAGGAAGTTCTTTGAGGGATGGTACTTCAGGGTTTCGATTCCTGAGAAGAAGGAGAGCTTTTGCTTTATGTATTCTGTGGAGAATCCTGCTTTTCGTAAGAGACTCTCACCGTTGGAGGTTGGTTTGTATGGACCAAGGTTCACTGGTGTGGGAGCTCAGATTCTTGGAGCTAATGATAAGTATATATGCCAATACACAGAAGAGTCTCACAACTTCTGGGGAGGTAGTAACCTTTTTTGATGCTGTTTCATGATAATAGTTACCAACTCATTAGTCTTTGTAAGTCTTGTCTGAATCTTGTGAATTTGAATCTTTAGAACCTTAGGTGCTGTTTTCTTTAATATTAACTAGTTTTCATGAGTTTGAAGATTCTTTAACTAAATGTTTTACTCATGTGTAGATAGGCATGAGCTAGTTTTGGGGAATACATTCACTGCCATGCCAGGCGCAAGGTCTCCTGACAAGGAGGTTCCACCAGAGGTAACATAAATAATAATCACTCCCTCATCTAGTTACTCTGCTATGTGTAAAATGTTTTTCTGGTTATTTTCGGACTGTCACTAAATACTTAGTGATTTGAATATGCATGGATAGCGTTCTTCTTTTATTGTTTTCT
The DNA here is from genome assembly GCA_905132885.1 of Moricandia moricandioides. Taxonomy (NCBI): domain Eukaryota; kingdom Viridiplantae; phylum Streptophyta; class Magnoliopsida; order Brassicales; family Brassicaceae; genus Moricandia; species Moricandia moricandioides. Next base: position 188,231 of record CAJHQQ010000014.1, on the reverse strand, counting down.
TGAATGTTGATCTGTAAAACATGGGGGTTTTGGTTGTAGGAATTTAACAGAAGAGTGTCTGAAGGGTTCCAAGCTACCCCATTTTGGCATCAAGGTCACATTTGCGATGATGGCAGGTAATTTATCTAATTCTATGCACACCCTACAGTTCACTATGTTTGACAATAATACTTGAAGCCTAGCACAAGAGTAGAATTTCTTTTTAATGAGATATCTTGTTTAGTATTGAGAAACCGGCAATGAAACTGTTACTTTGGTATCTTAGGCGTCATTCTTAGATCACACAATTCACCTACAAAGCTTGCTTCAGTTGTTCATGACTCCTTTTCTTTGGTGATGATTCCTCAGTTCAGCCAATGATTCATGCACCGTAGATAAAGAAGGATGCATGATAGTTTATCTTGGATGTTGGGATAAGTTTGGCATAATACAAATAGTATAACTCTAAGTAATGTTTTTTTTTGTGTGGAAGTTATGTGTTTAGCTTTGAGTTTATGTTTTTGGCAGGACTGACTATGCAGAAACTGTGAAATCCGCTCGGTGGGAGTACAGTACCCGTCCTGTATACGGCTGGGGTGATGTTGGGACCAAGCAGAAGTCTACTGCAGGTTGGCCTGCAGCTTTTCCTGTATTTGAGCCGCATTGGCAGATATGCATGGCAGGAGGCCTTTCAACAGGTGGTGAACTTCGCTTAATTAACTAAATTTAGTAATAGATACCTTTGGGTTTACTTGCCTTCTCTTGAGTATGCAGGGTGGATAGAGTGGGGTGGTGAAAGGTTTGAATTTAGGGATGCACCTTCTTATTCAGAAAAGAATTGGGGTGGAGGCTTCCCTAGAAAATGGTTTTGGGTAACAAACCTTCATCCATGTGCTACATTTTACTGTTGCATACATTAGGCATACATACACTTTGACCCCTGTTCGGTAGCTTTATTAGTCGGTGTCTCTATACAGGTCCAGTGTAATGTATTTGAAGGGGCAAAAGGGGAAGTTGCTTTGACTGCAGGTGGAGGGTTGAGGCAGTTGCCCGGTTTAACTGAGACCTTTGAAAATGCTGCACTGGTATTCACTATTAAGATCATCTTAAGACACATTGGTTGCTAATTAGTTTGCAAATCTCTGAGCTCTTGTACATTGTGCAGGTTTGTGTGCACTATGATGGAAAATTGTATGAGTTTGTTCCGTGGAACGGTGTTGTTAGATGGGAAATGTCTCCATGGGGTTATTGGTATATAACTGCAGAGAATGAAACCCATATGGTAATATATTTCTTTCTTCCTCATATTCATTCAGTTTCACTTTTGACACCCCATGAATGTCTTGTAACAGGTGGAACTAGAGGCAAGAACAAACGAAGCGGGTACACCTCTGCGTGCTCCAACCTCAGAAGCTGGGTTAGTTACTGCTTGCAAAGATAGTTGTTACGGTGAACTGAAGTTGCAGATATGGGAACGGCTATATGATGGAAGTAAAGGCAAGGTATGTGTACAATGCATCAGTGTAGTTAAAAGTCTTAGCTAGTTCACTGAGGAAGTTAAATAAGACTACAACACTTTGGGTATGGATGCAGGTGGTAATGGAGGCAAAGAGCTCGATGGCAGCAGTGGAGATAGGAGGAGGACCATGGTTTGGGACATGGAAAGGAGATACTAGCAACACACCTGAGCTACTCAAACGGTCTCTTCAGGTCCCATTGGATGTAGAATCTGTCTTTGGTTTGGTCCCTTTCTTTAAGCCACCGGGTCTATAAGTTGCTTGTTTGTTGATAGAAATGCAATCAAAACCTGAGTATGCCGTTGCTAGCTTCACTTTTAGACCCTTTTGGGTAATTAATTATACAGGCCAATGTAATGTCTAGTTAAAAAGCCATCTAAACCGGGAATTGGATTGGTAGTTTGGTATATAAACCAAAAATAACCGGTTCAAGCTATCTCTTACATCGTCATTAAAGACTAAACTTACAAGATTTTTAACAACATCCATATATCATTTTTGAGTGTTCCCGCACCAACAAAACATTTTTTTGCAAAAACGTCTGCTTCAATTATGTTGTATTTCTTGAGTAAAATTATCATTTTCCACCAGATTATAGCTTGAATGTTTTGATATATCTTCATCGTATTAGCCCAAACAAGCATAATCATAACCTTCATGTTGCCCGGTGAAAGAGATCGATCTTTAGGTTCCTAAACACCAAATCAACATCAAGAATCTTTGATCTTTATAAAAGAACGTTTGCATAATTGATTTGTGGATAGTCGACGACAAACATTGCTTTGGACACAGTATAGTGGCATACTTTTTCATTGTTTTCAGTGGCTTATAAAATATATATATGTATGGTTATTATATGCAGCTACTTTTTAAAATTATCACGTGTTTAATGAAATATTTTTTTTGTGTGTATCGTCGTGTCCTACGTTAAAGCGAGAATCATATTTTGGTTACATAGAAAGAAAATATAATTATAGACGTAAATCAGTAAATGAATTACCGTTTTCTTTAATGGCCAGAACCGGACCAACTAGGTATTGCTTGTACCCATCATCGGCACAAGTTATTCAAAAGAGGACCACATAATGTAAGCTCTATATATTATTTTCTTTCTTCATTTTTTTTAGAAATTATTTATATACCCAATGAATTAATCACCAGGACAAGATACAAACGTACTATGTGTAGGTCATGAAATATTATTAATATATATATATATATATATATATATGTGTGTCTGTGGCTGCATTTGCCGTTTTGAGTTAGTGAAATAATCGAGTAATCTTACTTTGATTGGATTACAATCTTCAGTCTTTAAAATGAGTTCGTCCCTAGCTCTGATACCAACCCAAAAAAAAGTTACAAGAAAACATTATAATAAGTTTTTTTCAAAGGCTTGGTTGGAGTTAATAACTTGTCGTGATTCATACGTCAGTCATATGTGCATGCCAAAGTATGAGAATAATCGAGAGTTGGATGTGATCTTGGTAACATAACGTTTTGGAACTTTGTTGGGGTTCTAAACTTTTTTTTTCTTTTTTTTTTTGATTTTTTTAATAAAAAAATAAAATAAAAAAGATGAACCAATCGCAGGCTGCCACGTGTCAGTGGGATCCGCAAACAGTTTAAGAACCAGGTTTTATTGGGAGTTTTTAGAGCTGGTTCTAAAAAAATGTGGGCCCCACAATGTTTTTGAACCCTTCAAAACCACCTAAGAACCCCCATTGAAAGTGGTGTAATATCACCAGTGCCGTGCCGCAATGGCAAAAAAAATAAAGAAACATTCGTTTTGGTCATCAAAAAAATTAAAGATCAAAAGCATCATTTATTATTAACGAAGGCATAATATAATTATAAAAATAAAATATTTTGAAAATTAGAATTAAGAAAACATAGATTTGTAATGAAAACATGGTTGTTTTAAGTAACAAAAATATAAACAGTTGTTACTTATTACAGAATTAAAGTAATTTGATGTAAAAAAAATAGAGTAATTAGATTGGTTGGAAGGTATAGTTTTGAATGCATTTTAAAAGTATTTTCAAAATGTAAAATTGATAAAAAAAAATATATTTGTTTGATCATAACATTAAAAAATAGTAATTTAATCACTTTATCTAATAATAGTTATAAAATTTAAGGGTAAAAACCTTAGCTAATATTTGTTTTAAAATGAAAATAATTAGTGTTATATAAATATTATTTATTAGTTTAGTTTTTCTATATATCTCTTTTTTTCTAGTAATCTGTATTATTAATTTTATTAAATAAATTTTTATAATTGGTTTCGAGCAACCATAAAAGTTCTCACGGTTCTTAATATCACGGTGAACTCAAAATGTTTTTAAACTTTGTGTAATAGCAAGTCCTGGTCGAGTGTAAGATCTAAAGATATCGAGAGTGGATGCAGAGGTCTAGAGAACGTTTAGGCCTGTTACATTATGAGAAGAGCTTAGTGAAGAGCGAGGACTACGTACAATTTTTCTAACTAGTTTTTACTGGTGTATTTGTACTTTTTATTTTCTTGTGTCGACTAGTCATATTGTACTTTTAACTATGATGAAACTTTATTATAATACCTTTATAATATGGTAGCAGGGTGCAATAATTGAACCACGTGAGACCATGTTTGGTCGTAGTCGAGACACGTGGTTCGCAGAGCGTAAACCGTAGTCAAAAAGGGGTCCAAGAGTTGTCGGAAACAACAAACAGTGCATCACAGCAAGACAAGCTAAGATTATCTTCTCCGTACGACTTTTTTTTGGCTTCTTCAACATTTGTGGACTTGTTCTGTCCACTCTCTCATTTATACTAATAGTACCACTATTTTTTTTTATTCATTGTAGATTGTAGCATTTAGGCATGGGACGTATTATCCGGGATCCGGATTCGATCCGAGATCCGTCTCGGATCCGCTCCGAAAATAGGATATCCGGAGTGCCCGGATCCGAATCCGGATAGTAAAATTTCGGATCCGTCCAAACCGGATCCAAATCTGGATATCTTAATTTTAGGTCTGGATATCCGGATCCGGATCCGTGTTTTTAAAATATATTAAAGTCACGGATTCGATCCGAGATCCGTCCCGGATCCGCTCCGAAAATAGGATATCCGGAGTGCCCGGATCCGAATCCGGATCGTAAAATTTCGGATCCGTCCAAACCGGATCCAAATCTGGATATCTTAATTTTAGGTCCGGATATCCGGATCCGGATCCGTGTTTTTAAAATATATTAAAGTCACGGATCCGGCGAATCCAGATCCGGATATCCTAAAATACTCCGGATATCCGGTTCGTCCCACCCCTAGTAGCATTCATTAAATGTGTCATTTAATACTTTGGGCTGTTGAAACCTGATTACAGCTCATGCAAGATTCAGTGGGTGGAAGGCAAGAGAAAAAGAAAGTTGACGCCGACAAATTAAAAATTAAGAAAAAAAAAATAGGTGTAGATTGTTGGACGACGAATGACAAATTGGTACACAAAGGGTCAATGGACAAAGACATACTACTAATAAGTAAAGGCTATTTTGAGGGCGTATTAATTCTAACAAAATTGTTTAGAGTATTCTTAGGCTCTAAATGGAGATTACGAGAATAGTGAATTTCATATAATTTTTTTACAATTTACACTATTTACAAATAATATTTGTTACCTAAAATTCTTTAAGTTCTTTTACATTTAAAGAATTATAAACAATATTTATTTCTTATCAAATTTAGATAAAAAATAACTAATACTCCCTCCGTTTCATATTAAATGTTGTTATAGAATTTTTTTTGTTACAAAATAAGTGTCGTTTTCGACTTTCAATGCAAAATTTATTAATTTTATACTGAATTTTATTTTTCTATTGGTTAAACTAGTGTTAGATGTATATGTAATTGTGTTTTTATATATGAAATATGATAAATTAATTGTTTTCTTAATCAGTGTGCAATAAGCTAAAATAACAATTAGATATGTTTTTATTTTTTTTTCATCATTTTTCTTATTTTTATTTTCCTTTTATGGTTACGAGTTAGAGTTTTAGAATTTCATGTTCTACATAGTTAAAAGAGTCAATTAAGGTTTAATAATAGAACATTCTTAGTCTAAAATTAAACATCAACCGTCATGATCTACGATGAAATTATTTTGATCAATTGTTTAACTTTTTTTATTATAACAAGATATAAATGATCATAAAATCTTGTAAATATGAAGTCTCATTTAATATATATACATTTATTTCAATATCGTTTAAATTAATATATATATATATATGTATATATATATCATATATAAAATACATGAACATGTTAATAAAAATAATATTCATATTAATAAAAATAATATTTTTGTCACATCAAATATAAAAATGTTAATAAAATCATATGAGTATCAAGCCTAAATAAATAAATATTTATATTACATAGATTATATATCTATATCAATATCATTTGATTTTAATTATATACTATATAAAATAAATAAATGGTTTATTTTGTATTTTATCAACAAAAAGTTTTGTAAATAAAAAGAAAGATTGTTTTTATTTATGTTCTTACTCGAATTTAATTGTACACGTAATAGTTATTCGCTCAGCAATTATTCAATATATTTATTATTGCATAATATGTAAATTAATAGAAAATAAATAATATTATCTACAAATAATTTTTATACATAATTAATTTTCATTTTGCGCAAGAATGGATCTCAAATGTTACTTGATCATATCATTTCAAAAATATGATTCTTTATATCGAAGTGAGATATTGAATTATAACATTCGAATGATATCATTGAAGCCCAATGTAAATTAAATAAGTTTTTAAAAAAAAATAGTAGCAAACACCACCCTACTCATCAACATTATATTGACGATCCATAATTATACGTTTGGAAACTTATGACATCATGGTTAAACAATCAAGATTAATATTCAACTATAATTAATATATTAATTTCATCCCGCGCATGCGCACGGGTAATTATCTAGTTAATATAAATAAGTTAAGTTTTCTTACAATGTTTTGTTTAGTGAAAAATTGTGCACAATACCTTTTATAAGAACTATATCATTAAGTTCAAAAAAGATTAGACGATCTCATATATTTACTAACCTATATACACAAATTCGGGTTAAATTAAGCACTTCTGTTTAGGTTGTTTGCAACATTTAGGTATTTGATTAGCATTAATCCCCTATATATTAATTCTGGAGCATTACAACTTTTAAGTGTAGCCACGTGTCATCATCAGGATGATTCTCAGAATCCTTAGAAAAAAGTTGGTCCATCTAATTATAGATTATATTTTTATTAAATTAACATTCATATTGATTAGTAGTGCATAAAAGGATATTTTACATTTTTTCCTTAAATAAAAGCTACAGAATTACCTAATATGATTAACATATATGTGACAATTAATATTTTGAATAATAAAGATTTGATAATATATTTTATATTCTTCATCATTTTTTAATTTATATTATTATAAAATTAGATAATCACATTAACCATATAATAAAAAGTCTAATTTTTATTCTTACATGTTATATTATGAATTTTTAAAACAACTATAAATTACTAAAACAGTAAAAGCATTACAATCAAAATTTTGTGAACAATATTTTTTTTTGTTATAAAAAGATACAAATGATCATAATATCATATGGATATTAAGTATCATTTAATATATATATTCAGATTAAATATATATATATATACTTTAATAATGTTTAAATTAAACTATATATCATATAAAATACATATATGTTAATTATATACTTAGATGGATCATTACAACATATTTTGGTACACGCATGTCACTATAACATATTAATATACGAGCTATATATATTAGTCCTGGAATATTAAAATTCTTAAAAAATAAGTTATCAATCCTAGGTTAAGTTATTGGTTTCTCAATTATTTAATATATATATTACTTTATTATTTTATAATATGTACGAGCTATATATATTAATCATGGAGCTATATATACGAGCTTTTTTGGTAGTCACATGTCATCACTACAATAATTTTTAAAATTTAAAAATAAATAAATTAGTCCATCTAAATATATATTATATTTTTTGTTAAACTAATTATCAGATTAGTTATTCGTGTATAAAATAATAATTTACATTTTTTCCTTAAATAAAAGCTACGAAATTACCTAATATGATTAACAAATATGTGACAATTAATGATTTTGAATAATAAATATTTGATAACAATATATGTATCTCCATCATTTTTGTTCAATTTTATATTCTTGAAAGACATTTAAAATCACATAAGTATATAATACAAAAATCTAGATTTTTTCTAATTTGATATATATTGAATTTTTTTAATATAAATTACTAAGGCTGTTAAAAATCTACGATGAAATTGTTTTGATCAATTTTTAACTTTTTTATTATAACAAGATATAAATGATCATAAAATCATGTAAATATGAAGTCTCTTTTAATATATATATATATATATATGAATATATCATATATAAAATACATAAACATGTTAATAAAAATAATAGTCATATTAATAAAAATAATATTTTTGTCACAACAAATATAAAAATGTTAATAAAATCATATGAGTATCAAGCCTCAATAAATAAATATTTATATTAAATATATTATATATTTATATCAATATCATTTGATTTTAATTATATACTATATAAAATAAATAAATGGTTTATTTTGCTTTTATCAACAAAAAGTTTTGTAAATAAAAAGAAAGATTGTTTTTATTTATGTTCTTACTCGAATTTAATTGTATACGTAATAGCTATTCGCTCCTCAATTATTCAATATATTTATTATTGCATAATATGTAAATTAATACAAAATAAATAATATTATCTACAAATAATTTGTATACATAATTAATCTTCATTCTGCGCAAGCATGGATCTCAAATGTTACTTGATCATATCATTTCAAAAATATGATTCTTCATAACGAAATGAGATGGTGAATTATAACATTAGAATGATAATCATTGAAACCCAATGTAAATTAAATAAGTATAAAAAAATATCAACAAACACCATCCTACTCATCAACATTATATTGACGATCCATAACTATACGTTTGGAGACTTATGATATCATGGTTGAACAATCAAGATTAATATTCAACGATAATTAGTATATTAATTTCACTCCGCGCATGCGTAGGGATAATCATTTAGTTATATATTATTTCACATGGTTTTGACTGTATATTCCTAGTCATATTGGGAACTTTATACAGACACACAAGACCGACTTTGAACTATGCTAAGTGAAATATTGTAAACATGTCTTTAAATTTTTTTGCAAAAAAACTATATAAACATAAATCTTACAAAAATTAGATTTCCAAATTTATAAAAAAAAATAATTGAAATCTCGCATAAATCCTCTTAATCTCAGGGTCCTGCCTAAACATTTGATATCATATTCTGTTATTATTAGAGTGTACAGTTACGTTAATAAAACTAGTTAATTAAATTGCAAAGACTATTTACTTTACCTTTATTCAAGGCTTTAGATCTTTAAGAAAAAAAAACATTTCACTTGCTTATAACTTAGGGAAAACTTATTGAAAATATATTTAACCGTGTTCACATTGTCTAAAACCAAAAACAAATTGGAGATAATATTATTGTTAAAATCAACTTCGTCTGTGATTTTATCTACCAAACTTTAGGGGTACAAAATATAACCCTGCAGCCTAGGTTATGTTCAGACAGAAACAAGAAGTAAGAACAAACAAGTTTTGGCTGTACCTAAGTTCATAACCTCCACACAACAATTTTTTTTTTAAAATTAATTTTGTTAGAATACCTATTGGTTGATAGAGCTTTAAGAACTAAGTGAAGTCCTCACAGACACTTAACATTTCTGCATGATTGATAAGATATTGTGTATTTTGATTTTCTGATCGATCGTACATACTACTTCTTCGTTCTTACATTCTGAACAAAATTATCATATAAATAAACATTCGTGCAAATATAGCTAGGTTAACGAAACTCATAGCTTTTAGAGAAATTGCACCTAATTACTAAGAAAAAAAATCAAAATTAATAAAATAACCAAAATCCTCCGTTCTCTTTTACTTTCTTTTCCTATCTCTCTCTATTTTCTCTCCCAAAATTTAATTTTGTTTTTTTTGTTATTTAGCAAATAAACCCTATTTTTTATTAGCAATAAAGCAAATAAATTTTTGAAAGTCCGCGTTTATCACTATTTGATACTGTCGACACTATTGACTCAATAGTATTGATGATGTTATAATGGACTAACTTTTTAAATACGAAGGCTCTTTTAGAACCCCACCACTAAAGGAAATATAGAAAATGACAGCTTCGTAATATAATCTTTTGAATAAATATGGAGCAATGATGTTATATTCATTGCATGATTAACAATTCACCTTTGGTGGTTTTAAGTTATCATAATTGAAAATATTCAACATTCGTTTATAGCCGACACAAATGTAATTTAGTGCTTCTGATCAGACCAAAACGTGATTCACATTAATAAATTTAAGGGGTTCTTATGATACAGTTCGATCACATAAGGTTGATGGTAACGACAACTTATAATGCTGTTTTTATTTATAAGTTGTTTAATTTTTTTTTGGAACGGACAGTGGCGGAGACACGTAGGGTAGCATGAGGGCAGCTGCCCCCCCCCCCCCAAAAAAAATTAATTTAATGTTTTTTATTTAATCTCATAATTGTTGCCCCATATTAAAAGATAAATCTTCCTCCACCCCCATTTTTTTCCCTCTCTCGGTTACTTATTTGAGAAATTAAATTATTTTACATTATTAATTTCTATATCCAATTTTGCATAGATAAATGTTTTTGATTATCATATTAACATATATAGTTTTTGTAAACGGGCTTATATTAACATATAAAGTTTGTACACATGTATACAAGGTTTTAATTCTGGTTTTGATACAAATTTAAGTCTGTATGTCTAGATCTTTTTTTTTTTGAAAATTCATAATGTTTTTAAGCCAATAATGATATTTATTATAAGAAAATAATTCAACATGTTGATAAAATTTATTATAATAATACTACAACAACATTGTAGTAAATTAAAAATATTAAAATTATTCCTCTTAATTCTGTAAGAGGTATTTTTAAAAATGAACCTAGAAATTTCTTTATAATATTTTTTTAATAAATTTAATACAATTTTAACTTAAATATTTTTGCCCCCATCTCAAATTATTTCTAGTTCCGCAACTGGCAACGGACTCAACGGTTCAAGACGACGTGATTTAATGCATTTTAGTATTGTAAAATATAAGCTAGAAATTATTACGTCCTAGCCTAGGGTTGCCGACTTAACGAATTGATTTATATCTTTCATGTAAAATACTTTTTGAAAATGACACAAAGTTATAACAAATTATTTCACTAATGAGTCCAATAAATCCAATAGATTGTTGACTATGTACTCTACCGTAGATTCGAGTTTCTGCAGGTTGCAGGTCTCGCAAACGTAACGTATGTACTGAAGATGATCAGAGAGTACTATTCTAACTCTGCTTCTTATTTTTTTTTTGGAGAATAAGAAACCAAATCTAACTATGGAGAAAAAAAAATCTAAGGAACTTGTAAGTCATCACATCACAAAAAGAAAAGCAAAAGATTAGAAAACATCATCTCGTGTTTCGCGTTATGCATGAAAAGATAAAACTTTTAACAAAAAGATAGCATAGTTCCACACCACACCACACCACACCACACCAACCTTTCCTCGTAGGTAAGAAGCTACACTCTTTATGGGTCCCTCTCTTTCAAACCACACATATACAAGAGAGAATGTAAAATATGTATATACACTTATATAAGTTAAGAGTTAATGCTAAACACTGAAAAATCATTTGAGAGACTTGAGAAACATCCAAGTAGAAATTTCACCAAATAATGATACAAACAAGAACTATCTTTCCTAACTCTTACACGATACCAAACATTGTCTCACTCCTTTTGCCTTAGATATATTCTATATTCCTAAATTTATATACTTTATATTTTATTACCAATCTCTTCTTTGTTACATTTCTTGAAACACTTAGACATAACTAAAAGACTTAACAATGGTCGATGCTTCACTTGGTTCCGACAAGGAGAAGAAGAAGAAGGGAAGTAAAGAGCCAGTTTATCGTGGAGTTCGCATGAGGAGTTGGGGCAAATGGGTATCTGAGATACGTGAGCCACGTAAGAAGTCTAGGATCTGGCTCGGGACTTTCCCCACGGCGGAGATGGCCATGCGTGCTCACGACGTGGCGGCTTTGAGCATCAAGGGAGCCTCCGCCATTCTCAACTTCCCTGAGCTCTCAGGCTCTCTCCCTCGTCCCGCTTCGCTCAGCCCTCGTGACGTCAGAGCTGCGGCCACCAAAGCGGCTCTCATGGACTTTGGTGACTCGACGACGTTTTGTGAAAGTGAGAGTAATGAAACGGCGTCGTTGAGTAAAAGGTCGGAGAGTGAGACTAGCGAAACGGCGTCGTTCTCCTCGTTTTCGGTGACGAGCGTTGATGAGGAGTGTATGGTCTCGGAAGATTTGGACAACATCGTCGAGTTGCCGAATCTTGGAACGAGTTTAGAAGACGAGTCAAACGAGTTCGTGTTTTTTGACTCGTTGGAGGATTTGGTGTTCATGCCGTCATGGTCAGATGATTTTACGTATGACAATGATTCTCCTCTCGACTCAGTTTTTCAAGAAAGCTTTTCTTGGAAACATTTTCCTTGAAAAAAAAAAGATTAATATCGTACTTATTATCTTTTTGTTTTGTTAGTTTAATTTCATGGGAATCTCTATATATATTTTTTTTTGCTTTGCGTGAGATATCTCCAAGATGATGAAATGTAAGTGTGTATACTATTGGGTTTAGCCGAAATAATGACAGCAGTGTTAGTGTTTTTCATAATCTTGCAAGATCAATAAAAAACTATTTGATAAATTGTGATTAATTGGTAATGCTGACTTTTCACATACGCCTTACAAATAATGCAACATTTAAATTAGTTGGAAAATAAATAAATAAACCATAAGGTACTTGCATTGATCAATACAACTAATACATATCTGACGTGTACCAATGTGTTTCAACAAAAGTGTTCTTAAAAAAGAATACTACACATAACGAATTGTAAAACGTTTCCACTATAATAATACTATAGTTTTTTTTGCTAAAATATAATACTACAGTTCTCATTAAAAATAATAATAAGTTCCCTACAATATATCGATTTTATAATAGAACATTATTTTTTCATTTTTTTAACTGAATTGTTTTCATTTTGTTGAAAAAATTAGAATACAATAACAACTAGGGCCAAAACTTTATTGAGTTTTAGAACACACCAACGTATGCGTCGCGTATGATAATAATGTTCTTTCTTCGGGGTATAAAGTTCATGAAACATGATAACAATATATTCGACACAAAAATAGTAGAAATCTTGTTAGAATAAAGCTAATGGTCGCAAGAATATTTGATTTAATCGATGCGTATCATCGCTAAATATTTTTATATGTCGAGCGGGGTTTGATTAATAATTGTTTTCTAATGGTTTAGAGAAATACTCATATGGCAAACTTATTAGAGATTTTGATGGTTACATGAACTTGTAGGGAGACTATTAGGGGTTGAGTGGTTTTCCCGCTATCACCCGCAAACGCAGCTTTTGCGGTTGGTAGCGGTTGTTGGCGTTTTGTAACAATCATACAAAACGCAATAAATCGCTTCAAATCGCTTCAAACCGCTATAAACCTCTAAAATTCAAAAGCTGGTTCCAGCTAGCGTTTGCGGTTGCGGGCGGTTGCGGGAAGGTAAATATTTTTTTTTCAAAAAAACTATATAATAATAAAAAAAAATAATCAATTAAAATTTTAAATTAAATAATAAAATACCAAAATGTATACATTATATTCTAATTTATATTATAAAACTTTGAAGAAAAATATTTCTATAATTTTAAAATAGTTTAATAGTATAATTTTATAAATATAATTTTATATTTAGTATAATAATATGATTTTTAATATTATTATAATTATATAAAATATAAATATTGTTAATTTATTATCTAACCACTGCTGCATTTAGTAGTTAACCAGTCATAAATATCCCGCAAACGCAACAATTTTTAACCGCTTTACCAGTCGTCTAAATCTCTTAATAACACATAAAACCGCAACCGTCCGCATCCATAAACACCCGCAGTCGCAAACGCAACCGCTGCGGTTACACCAGTCAGCCCCAACAACACGTGCATGTTTGATTTGTGGAAGGAAATATAATCTGCAGTTCTTAATTTTTTTTGTCCCTATAATAAAATAACTAAGATGATTCATCATGCAAAACAATAAGAAGATAAAAACAGAAATGAATTTATATTTCGATTGGTCCAATTGTAACTCTCATTGTCGTGTTCCCAATTACTTCTCGACTTTATTTTGTTTCATTTTCTGTCCTTTAAAAAAAGCAAAGTCGCACGATGGCTAATGATAGTAGTGAAAATGATATGGCCTTAAATACCCACCGTCTAAGTAGATCAAGTACTTTTTGTGACGGTAGCTCCTTTGAAGAGATAGCAAGAGCCAAGTTTCCTTTATGGCTTACATGGTCGCTGGATCCCAAAACATTGATCACTACTACAGTCTAAACAAATTTACCTTCGTTATTTATAACAAAAAATCAAACATGCAAATCTAGATGTTTTGCAACTCAGATTAACGTATTCGTTTTCTCACCACCAAGAAGACCCTAACCAACATCTTTGGCTCTATGACCTGCCCTAAAATTGACACGTTTGACTTGTCCCTTCGGAAAGTGATTTACATGGGGCTGGTAGATCGCTCTGATACCAATTTTTGTGATTGTAAAAATTTATGTCTAATTTTTTATTGTTCGATTATTATTATATTGTCTATTTTGGGATAAAAAGACAAGTTCGCGTGAATTTATTTTTTCCAAAATGATTCATATCAATTAGAGTTAAATATATCTTTATATATTAGATATTTTTTTTTCTAAACTTCTAATATAAAACTTTATTTGATATTTTACAATCTTTTTAATGTGGCCACAAATCATGTCAAAAATTTTAACTTTAAAAAAAATAATGTGGCTACAATCATGTCACCGACTAAGAAGCTAAAAACATAAATACATGTAATACCGTGATTTTGTGCACAACAACAACAACATAGACAAACACGTCTATCATCATCGCCATCTTCCACTAGCAAATTATGATTCCACTAAATATTCTACACTGAGCAATTAACCTAGAAATATAATAAGAAAAGATGAATAACGCTTTCTCATTTCAATTTTTTTCGTCTGTTGAATTAGATGCTCGACCAATTCAAACCAATTAGAACTAATCAATGTTCCCTCTCCTCTAGTTCTTTGAAATCATAATTATTATTTTTTGGTCAAGTTCTATGAGTAAACCGATGTTAGGAGGCTTCTCTAAAGGCCTTCAAAATATTGACTAAATTAGACTACTAACCCACAATTTCATCAATGTTCAAGTTTGATTTAAGAAGAAACAATAAACTCCTATTTAAACTTTAGGAGGGACAACCAAAATGTTCCCGTTACATACAGAGCCGGTCACGGAGTTTAGAAAGCTAGAATAAAAGAAACTATATAAGTCAACTTATGCCATTAGATGGCTGAAATATATTCATAAATAAATCGGCCGGAAATCCATGCTTCTTATGCTTGGTTCAGGAGCCGGCTCTGATTACATATGCTAATCTCTCTATACAATTTAAAAGAGGAAGGATGTAACACCCCATTTTTAGGGTTGACGGTTACTTTTTGGATATGTGAGAATCTACCCTTAAATCTTATTTATCTCATATAAAATCCAATTAAGAAAACCCTAAACTTTACCCCCCCCCCCCCCCCCCCCCCAAAAAAAAAAAAGAAAGAACACAATTTCGAGATGAGTTTTTACAATAGTGTATCTTGGTGTTTACCGAGCCATATAGATCAGATAGAACGTGTGGATTGATATATGACATGTCAAAAAATCCATAGAAACTTTCTTTGGTGTTATTGGAATCGAAACGAAGCCATAATCATTATTACTTCATGGACAAGACATCACTGTAAAACCTGCAATTTAAATCCAGATATATCAGTTGTGTGTATGCTACTTTAGAAGAGGGGTTTGGCTAGACCAATGAGAACCAGATGATGATTGAGTTGTCTATAGAAATAGCACGTTTCTTAGAATCTATATCAGTTGGCATATTATCATTACGAGGTAAACTCTATCAAGAGTTTGATCTGCAACTTGAGAGAAAGTCACTGTTTTCTGAACTTACAAGCTTGAGTTTTACAGTTTCATGGGAGGGTTTTGAGAGGCGGTTTCAAAGGCATAGCAGAGAAAAAAATATGGTGATTAAGGTCTATGGAAAGTTGTTACAGCAAGGAAGCCACAAAAAAGTGAAATCTCATGAATTAGAGTTAAAAATTTATTTTGAAAATGCTTTGTAAGTTAACCCAACAGCCTTTGAATATGCAAAAATCTAGAAAAACTGTTTTTGCTACAGCAACTTCAAAATATCTTGACAGATTCATAAGTGCTCTGATCTAACTGAAATTTGGTGTGGTTATATGAGACACTACAGGCTCAATATTCAACGGTCGGATCGTGTTTCCAACGGTGAATTTCATAGTTATTTGCGTGTTTTTGAGACGGCTAGAGGAAGTGTAATGATTTTAATGACTCGTAGTAATAAGTTGTGTGAAACAATGGTTGGTTATATGTATGATATGTATATAAGAAATAATATGAAATTATAAATATGTATGACATAAGTATGTACACAATGATATAATGATGACATGTTATGGTATAATGAAAATGATATGTATGATATGGTACAAAATATACGATATCATATGAGCATGTATGATGTAGGAGAAGAAGAATCAATCAAGTCCTAAGGTTCAAACAAGTCGGGATGAGTATTATCCTACAAATCAAAGATAATAGAATACTTCAACTTTTATATTCAGATTATAATATCTTCATAATCTAAACAGAAATTTATCAAATCTTTTTTTTTTATAAATTTCGAAATGAAAAGACATATCTATTTTCCCTTAATTTGCTTCATTATTTTCTTCATAATTTACCAGATCTTAAATGAAAACTAAATTAAAACTTAACTATTAGTGACTTATTATCCAGATATTATAGTGTTAAGGCTTAAAGACTTTTTTATATGATAAGACTCATTTTTTATTTCATTGATTTTGATGAAGTGCTATATGATTTAATGGATACAAATTACTTTATTGGTAAGTGCTAACATATATATAAATTTTAGCTTTTATATATTTTTGTATTTACGTTTAAAATTTGACATTGAATAATTTTTTTTTTATTTTTGTATTTAATTGGTGAACTTACAACAGTTAACTCATCCCTATATGAAACTTATATGAAAACAATAATTATTAATCCATAATATCGACTAAGTTATTTTCACATATAAAAATGATAACAAAAAAAAATTAATGTGTCTTTAATATGAATAACATCTATAGTTATGTGTAGTAATAACATTTAGTAATTTTAAAATTCATGAAATATAAACTATTGTTACGAGAAAATAATTGTTTTACGACTTGCAAAATATAAAAATAATGCAGTCGAGTCTCTATCATTTCTCTATATTTATTCTATTTAAATATATTATAGTATAACTAAAAAATTTATCTCAAACATCGATGATGATACGAACCTTAGAAAAAATTACAAAAATATTTAATGGAAGAAAAGTTTCTAAGATATAGTTCATATTTTCATATTTTTGTATATAAATATGTAGAGAATAAATATAATTATGTAAATTGAATAAGCTATAAATAATATTTACTTGTTGTAATTTTAACATCAAATAAAAGTACTAAAGATGTCAATTTTTACCTCCAAATAATTTTAAAATCATAAGCCTCAATTTTATATTATTTAATTTTTAAATGAAACATATAATTAACTTTGTTATAGTTTTCGGTAAAATCTCATAAAATATTTAATTAACTGTATTTATCCTTTTCATAACCATAAAATGATTAAACATATAAATAATTTTATTTTCGAAAATATATAACAAACAAAAATTAAACATAACTCTAAAAATTAAAAAAAATAACATTCTACTTTGATAAAAGATATAGTACATACATTGTTCATAAAATATTTATACCTGTGAAATTGGACAAACACTTAGTAAAAGAGTAAAGAAGAAGATTTAGGAAGAAAATAGTTTTGGGTTTTACCTGAGCCCGCTATGATAGAGTTCTCAAAGATTCATAGTAGGATTTGATAGAGAGATGCCATATTTCGTCGTCGCGGAAAAATCTGGAAAAAGCTTTTACAGTAACTTTTGACTTGTTAGCATATACCAAGTTTTGTCTTATCCAAATAAAGAAAACTACCAAGCTTAATACAATATCGGCTTAGCAAAGAGAGAGAGAGTAAACCATTGCTGTATTTTCAATGCAATGTGGATCACTCAACATCATTTGGATTACAAATTTTGTCGTTTATGTATATCCGAATCATGTCAAATAAATATAATCTCTTCGTTTCAAAATAGTTAATGTTTTGGTTAAATACACAAAAATTAAGACATACATTTTTTTCAAAAATTATACTCCCTCCGTTTTTTTTAATTGACGTTTTAGAGGAAATTTTTTGTTCCAAATTATTTGACGTTTTCAATTTTCTATGTAAAATTTATTAGTAATTAATGTTGGATGACCAATGATATTATAACTTCTATTTTATTATTGGTTGAATTGTGGTTAGATAAACAATTAATGATGTTTTTGTATAGAAAATAATAAAAAATTAAATATTTCTTAATCTATGTGCATAATCATAGAACGTCAAATATAAAAAAACGGAGGGAATATTAAATATATAAACTAAAAATAATTCAGCCAATCATCAAAAAAAATCATAAATCATTATTGGATACACATTTTTCGATAAAACTATAATTAATAAAAAATATCTAAACATTATTTATTTTAAAACATGAAATAATATTCAAAACATCATCTATTTTGGAACACAAGAATTAATTATTATTCATCATAAGTTTTTTGTTTGTTTTAAGTTTCTTTCAAGTATCGTGTTCCCTGTAATGTATTGTTTTAGTGAGAAGTATTATTCATCATAATTTCATAACATACAACGAGTTAAGAACCAAAAAAAACGTATATGAAAAACGTAATATGTAAATAACGCACGTAAACGTGCCAAATACTAGGCCAAATCAATAGTAATAAATTAGATCATTTATGCATCTCTGTAAGGGCAGTAACTCGAACGTTAATGGTAATTTTCAACGTTGATATTCATTAGATATGCGCAAGTAGTCATTCATAAATTCGATTTGTCATGAAATTATTTAAAGATATTTTCATGTATATGCGCTGATATACACACAAAAGAGATATTTCTAAGGTTGATTTTCTTACAATTTCATCCAAACAGATCCAAAACACGATCATGGATTCATAAAATTATACAAAAACAAAAACAAAACGTAAAACTAGGGAAATATTATATACCAGGCTACAAAGTCAAAACAAGACTATGAAAGTTACCTATTATAGTAATATTTGATGATATACTTATACATTTTGGTGTAACAAAAGTAACCATGAACCGAATGTTTTTAAACCTCCTGAGCCATCATCCACCTCTGCAACCTCAGCTGTCTATGGAACCTCTGTATAAACTCCTCCGCTGCTCTGTCCACGTGGCAACTATCCATAGTCCCGGAGGTGCTAGCTACGTCAGGAAACACGGCCGCCGCCACGTGTCGGTCCCATGCGGAGTCTCGAGCCTTAGGGAGCGTGTTGTACCTGACATACGCGTGGCGTTGGCGTTTGTTGATAAGCGGTTTGCGAGACCCGCTGCGTCGTCCGGTGGTGGTCGAGGCGTAGGAACGTCTCGGTGGGGTGCTGCTGCAGCTGAACTCGTAGTCCAGCTGGATCCGGACAGGTGAGATGAAGGAAGATTGGGTGTCTTCGTGGTCGGAAGGACGGCACGTGATGCGGGAGTGGGAAGTTGATACGGCGTCGTTTAGGGATTTGCGTAGGGTCTTGCCACGTTTGGCGAGTAGCTGTGGATCGAGAGTTGTGAGGAGTTTGTGACGTGAGGCGTCTGAGACCTTCTGAATGGTGAAGAGTATTAGCTTCGAGAGTCTTGAGAGCTTCTTGGTTGTGACTGTTGAACAAACCTCCATCTCGTGTGTATACATTTGTGTGAGAAAGAGAAGGTTTGTGCTTGAGGTTGGAGGGATGGTATTTAAAGAAATTAAAAGTGGGTTAATGAAGAAACTTATGATGGTCTTTATATAACGGAAACTTTATATTTATTATGCTATAGGAGTTTTATCTTAAATTAATATCAAGATAGGAAAAAGAAGTTGATGGGTCCAATAGTTATTATCTCAACCGTTAAAAACATTCTTGATTTTTCTTGATTTTATTTAAGGGACTTTTCTAGTTTGAGTCTCCCACGTCCCACCATTGGTATTATGGAAAAAAAAATAACTAACTCTTTATGTAATTCAAAGTAGTATATTTTATTAACAAAACTATGTAATCTAGTGAATATTATTGTAGTTTCAAGCTCTTTAATGAACTTCCATGTATTTACAGGTTGTAGTTATAAAATTCTGAAGTAACTAAAGTTTGATAGCATTGGTTTTATCAATAAAACAAAAATGTTTACGAATTTTTCAGAAAAATAATGATTTAAATTTCTTACACGAACATATTAACTTTTTTATTTGACAAAAACACTAACATATTAATTGTGTTGCCCAAAGGTAAAGATCTTAAGAGCATCATTAATATGTGTCTCTCAATAACTAACTTGAACTATTTATAATTTTAATTTTAACAAATTAATCTTTTGAGAAATTTAATAGATCACTCACTCACCACTATGAATGCTCTTAGAGCTTGTTAATATTGAAAGATCCATAATGGGTGTCAATAGATGTCTCATGTGTAAAATAAATAAAAATCTAATACTCCCTCCGTTTTATATTAAGTGTCGTTTTAGAGAAGTTTTTTTGTTACAAAATAAGTGTCGTTTTCGACTTTCGATATAAAATTTATTAATTTTATATTGCAGTTTGTTTTTCTATTGGTTGAAATATGATTAGTTGTATAGGTAATTGTGTTTTTATATAGAAAATATGTAAAATTAATTGTTTTTTTAATCCGTGTGTAAAAATCTAAAGTAACACTTATAATGAAACGGATGGAGTAATACAGAAACTATAACTTAATTTTTTTTACTCCACATGAATACGAATGAAATAAATAGGAATTTCACATTTCAAAACAGAAACACAAGAAATTATTACTCAAATGGAAATGGCTAAACTCGTAAACTGTCATTTCTATATAGCTTAACTAGTGTCTCATTAATCTAACATGTGGACTAGTGGAGCAAATATCTGGTAAAATACAGATACTGAAGATTGATTTAGCCATCAACAAAAGCGATTCGATTACTTAAAATATAAATTCATATTAAAGTAAAACACTATTTAAAGTGTAATGATAACAGCTGCATTATACAAATTTTATTTAAATCGTGTCTGCCTTTATGGATTTTAATAGTTTGTTACCTTTTCTTTTTCTGTGTCTTTACTTTAAATTTGTCAGATAGAAAAATAAAGAAACGATAACTATATTAAACTATATGTTTTTTTTTTTTGGTTATGTAATTGTATTAGTCTCTGTAAGTTGTTCGCATATGCAAAAAGTGTAATAAGATTAGGGATCCATTGGTTATGCTTTGTTTTATTTTAAATCAGAAAAGTTGATTTTGATTGCTTTGTCGAAAGAGTTAAAACTTATCTAGAAAATAAATAAATTAATATTCTTTGTGGAAAAGAAAATCATGAACTGTTGTCTTCCTACTTGGATGTTTCGCGTTCCCAAATTTCGGATAGATACTTCGACGGTCGACACTGTTATATTAATGTATTTGAGATATTTTAGGCCGAAGTTTCTGAAATATAAAATTATTGATAATACAGTTAACGATTTATTGTGGCTTCTGGAAAGTCATACTTATTTGCCAATATTGTCATGTAATTTCAAAATTCAGTATAAATGAATAGTTTCGAAAGTAAAATACAATAACCATAACAAAGTTAGACAGAAACAAATTTTATTTTTTCATTCTTTACGTTAACTAGCCAAAAACAATGTGGAAATTTATGTTTTCAATGAATTAAGTAAATTTTTTGAACAGATGAATAATGATGACACTTTTACCTGTATTTTTTTTGGTTAAACACTTTTACCTGACTTGCATAATTTTCTTGACTCTTACCAGTAAACCCTCACGTAAAGTTAAACATGTAACTTAAAACTTTTTGGTTTCTTTTCATTTTACCATTAAATCACTTGTTCGGATTCCAGTACTATATAATGGATTATCAAAAATACTATTCCTCATCATACTTTATATAATAACGAGATAATTATTACGTAGTGTCAATGAGCTGGAGATATAAAAATCACATTTATCCGACCTAAAAATAGGCCAGATATTGTAAATATTTAGGCATTTTGCTGAGCAATGAGTGCTTAATAATTTGAACATAAAATTGCCATCATTAGATATTACAAATTCTCCTTCTTTGTTTTCTCTGAATAAAATAGTAGTATATGTCAATGTTTAGGCAATTGATGGGTCGTGGACTATGATGGGTATGTTCAAATGGAAGAAAACGGGTCCTACTGCCCCGGAAAAAGAAACAAAGTAAGATAACCCTTTTTACATTTTCCAATTTCGACAGCTTCTTAACCACGACTTAAGATTATATATTCTTTCTGTTTTATATTAAGTGTCATTATAAATTATTTTTTTGTTATAAAATAAGTATTGTTTTTAACTTTTGATGTAAAATTTATTAATTTTATACTAAAATTTATTTTTCTATTGATTAAAATATGATTAAATATATAGATAATTGTGTTTTTATATAGGAATTATGCAAAATTAATTACTTTTTTAATTTTTGTGCAATAAATTAAAGTGATATTTAAAATGAAACAAAATGAGTACTACTTTTCTATTTACCTTTATCACATATTTTATTTGCAGGATGCTTATTGGAACATGATAATGTTTAACTTATGTGACAGTAAGAAAATGAGTATGTATATCTCATTTGTTGATTCATCTTAGCTGATCCTAAAAAACCAGTACTCTATATAATTGTCTTAATTGATTTAAAAGTACTTTGCTAGACCATCAAATTATATGTGCTACGTACATGGACGATTATCTAGCCGCGCTGATAGTCGACCGTCATTTTCTTTTCCATGATACTTAGGTTCAAATCTCATGGATTTATGTTCTTGCTTCTCTTTGTAGTTCCAACCGTAGTACGTTTGTATTGATTCATTATTGTTTAGTATTCATTTAGCGTTATGTTCCAATTTTCCATGTATTTAATTATCTCCTTCAAATATGTAGATCCTGTATCAATTTTAATAATTTACTCTCCTCTTTTTTAGTTAGTTTCTTACTGATTCAATATCAATAAAGTTAGGTGCGCTCACCCTTCCGTAACCCACTAAACGTCAAACTTATTTGGGAATTAAACTTAAAGATAATCAACGAAGTTTTGAAGAGTTTGGTCGGTCTAGATATTTCCATGGTAACATATCTCTTTATACTATTTTAACCAACATGTTTGGTGGTGTTTGAAAAAAAGCCATATAAACAAATGTTTCATAGCTAAAGAGTTTAGTGAAAAACCTAATACGTGACTTTGAATTAGAACATTTTTGAAAGTTGTAATATATATTCTTTTCAATTAAATTAAAAATAAAATAAAAAACAAATCAGTAAATTGTAGATTGATCTCACAAAAAGATGATATTCACAAGTAAATACTGTTCTTTTTAGAATTTCAGTCTTTGATAATTAACCCGCACTTCATTGATTCTAAATCACTTCCAATGGCCAAAACCTTATCCTTTATATTTTAATTAACAAAAAAAGATTGGTTTATAGTGTCACTTTAAGTACTTTATTTGTAAGGTTGCAGACTTGCAGTGGACTTTGGGTTTAGCTAATGATGGCTAAACAATATAGGATCCCTACTTTGCTACTACTATAATTTTGTAATCACTCTTTGTAAACCTCATCCTTCATTTCTTGAAATGATATTTAATTTCTTAGCAAAAAGAAAAAAAATCTCGTAGTTTCTTATATTAGTGGAGTATCTTTGCAGTGTCGGATAGTGGGCTTGAAAAGCTTTAATTTGGAAAGAAATATAAATTACATATAATACAAACAATTACTTTACATTTTAATGGTCCAACGAATCATAACAATTTTTTTTTGGAAGTATGAGGAAGAATACAAATAGCTCCTATGTAAATCATACTAATCAAATATTGAACCAAAGAAATAGAAAAAGTCACAGTAGTTGGAGATTTTGGGTTGCGATGTGGGTTACATAAAGGGCTTTGGCTAATGCGTTATGACTGGACCTTATTGTTGGGCCTGTAGGTTTAGTGGGCTGTAATTGGTTTGTAATTATACTGAGGGTAAAATGGTAGGCTAGTTCTACTCCTTTAACACCCTTGGCTTTGAGCATAAATAATAACCAAACTCCTCGATAAACATTGCACTACACCAATCAGTCATCAAAGTGGTCGGTCACATGGAGCAAGAAACGTCGGCGCTTAAGTGGGAGGGCAAACAAACCGTCCAAGTCAACGGGGTCACGGTGGAGCAAGTCTGGTCGGTCGTTTCAGACTTCTGTAACGTCCACAAATGGTTCCCAACTATTGACACATGTCACAGAGTCGAAGGAACCGATGGTCAGACGGGTCTGGTCCGATACTGCGCCTCCACCAAAACCAAGGACGAGGAGGAAACCAAATGGGCTAAAGAGCGTTTGGTCGAGATCGATCCCATTGGGCGGCGTTTGAGCTATGAGGTTCTCGAGAATAACGTGGGGTTCGGATCTTACGTGGCGACTGTCAAAGTGGTGCCAGTGGACGTTGGAGATGAAGCGGACAGTGAAACTGTTGGATTGAGTGGTCGTTTGTGTCTGATCCTGTTGATGGTTGGAAGAAGGAAGACCTTGAATCTTACGTGGAGTTTTGTCTTAAACATATGGCGAATAAAATGGAAATGAATCTGTAAAACCTTTTCCATGTATTTAGTGATAAAATATGAGAAATGTCATTATTTTTAACGTGTAAAATCTAGCTGGTGGTTTTCGTGTTAAGAAGGTGAAATAAATGATACATTTGATTTGGTGCGTTCTATCATCTATGATTGTATGAACTTCATTTTTTCCTGGATTTGTAGTATTTTCTGAATTACTCTGGCTAGTAATCTAACAATTAATCATTCGTAAAAATTTATGTTGATTTAGTAAAAAAAATATGTTGATAGCCTGGTCCATTACATATTAGCTTGATTCTTACGTTCCTTACAGCTGGTTTTCAAACAATAAAAGATATTTGAGAAACATATTCTAAAAGAATGTTAGCCACACAAAAGAATTCTCTATATTTATATATTCCTTTTGTTTCTTAAAGAGAGATATATTGCCTTATTTTATATATATAACTATATCATGCACGTTCACAAATTAAGTTTTAAAGAAAATAAAAAGGTTCGCTACGGGAGGAATGATTTTCCTTTTGTTTACGTAGAGGATGGGTTGAAGTCAATATTCCAATTTATAAAGAAAATCATAACATTTTTTTCATACCCAAAAGAATTGCAAAATTTTCCAAAATTTTAGTACTATTTTGTATTCCTTATATTTTGTTCATATTATGAAAACATATGAAATTTGAATTATCAATGCATAATTTTTTGTAATTTTCTAATTCTCATAAATTTTAACCAATAAATTTTAATATTTTTTTTCAAAATTTACAATTTATTATTAACTATTGCATAGAAAATGTAAAAGTAAAACTTTTTGAAACAATTTTTTTTAAATGGATCTTTTGAGAGAATATAATTTATGTGATGCTTGCAAACACGAAGGGGAACAAAGTAAGAGAAACATTACCTTTGATTGAACAACACATGAGGGCGTCAGGATGGTGCCAAAGAGACTTTATAAGATCAGTTCCATTAGGCCTCTGTCTATTTGTTAATTATGGGCCTCTATTTAACCTAATGCCTTTGTTGATTTGGGCTTTAATATATAAATTCATAAATTACATTTTGGTCCAATACAATGATCCAAATAGAGTTGCTTCAATCTTCAAAAAGGCTACTACGATGATATATCATTTAAGCTATGCTTACAAAAATTTGGTGATAGTTATGAACTCTAGGTCCATTAGCCTTTAATTTTCAGATAACAATGCAGAGATTAGTAATATTCCAACTAGAATATGTGTTGCTGTCTTACATCTCAATACGACTGGTTAACACTTAAGCTACCATTCTTAAGTTACTAAGCATAAAACTTGGACAAAAGAATATCCAATTTAGGTTTATTTTGTTTTTACAATAAAAACAGGACAAAGTCGGAAGTAAAATTATCTTAGCATGTGATTGCTTTCTCCATTACTAAAGCATAGTAGTATATTTCTGTTACTCAGTTAAAAAAAATTATATTGCGTAAAAGGCTGCAAAAAGCTTTCTGATGAGAAGTCTAGTAAGTAGTAACTACGTGTCTGATTTAAAAAGTATCATGTGCATATTGAAGAATAATATTCACTGTAAAACGCAGTAAACACATTAATGTACAGTTGTGTTATAGATTATGTAGACACACTTGCAAACGTATTACATGTGAGTAAATTTACTTCAACATTAGACTTACTAAAATGACAAAGTTTGATGTTGATGTCATGTTCATGTACCACTAAAAGTTATGAGTAAGTTCTAATTCCCATGGAGTCATGGGCTTTATTAGTTTGCTGACTTAACAACAACAAAAACAAACAAATTTTTTTTCACCATCACTCAAGGGTTTTGTTTTCGTTGAAAAATTCGGTTCCACCACAAATTTGATACAATTTTTCAAATTTATTATTAATAAATGATTATTTTCAAAAACACTCTATATTTATGATAATAGACTAATTTTTTTAAAAAAATATTTGTAAAACATTTAAAAACTCAACACTACTCCTTTAACACTAAAACTCTCATTTAACACTTAACCCGTAAATAATAATTACTAAAGTGAAAACTTAAATATTAATATATTTTTGATTGAATATATTTTTGAACATTGATACTTATATACTTAACAATTTTTTTAGTTTTTTTTGTTCAGTAACTAATAGTTAATGTTTTAATTATAAATTAAACATATGTTAATTGGTACTCACCTCCCCTTGTATTTAAGCAAATGTTCCCTTGAGACATATTTGTAATATATTATGAATTTAATAATACAAAAGAAAAAAGAGAGAAAAGAAGAGTATAACTCAATAGTCAAAGTTCCTCAGTTTTAGCTGTCTTGTGTCTCGTTCTAACCTCACATGAAACCATACCTTTCTCTAACATCACTCTCCCTTTACACAACCTCCCAAAAATAGAACCTCTCCCTTCTCTTCCTCTCCGTTACATTCTTCCCTCACCAAAAAAAAAAGCCTCTCTCACTTTCTTTCATTTTCTCTTTCATTTATTTACTGTAATAACCTTCTCTGTTTTGCCCCCAATGGAACAAAAACAAGAACTAACTCCGGAGCTCCTTCTTGTCGCCGGCAACGCTGACTCTTTCGTCGTCGATGACCTTCTTGACTTTTCTAACGACAACGGCCAACCTGAGGAAGAAGGTTTTGAATCTTTTCCTGACTCTTCCACCGTCTCCGCCGGTAATCTCGCCGATAGCTCCAACTCCTCGTCGCTTTACACCGACGGAAGTGCGTTTTCCGACGACCTTTGTGTTCCGGTAAGCCTCCGCCACGTCAGAAGGGCTTATCTTTACCTCTTCATTTGTTAAAATATTATTATGAATATGTAAATAGGTCACTCTAATTCACTATCTTTCATGGTATTTTTATATAAAATATGAAAAAGTTTTTTGAGTTTTTTTTTTCCAGGACTATAGATAGTTAATAATTAGGACTTTGAGTGATTTTGAAGCAGGCAATATATTTATATTTCTGAGTTCATAATACCTTTATTCTTTATTTCTTATTATCACTTCACTTATCATTGATTTGTTAATTTTTTTTGGAAAATAATTTGTAACTAGGTCACTCTAATTCATTATCTTTCATGGTTTTTGATATAAAATATGAAAAAGTTTTTTTGAGTTTTTTTTTCAAGACTATAGATAGTTAATAATTAGGACTTTGAGTGATTTTGAAGCAGACAATATATTTATATTTCTGAGTTCATAATACCTTTATTCTTTATTTCTTATTATCACTTCACTTATCAGTTGATTTGTTAATTTTTTTAAATAGGTCACTCTAATTCATTATTTTCATGGTTTTTTGATATAAAATATGAAAATTGGTATTCTTCTTCCATAACTAGAGGTGCTTGAATATTAGGACTTAAAGAGTAATTTTGAAGCAAGCAATATATTTATTTTTCTGAATTAATAACACAATATTTCTTTCTTGCTTTTGATTAATCACTTCACTTATCAGTGTGAGGACTTAGCTGAACTAGAATGGCTATCGAACTTCGTGGAAGAATCATTCTCAAAAGAAGACCAAGACAAGCTCCAGTTACTATCCGGCGCATTAAATAAACCTCAAACCCAAACTAAACCAGAACCGGAAACCGAACCGGAGTTGGATCAAATCTTTATTCTCACCGACACTGATGACTCCAACGTTTCCTTTCCCGCCAAAGCAAGAAGCAAAAGATCACGCTCTGCAGCCTCCACGTGGGCTTCCCGTCTTTTAGCCATCGCGGGCTCCGACCAACCGGAGAAGAAACACCTCAAAGTCAAAGAACACGACACCACCGGAGAAACTGACGGAGAAGGTCTTGGGGAGAGACGGTGTATGCACTGCGCGACGGATAAGACGCCGCAGTGGCGGACGGGACCGATGGGACCAAAGACGTTGTGCAACGCGTGCGGCGTGCGGTACAAATCAGGACGGCTCGTGCCGGAGTATAGACCGGCTTCGAGTCCGACGTTCGTTATGGCGAGGCACTCGAACTCGCACCGGAAAGTGATGGAGCTCCGGCGACAGAAGGAGATGAGAGATGAGCATTTGCTGAGTCAGCTTCGGTGTGAGAATCTCATTATGGATATTAGATCCAACGGTGAGGAGTTCTTTATCCATAATGATAATAACCACGTGGCTCCTGACTTTAGACACTTAATCTGATCGTGTATTTTCCACGTGGATATATTCAGAAGAATAAGTTCTTTTTAGTGTTTTTTTTTTTCGTTTTTTTCTTGCTTTTTAGCATCTTATATGGTTTTATTCCTGCAGAATACTAATGATATTTTAATAAATTTTTATTTTCTGTTTAAAATAGAAAATTCTATAAGTGAGAAAAATTCACAAAATAATTATAGACAGGGTAAAAAGCGAGTTAAGAAATCATCTTAAGTTCTTAACTATGATTTAAGTATCAACTTGTTTCCACTATATGTATTTTAAGGATTTAAATGAATAGTCATGAAAATAATTGAAAAATCAATATCCAAAATGGATAAATCCAAATAGTTGTTACTCCTTTTCTCTTCCATTGTTATTTTGTATAAAGTACTCCACACATAAACATGTATGTTTCTTTTGTAGATATCATCTGGTTACAACTTAGATCTATATATTTCAATTTAAAACTATATTCAAAATAAACTTTGAGGTTCCATGTTACATGATGGTTCTTTAGTGAACAAAAAAAGACCAAATTAATATTTGTCAAAACCGGATCCATTATATGTGAATGTGAGACATGTAAGAATACTTGAATGTGTATTTGGTAAATGCTAACTATGCTGGCTGAGATTAGTGTCTATTTTGTATCCATATTTAATCAAATAGTGACACTATTCACTCAAAAACAACGAGATCCAAGGTGGATATACTCACTCATTTTGACAAATGGGTTATTATAATTTATCAAACTTAATTATTATATTCCCCGTTTTTTCTAACTTCTTTCACATTTTACATTCTGACAATATTCGAGAAAATATGATGCTCTATTTAAAATAAAAGGACAAATACAAATTTGCCCAGCACAAAAGTAGTATGTAAGTATTATTGCATTGAATAATGGAAAATGGAACATAGATCGACGTGCTCGTCACATGCGTTATCATGCAAACCTAACCAGCAAGTGGGAGAAATTTAGTGTACATAATGTATATATAGACATCTCTTAGCCAAAGTTAAATATTCACTACAAAAAAACTCGGCCATTACTAGGACGAGTTTCCTCGTAATTTCCTAGTAACTCGGCCATTTACTAGGAAATTACGAGGAAACTCGTTTTCTCGTAAAACGTTCATCGTAAAGCCTTTTTCCTCGTAAGGTCGTAGCTAATTTACGAGGAAACATTTCCTCGTAAAGTCATGGGTTGTGTTTCCTCGTAAGCTCCTCGCAACATTTCCTCGTAACATCGTAGTAATGTTTTCCTCGTAAGATCGTAGTAAAATCTTACGAGGAACTTACTAGAAAATGTTACGAGGATTTTACTTGGAATCCTTACGAGGATTTTGCTTCGAAATGGTTTTTTCCCTATTAAAAAAAATTAATTATAAATATAATTTTTTTATTTTTTAAAAATTAAAAAAATCAAATTATAAATAAAAACTAAAAACAAAATATTTTATAAATAACTAAATAATATACAGAAAGTTTTAAAATTCATAATATACAATTAAAATAAAAAAAAACTACGGATGGTGGTCGTGAAATTGCTGAACAAAGTCGTCCTGGCTCGGGAATTCCTCTCCATAGTTGGTGGCCGGCTGTGACTGTGATGGTGGCTGCTGTTGGATTTGGAATTCGTCATCCGCCTTCCCGTCTCTGACGCAACATCTCTTCCAAATGCGGGTTTCCAACCGCCATAATCTCGAGGACATTGGTGAGAGAAGTGACATGGTCAGTGAGCGAAGACAACTCCGAGCGTAGCTGAGCGTTGACATCGTGCTGCTCCTGATGATAAGACGCTGTCGCTGCAGGGACATCGTTAACCGAGTCAATCCGATGATACGCCTCTTTTTCCTAGGGGCGACCTGTAAATAAAAATATTAATAACATTTTAAAAAAAATTTAAAAAAATATTTAAAATTAATTAATAGTAAAACGAAATTATTTACCTGCTCGTAAATCTTATCCACTTCAACAGTGGATAATATGACTGGAGTCCCAGCCTGCTGAGTCAACTGGGTCTGGCGCTCGTCAACCCTCGCAACAACCTCGTTGTAGATCCGCTCGGAAGCAGGATCTACAAACTGCTCAGCCTTGTTCCGGTGGGTCCTCTCGTAAAGGTCTTTCAGAGATGGAAGAACTCTTGTCTCCTTAGCCTAAAATTAATTTATAAAATTAAATATTAATTTGGAATATTCAAATAAAATAAAAATTAAATAGATTAAAAATCATCTTACCATGTCTAGACGAATTCCCGCGTGAGGTTTTCGACCCGTGGTGTGAAGCACCTTCTTGTTGCCATGCTCGTCTTTGGTCATGCGGTTCCCGGAGTTTGTGTTGGAGGTTCTGACCGAGTCCGGCAACTCCCAATAGCTGATGAGGCCGTCCCACACCGTGGTTGTGAGGCAATCGGGTTTCCCGGCCTCGTAACCATCCACCTGATTTAAAAAAAAATAGAATTAATTTAAGTCAGTATATAATATTTTTAAAACTATATATATATATATATATATATATTTAATTTATAAATCTATATATACCTGATAGTCGCCCTTCCAGTTGTAGACCATGTCGAGCAATCGTGCTCTTGCCTTGGCCTCAAACTCCTGCTTCACCCGCTGGTGAATCCCAATAGACCAGCGATACTTTTGCTGTATAACCAGAAAAAATAAAAGATGGATTAGTTCAATAATATCAATAATTTTAAATAATTAAAAATAAATTAACTAATTAAACTTACAGCAAACGATTTGAACCACGTCTTTTTTGTGTGGCTCGCCGTCATCTTCCAGTTTGGAGCTGGATCGGGAAAGTATCCCTTAATGCAGTCCGAGACGCTAGATCCGACACAATTGTCAACACCAAACCTGGAAAGACACAAAATAAATCATTAATTAGATTAATTTCTAAATATTTTGTTAATTAAGAAATAAATAAAAAAAAACTTTTTTAAAATTAAAACATACCAAAAAATGTTTCGGCCGTCCCGTCGGATATGATCTAACTCTGCCAGCCCTTCTCTGCCTGGAAGGGCCAAAATATCCTCCACCGTGTACACCGCAAAGGGTGCGTTCGGCGGCACATCCAAATCGGGATGAACCCCGACCGGTGGAGGAGGAGGAGGAGGATGGGGTTCCCGGGACGCCGTAGAAGCTCCCTGAGTCTCGGGAATCGAAGATGAACCGGGAGCTGACGAAGATGAACCCGGAGCATCCTGACGCCCAAACATGTCTCCGTAGTGACTCCCCTCGAGAGACGACGTCCTCTTACCGGCAGCCTTAGCAAGCTTGCTCTGTCTAGGCATCTATATTTTTAAAAAAAAATCAAAACATTAATTCCCCGTATAGTTTAAAAAAAACACAAAATAAAAGTAAACCAACATAATCTAAATTCCCTAAACTAACCACCTAATCTAAATTCCCTAAACTAACCACCTAATCTAAATTCCCTAATCTAATCACCTAACTACGAATTAGAGAGTACCTTTCGAGGATTTAGAGAGAAGGTTACTAGCAAATGAGAAACTGGATTGCTCGAGTATATATAAGGAATTTGGTTTCCTCGTAAAGCCCTAGTAATTATACTATGACCTTACGAGGAAATTGATATGCCCGTGTTTCTATTTCCTCGTAAGCCTCTTACTAGGGCTTTACGAGGAAAAGCCTTTACGAGGAAATTGCTATGCCCGTGTTTTGTTTCCTCGTAAAGCCCTAGTAAATCTTACTAGGACCTTACGAGGAAATAGATATGCCCGTGTTTTCTTTTACTACGCTTTTACGAGGAAAGTGTTTATAAATCCCTAAACTCGAAACCCCAAACCCCAAACCACAACTTCCTTAACTTATAACCTCTTCTACAACCAAACTCCTAACCTCTTCTACACATAAACCCCAAACCCCAAATTCAAATTAATTTTGTGATTAAACAAACTTAAAACATATATAATTCAAATTCATTTTTGTGATTAAACAAACTTATAAACATACATAATTCATTCGGATACATTGTCGTCATCTGTTGAAACATCATCATTTTCTAAAAACTCGTCGTCTACACCTTTGTCCGTTGAGTGATCAGGAACATCTTCGTGTGCACGATTATGCGGATCAATGAGTAAGAACTCATCAATTTCTGCTTCAACTACCTCGATCTCATTGGTGTTTTCTTCTTGTAATGGTGGTTCATCTCCAGCAATTATTCGTCCTCGAGGTGTAACTTTGATAACAGCTAACCAGTTTATTCCCGAGGTAGTAATCCGAGGGTATGGAATGAAGCAAACTTGATCTGCTTGGGAAGCTAATATGAAAGGCTCGAACTTGTTGTACCTACGAAAATAATCATTATGTTAAATTTAATTAATACTGAAAACCTGGATATTAAAAAAAAAGTATTTGGTGTACCTTCGTCCACCGTTGACATCAACTACACCGTTCTTGTTAATCCGAACACCTCTGTTTACGACGGGGTCGTACCACTCACACTTGAAGATAACGCATTTCAAACCCATACCCGAGAATTGAACTTCATAAATCTCCTGCAAGATCCCGTAGAAATCTGTTTCGCCTTTCACACAAATTCCATAATTACTTGTCGCCCGGTGTCTACCATAGTCATAGGTATGAAAAGTATAGCCTCGGGTGAAATACATCGACGATGTAGTGACCTTTGCAACTGGACCTTGAAGTAATTCACGAAACCATGCAGGATACTCAGGATCGTCATAATCAACCTGCATCAAATTAAAAAGTTAAATAATTAGACATTAAACTTACTTTGCTAATGTTTGCATACAATTTAAAGTAATAAATAAATACCTGTTTCCTCAACCACTTGATAAAGTGTTGATTTTTCCTTTTGTCTAACTCAGTTGTCGATATTCCAGGTATTGCTTCCTCGACTTGAGTCTCAAATTGACTGTAAAATCATATATGTTATGTATTATATTTAATATTGAAAATATATATATATATATATATATATATATATATATATATATATATATATATATATATATATATATATATATATATATATATATATATATATATATATAAGTGTGTATGTTTATATATTTACCTTTCAAAATAAGCAATCAATGGATGCTCGCAATTAAGAAGAATATAAAGGTGTGCACTATGGACGTCTTCATCACTCGACCACCAAACCTCTTTCAATTTCCCACTCAATCGCCCAATTTGACAAAAGATGTCTGGAACATCGTCTTCCATATATGTCGGCACGACACCACCATCATCATATCTTCTTGGAGCTCGTTTCCTTGTACGTACTTTCGGTGCAAAGTAGTACGAAGTGAAATGTGATGTTTCTTCCGTCAAACTTCCCGCCACAATAGAACCTTCAACTCTTGCTAGGTTTTTGGCTTTTCCTTTCAAAGTTTTCATGGCCCTTTCATACTGATACATCCATCCATAATGCACGGGTCCACGAAGTAATGCTTCATACGGGAGGTGGACAACTAGGTGTTCCATGACGTCGAAAAAAGTTGGCGGGAATATTTTCTCCAAGTTGCAGATTAAGACGGAGATGTTTTCATGAAGTTGTTGGACAACTTCCACTTTAAGAGTGCGGGTGCTCAGATCCCTAAAAAATGCTCCAATTCCTTATATATATACGAAAACAAAAATTATCCACATTAGTATATATATATATAGAGAAATAAATTAATCATGTCATCGTATTATATTAATTAATTACCTGAAAGTGCTTTATGTACTTTTACCGGTAGTAGCTCCGCAAACGCAAAGGGAAGTAGTCGCTGCATAAAGACATGACAATCATGGCTCTTCATGCCGGAAAACTTTTGCCCTTTCTCAACACATCTTGAGAGATTTGAAACATACCCATCAGGGAACTTCACTTCTGAAGATACCCAGTCGAACAACGCAGACTTTTTTTCTGATGACAGTCTGAAAATTGGAACTGGAATTTGCCCATTGCTTTTTATATGTAGCTCACTCCTTGAGCAGATATCGGGTAAGTCCTACCTTGATTTTACGTTGTCTTTCGTCTTCCCTGGGACATTCAATATAGTGTTCATGATGTTCTCAAAAAAATTCTTCTTTATATGCATCACATCGAGGTTGTGGCGCAAAAGAAGATCTTTCCAATATGGCAATTCCCAAAATATACTCTTTTTGTGCCAATTGTGCTGAACACCATAATAATCAGGCATATTACTGGGAACATGCTAATTCCCACCATGAGGAGCTGTTTCTAGAGCACCGTAGTAATCGATTTGCGCTTCGATTTGTTCTCCAGTTAAATATGGAGGAGGAGTGTCCCTGACAACCCTTTTGTGCCTGAACAATTTTTTGTTTCTTCGGTATGGGTGGTGAATGGGAAGAAATCGACGGTGACAATCGAACCAACTAGTCTTCCTACCATGCTTCAACTGAAATGCATCTGTCATTCCATTACAATATGGACAAGCTAATCTCCCATGTGTAGTCCACCCAGACAACATACCATATGCAGGAAAGTCACTTATGGTCCACAAAAGCATCGCTCGCATCGTAAAGTTTGTTTTCGTTGAACAATCATATGTCCTCACCACTGTTGACCACAAATCTTTCAACTCTTTTATCAGTGGTTGTAGAAAAACGTACGAGAGATCTTTTTGGATGTTTTGGACCAGGTATTAATATGGTCATGAATAGAAACTCTCGTCGCATGCACATCTCCGGTGGCAAGTTATACGGTGTAAGAAAGACCGGCCACAATGAATATTGTCTCCGAGACATTCTAAATGGACTAAATCCATCAGTGCATAATCCAAGATACACATTCCGGCTATTGCTAGCGAAATGTGAATGTACATTGTTAAAATGTTTCCATGCTCTTGCATCTGATGGATGAGTCATCTCTCCATCCGTCTGAGTATGCTCGGCGTGCCATCTCATCCCTCCAGCTGTCTCCTCAGATTGGTACAATCTTTTCAATCTGTCTGTGATTGGTAGGTACCACATCCTTTGGTACGGTACCTTATTACGCCCTCGACCTTGCGGTTTGAATCGTGGCTTCTTACAAAATCGACATTCTTCTAACTTCTCATCATTTCCCCAGTAAATCATGCAGTTGTCGATGCAAACGTCTATCATCTCCGAGGGCAACCCAAGACTATATACCAATTTCTGAATCTGATAATAAGATTCAGCAGAGACATTGTCTTCTGACAAATACTCTTTAAACAAGTCTGCCCATGCATCCATACAATTTTCAGGTAGATTGTGATCGGTTTTAATACTCATCATTCTAGCAGCCAACGACAATTTAGACAGACCTTCTCTACAACCACTGTAAATTGGCTCATTCGCAACATCTAACATTTCATAAAACTTTTTTGCATCTAAGTTAGGTTCTTCAACTTCATCGTCATCATGAGTTACAAAGGCATCACCTACCATATCATGAACCCTATCACAATCTACCATTTGTTCCTCTTGGTGATGATAGCTATTACTACTGCTACCTTCATTACGCAAATGCTCAACCGGTTCAATCTGAAAATTGCTATTACTACTGCTACCTTCATTCCTACAACTAGCATCTTCTCCATGTTGATACCAAATATAATAATATGGCATGAAACCTCTATTTATTAAATGCTTCCAAACATTTTCACGAGGGCCTAATTTGGTATTGCAACATTTCCGACAAGGACAAAACATCTTATCACTTTCCTGCGTGAGTGGTGTCGAATCTGCTTGATGCATAAACGTCTCCAACCCTTCGAGAAATTCTTTCGTCACCCTCCCGTTATTATCTCTGTGTGAATACATCCACTTCCGCAACTCGAAAATATTTCCCGGACCGGACATTTTTTTTTTGTTTGATTAAGCTTATAGCTGATTTTTTTTTGGTGTGTTTCAAATGAATCACATATGGTGGTATTTATAGGAATTTTCGAATCTGAGAATTTACTAAGAAATTGCTAGGAAAAGTAAGTACAAAACACATTTTTGATTTAAATTCGATATTTTCTATCCATTTCCTCTTAATTTCGTAGTACAAAACCTTTCCTCGTAATTTCGTAGTAAAGGGTTACTAGGCTTTTACGAGGAGAAGTTTTACTATGAGTTTACGAGGAAAATGAAGTTTTCCTCGTAGTAGCCACGTAAGGTTACTTGGATTTTACGAGGAAACTTTTTTTTCGTAAGATTACGAGCACTTTACGAGGAAAACAGGTTTCCTCGTAAAATCGAAGTAACATCGTAGTAATTTTACGAGGAATTATTTTCCTAGTAAATTTTCCTAGTAAAAGCCTAATTTTCTTGTAATGATTGTATCTTGATAGATATATATATATATATATATATTTTTTGTTTGATTATGACTTATCGTATAGGATAAAGGTTAGACTACCTCTCCTCATGCAGTATTCACCACATGGTAATCAAGGTGTCTTATTTAGTTTCACGTTGAGTCGCAAAAAATACCCCTATAATACTAATATGAATAAACGTTCACTATATGGATGGTGAAGGGTGATTTGTCCATGTGAAGGGTGAAGGATTGGGTTACTTGTTTAGACTATGTGAGGGGCATAACCAGTTCATGTAGATGGTGAACAGTTTTCTCGAAGAATGTTAGCACCTGGTTTGAGGCTAAAATGCCAGAGCTCCATATATATATATATATATATATATATATATATATATATATATATATATATATATATATATATATTTGTGTTTCTGTATTTTCATATGAAAATGACTGTAAACAAAGAGTGGTTTTTGTTTAGGTACTCTCTACTCTATCCACTGAGGAGGAATCATAGTGTATCAACTTGTGATATTTAGCTTCTTTTATATGTTCACAATCGTGGTTGATGTTCGCTATGGATGTATCTTTCATGTGCAGCTTCTCCGTCTTGCTTGGCTGAAGAGATTCATTCTCAGCTCTGGTCCTTGTTACATCATCTATGTTTTTTGAATTTTTTAGTAGAGATTCAGAGAACAAAGCTGCCACAAAAGACAACATTGTATATGTACCTAAACTCAAACCACTTCGTATTTAGTGATCCTTGTTTGTAAACCAGGACCAAACATATCAGTTCATTACACAATCACCAAAACAATCTTTGTAGGTGAAGACATACATCATTTAAAACACCAATACAAACATACATCTCAGAAAGATCCATCAAAGTTAAAAAAAAACACACAAGATGGATCTTGACGTTGGAATCAAATACAAGCATGTGCATTATGTTTTCCCATTTTTTCAGGATTATTCATCCTTTTCCTAGTTTACTAAAGAGTTAGCTATATATATATTCACCTGAAAAATCTTTTGAATCCCCTTGTGCACCAGAAGACGCCTTTTTTAAAAAACCAGCTCCCTTCACCGTGTTTTGTATGATCGTTTATGACTGCCAGAACAGCTCGGAGTCATCACTGTACAAGGAGTAATCTTGTATCTCGAGGTTTGCAACGTGCCAGTTTACAAGCTGGGACTGCAACACTTTGCACAAGAACAAAGCCACCGGGAATAACCACCATTCATTCTCGTCCCTGCATAAACAAACATGTAACATGTTAGTAGATATCACAAGAAAGAATGTGCTGTTAGGTTTGAACTTGAAGTATCATTATTACATGCTAATGTTCCAAGGCTGGAGATATGGAATCTTTTTCCCAGATGATGAGCCATGATAATGAATATATCCACACACAAATGCAACAACCTGAGATAAAAACAACAAGGCAAGTAAGAGAAGATTGAAGAAACTAGAGAAGACAGTAGCAATAAGTCACTTACAACATTGACCAAGGACGTGAGGTTCCACAATGCATAAACGCGAGTGCGTTCAGCAGACCGCCTTGGTCCGTGGCTAAACAAGGCACTGACTCCAGCAGGGAATGGGAAAATGATGCTGAGAGGTAAAACAAACAAAGCGAGAAAAACGTCCAGCATAGATATGGAGTAGAGTTGTAGCAGCGTGAGTAACATTAGTGTTACATCTCCTAGGAGAAGCACCGAGATAACTAAACCAACCAGGTCCTGATGGCCAACAGGTTTTGTGTTATGAATCAAGAAGGAGATGAGTGAGAGGACATCTTTTTCTTCTTTGAGAAACTGTAAGCTACCAATGTCTATGATTTCTCCACAGTCTCCATGCCTCACATGATTGATTGAGCTGCTTAGAGATTGTGTGTAATTCACATTCTCTGTTTCATTAACATTTATTGTTTCTGCCGTTTCATCTACAATGGTGTGAACAAGGATTCCATACTGGCAAGACGATGAAGGAGAAGCCTGAAACCTAGCTAGGTCAACACGTACACCATGTCTTTTCAAAGCAGGGTTACCATGAGTTTCAATCCATCTCATAACCGAGCGAAACGTGGACCTTAGTTTCCCTTGCTGAACTAGGCGTAGCTGAGCGTTCAGACCAGCAACAAAGCGGTACCAAGTGGTTGGTGAGACCAACTATTAAAAAAAGGTAAACTCAGTAACGATATTACAGTCACTGACACAACTCTACTTGATAAAGACAAGACCAACCTGGCTCAAAAGACTGGTTAGAATATCATCACTTTGGAGTGAGTAATAAGCCATGTAACTTCCATCTCCTCCAAAAACTAAAGTCATTGGTAATCTTTGATGAACCGGAGGAGGAAGATCGTTTCTCTTCTCGTCTCCACCAAGGAACAAATCTAGATGAGCTAGCATTAAATCAGGGCTAGCAGCTACCTGCACATTCACATCACATAAGCTATAGATGGTTGGTCCTTTGGTTTTCTTTCTAATAATTGGATATGCACCTTTAGCCCTTCATATAATGCTCTTGAACGACATGAGCGTAGACAAGAATGGTCATATTCTGATCGAACAAAGTCACGGAGTGTCTGAAATTTCAGCCTCCTGCGTGATTGCTGCCATGACCATGCAAGAGGATAGACAAGAACTGAAAGCATTATGTAAATAGCACCCTCCCACCATTGGTATGCAGCTATAGCATTGATCTCATCAACAAATCCATTAAAAGCAGCCTCATACCTAGAAAAAAAAATATCTAATGAGGAGATCAAAGCAAAATATAAAAATCAACAGTTAATGACTAACTTACACAATCTCTTTTATTTCCTCTGGGGGAGTATGTGAAAGGTGCCAAGGTTCACTAAAAGTATTAGGACCTAAGAAATATATCCTATGCATGTGTCCCTGTGATTCCTCCACTCTGCTTGTCTCCATCACCTTAATAAGATAAAACACAAATGTTAATTACAATGTTCAAGAAATCACTAGGTGGTGGCGTAGATGTAGATTATTCTTTAGGTTTAAACGCCTAAACCGACGTTTTAAAAATCATTCTAGAAAAATCGTTTCGTCTAGACTTGATTTGCCAACTAGGCGGACACCTAGGCGCCTTCACGACTGATTATTAGAGCACTGGTTAACTCTATAGGACAATCTAGAAAGTAATGTATGTTGAAGGGAACTAGATTTAGTTGTCTAGACTTTCAAAACTTAGGTATGTTCCATCCATATGATATCTTCTTTCAACTATAGCACTGAAGGGGCTCAATATAAAAGGTAAAGACTAAGCAAACCTCGTTCAGTGACTCTAAGAATGGAAATGAGTGATCAATCTGAGAGCCATGATGGGTTGCGCCAGCACCGTGTGCCTCCTCGCCACTAACGAATTTCATCCGGGCGACGCTGAAAACAAGTGCTAGTAGAAGGAGTACAACTACTAAAAGAATGCCAAACAACCAAGGTCCACCAAATGTGTATATTAACTCTTCAAGTGTAGTATAGCAATGTGGCATGTGGTATCTATCCGAAACGCATTGGTATGGACAAGGCGTTTCCACAACACCACCTGGTCAAGAAACAAGTAAACACACAACAAATGACTTGAGAATATAACAAACAATGACAGGAAAACACATTACTACACTTTTCATCGAAGTTATGTCATAGACAGATCACTGTTTCTCATACAAAAGTACCTCGAACAGTGACATAAACAGCACGATGGGGAATATCTCTAGCCGGACAAAGATGACAAAGAGCTTTATCTGATCCAGTAACATTCTTATAAGTTCCAGCTGGACATTCCTGTAGTAGATTGATGAAACATGTTAAACAAAATTTGGATAGAACCAAAAAATGTTATGGATAGAAACAGTGACACTTAAGAGAGTTCAACACTACCTTGCAGTATAGACCATAGAGCCCTTGTGGACAAGCTTTACCAGTCAAAGTTCCTGCCTCTCCAACGTTATCTTCACTAGCACCCAACCCTCCTCTGTTATTAATAGTGGCATCAGGTATCAGAGATTAGAGTGCCTATAACCAAAAAAGGATCCCAACACAGTGTGTTGTGTATGAACTGTGTTTTAACAAACCTTACATAAACTCTTCCCTCTACTTTGGCAATGTGATGATAGACATCACCAGTTGGAATGTCTGACCAATGAAAATGAATCCTTCCACCACTTCCTCCACCACCTCCCTTTAGACTACCATTTCCTCCAGTGCTTGATAGAATCGCTGACCTTGCTATGTCAAGTGTGCGCAAGAACAAAAGTACTGTTCCACCTGAACCACCACCAGGTCCTGGACTTGAATTACTTATGCCTCTCAGCGT
Organism: Moricandia moricandioides; assembly: GCA_905132885.1. Classification (NCBI taxonomy): domain Eukaryota; kingdom Viridiplantae; phylum Streptophyta; class Magnoliopsida; order Brassicales; family Brassicaceae; genus Moricandia; species Moricandia moricandioides. Next base: position 146,713 of record CAJHQQ010000014.1, on the reverse strand, counting down.
CTTCCTGGGACTTTCACCATCAGTTGTTATCGAGCCCTCAAGTGATAGGCTTGAAAGTGGGTGCTCAAGTGAACCAATCACTTCACAAATTACAATGAAAAAAAAACTTATTAGGAAGATAGTATACATTTCAAAAAGAGCAAGAAACATATGTAAGTGACTTTACCAATGATTCCTCCACCAGCAACTGAATCTTCTGACTCTTCATTTCCACTTCCACTGCCAAGTTCACACGGTAGATCTACATTTCCATAAGAATTACCACCCTCTATGCAAGTATTATTGTAACACCCGCTTCCACCTTTACCTCCATGTCCACCACCACTCCCAACACCGCTTCTCAGAAACTTACCTGTCCCAACTCCACCTTTGCAGCCTGTGTGCAATAGTTTAACCGGTTCACATTACAAATAAAAACGACAGAAAGTAGAAATGAGTATGTCTCCTTACCCATCCCGTCTGCAGTTATTGTTCCAGAGGAGCGTACAACTACAGTTCTTGCAAGATGGAAATGAACAACAGATCCTTTAATGAGACCTTCAACAGTAATATCCTCAACACGGCAAATCTGCAACAGAGACCAGTTAGAAACATACTTCGTTCATCATATTTTTTTCTGTAAATAAGCACCTGAAGAGTGAAGGGAAGAGATGAATTGACATTACAATCCTCTGGCGGGTGGAGAAGCTCAACAGGACAGTCTTCTCGGTGACAGTAAAGCTTTGGAGTACTTTAAAATAAACCAAACATCAAAAAAATTTTACAAGCTCAGTACAGCAAAACAAAATGTAATAAAAGATAAATGACTTTTGTAGAAGGTCTCATCCGAACCTTCGGAACTTACAGGCCACCAGTTGATGCATTCTGCAAAGGACCACGCAAAACCGCTCCAGCTCCAACCTTCACATATCATAAAAAACTATTAGTAAAGGATACCACCTTTTGTATTCTTACAAGTTTACCTATGTAAACTCATTATATCACAGGCATACAAAAGCACAATCCAGTTTATATTTCTTACCTGGATGCTATAAAACAGAGACAAAATTAGACGTTGCGCTTCTATGGTGTCTCCTGTGCCTGTTAGATTTAACAGACCCTGACCATGTACTCCAAGGTTTCCATTGGATTGTATCACAGATGAATCCTGCATAAAAGAAAAGAGCACATATAGAACATATCAAAGTTGTCTATAATTAAGCAGCTAGATGAAGAAATGATTATATGGTTAGAATACCTTGAGCACTAACAAGTTACTAATCTCTAGCATTGAAGTTCCCAAAATTGTCACACCACCACCATCAATAAACATCCTCGACTTCAGCATCAAGAACACCTTCACATTCATTCGCAAAGCCCCAAACACCTGATGGGTAGCATAGTGATCCACATACATGTAAGAAAAAAAAGAGAGCTAATATTCAAATTTTAGTATTAGTCATGTACCTTGATAGCAGAATTGCTCATTAAGAGTTCCTCTGCAAATAATTCAAATTCTGAAGAAGCATAACGAGGAAGACCAAAGTTTAACTCTCCACCATTTGACAAACTTATTGATCCTTGAACCTGTACAACCAGTTCATAGGAAACAATCACATGGCTTCAGTGAATCAAAAGATGAAGTTTAACAAGTCAAGAATCTTATCTAATTTTTTTACAAACCTGGACACGGCTCCAACGCAAGGGAACATCAACTTTGGCCATATTTTGGATATACAAATTAGTGAAAAGGCGATGGTAAGGGAACTCCAGGAGAAGAGTGTCTGTATATGTTGTCTTATTCTCGTTGTCTATAGTTAAGCTCTCTGAAATAACATCATACATTGTCCCAGCAGCTCCTGCATTTTCTTGACAACCAAAACTACTACCTCCTACAAAAACAAAAATTTACAATTGAGCTGTCACTAATATATTTAATCAAAGAGGGGGACCATCAAGATGACTTCTCAAGAAACTTCACAACAGAGTATCATCATCATCACATTATCTATTTAAGGAATGGTTATACAGCCAAACTGAAGCCTAACCATGGACAAAGATTTTAGGGTTAGAATGACGGTTGAATATATGGACTGATACACGTCCTCCACCTCCACCTGCATAACCATCACCTCCAGACGCACTTATACGACCATTCCCTGCCCTGTGGCATGAACCAAAACAGTATTTTCAGGTTTCAAATCTCCAACCAAAGGAGCTATTTGCACCTAACCTTTCTAATTTTCAGTTCTCATTCTTCACTAGGGGTGGGCACGGATTGAATATCCGGGTATTTGCAAGTATTCGTGATTCGATATGTTTCGTCCGAATAATCAATTATCCGATTCGATTCGATCCGTAGTCATCCAGATATTCGGTGTCTCGGATATCTTGAAAATTTAGGTTTTGAACCGGATATCTGATTAGATCCGTAAAAATAAAATACAAATCTAAAAATAAATAAAAAATCCAAAATAATATAAAATAATATTATTTTATTACAAAAATAAAATTTTAATTAATTTGAAATTTTTTAATAACTAATAGAATAAATTTAATAATAAAATATAATATTCATATATATAATTATTTAAATATATGTATATATATATATGCATATAACAGATTGGATATCCGTTCTTGAAAATATTAGTATTTGTAATTTACTTTGTTTTTACGTATATTGTATTTTAGTATTTGCTTTGTTACGTAGAGTTACAGATATCCAGATTTTTCGGTTCGAATCGAAACGGATAACGAATCAAATCCAAATTTACGAATATCTTGCCCAACCCTTCTTCACTACCAAAGCAAACCAAGGTGACTTCAAAAATGGAAGATGTTAAATGCAGCAATAGCTATAAGGTCTAAGCTTTTATAACCTAAAGACCTTTGCATTTGGTGACCACCAACCACCAAATGTGGAAGCAGAAGAGTCAACTCTTTAACTTATTTTTTTTCTTAACATCACTAAACATATGCAAAGTTTTAAGAAATCTAAACACTTTCCCATTAAAGAAAGAGTGAAAATGACAAAAAGAGAAAAAAGAAGAAAAGAGTTTTACATTTTATGTGCCATGACGAAGACACTGCCGCCTGACCCACCACCACCTTTAACTCCACCACTGGCCCCATCAGCCAAAACGCTGCCGTTTAACCCCACACACCCTACCACCTCCAACACCACCTTCCCGCCGCCACCTCCACCGTAGTCAACCTCATTGCTCGTGGACCCACCTCTGCTCCCATAAACCTCCGGCTTCTCAAGAGCCGACCAACCGTACACATCACCGCCCCACACATCCTCCGGAACCTTCGCCGTCGTATCAGTCAAGCAGCATGCACCTCTTCCACCGTATCCCCCACCGGCTCCTTCAACTCCCTCCGGCGTACCGCTCGTCCCCTCCGGCGGTTCCCCCGCCAAACCGGTCGTGTCCACCACCGAGCCAATCGCGAAATCAGCGTTCTCCGCCGCGAGACGGAAGGCTCCGGCGATGACCGTCGAGTTCTCAGCCAATGAGAAGTTCCCGGAGACGTTGACTGTAACCGAACATCCCGGAAACTTGCAAACCAATCTCACGCCGGGCAAGACGTGGAGGTTTCCCTTACCGGAGATGTAAAGGTCACGTGTGAGATTCAAATCGGCTACGAGCTTACACGTGGAGTCCAAAGAGCCAACGCCTCCTAAGTCATCGACACATGAAAGGGAGGATTCGTCATCAGGGTGAGGCTCCGGCGCCGGCGGGTTGTGATATCCGTCGATGAGTTTCGGATTTGTGGAGACGAAGTAGATGATGATGATGAAGAAGAAGGTGAAACGGAGATGGAATCTCACCATTTTGAATTGGAATTAGAATCATGTAGAGATGAGAGAAGCCATTATGATTACACCAATCTTAACCGCTGCGTCTCTATGAAAATTCAAATTCAAATTCTGATTTTATACGAAGAGACAGAACAGATGTTTGAAGATTTGGTGATGCTCTGTGTCTGAACAGAGGAGGAGATAGCTTGCTTTATGTCTAGAGAGAGAGAGAGAGAGAGAGAGAGGCGCGTTTTGTTTGGTAAAATGGTGGCGAGATTTTAAAAAAACTATTAGCTTTCGCGTTACACGTGAGACTTTCTTTTTATGTTAACCAGTGAATTTATGACATGTGTTTATGTAAACGACCAAACTGAATTAAAGACCTTTGGTTTGGGTCTTCAAACTTTACTTAGTGTGTTACAAATAAAAACACTACTACTTATTTTAATTTAATTAATCCTTACGTTACAATATAATTTAAAATATATTCTCTTTAACTATTTTTCATGTTAATTTTTCTCTAAAATAATAAATATATATATTATTTATTTGTAAAATAGTTATGTAGTGATTGTAGCGGTGGTTAGAGTCTTTCACAAGAAATTACTGTAAATTCATAATGATTGACCAATGTTAATGTCTTAAATAGTAAAAATGTTCGATGCTCCCGGTTGTAAAAAAAAGGTTTTCACTAATTTCACAAATCATATTGGGTATTTTTATTTTGTGTTTTAATTGTTTCAATGAAATATAATAACTTTTTGAGACAAAGAAAATACTTCAAATTAGGTTCAATAGCAATATGAAAAAAAAATTCACTCATTGCTGACTCTAGAACACAATGTGCCAAAGTTTCACTATACCATTTTTTCAAGTTTAGGGTTCTTTTTTCAAGTTCAGGGGTTGCAATATAATTTTCTGACATGACCTTATGGATTAATAATTGTGGCATGTTAAAACTTAGAAAATAAGAAACAAACTAAATTAAGTTGGAGAAACTAGAAATCTAGGTTACGTATTTATATAAGAAAACGAAACCCAAAGTAATGACGAGGGTTTTTTGCTAAAGTGATAGTTTAACGGTTAATCAAAGAGGGTCCAATTGAGTACTAATCTTTCTGATTATTATTTTTGGAGTGTATTTTATGTGTTGGAGAATAATGTAGATAATATTTTGTCACGTTTAATGATAAACTATTGATTACCAAACTAAAAGGGATAATGACGACAATAATGTGGGAAGTAGTGACGGATCTACTTAAAGGGGATACTTTGGGGTTGATTAGTCATGAAGCTATGTTACATTACGTACGTGTGGCTTTGCAAAACCGACATCAAGCCAAATGGCAGGAGAATATATTGACTTTTATTCAACGTGTTTGGTTTGTTGAGGATTCCTCAAAGACGTTGCGTGTTGGTGCGTTACCACGATTAGCACGAGCTTTACATTTTTTTGTTTCGTTTGGGGGTGACATCTATTCTATTAAAATAGGATCATGACCTATTGATAAATGTTTGGTCAAACTATTTATTACATTACACTATTCTATTAAAATAGGATCATTGACCTATTGATAAATGTTTGCTCCAACTATTTATTACACATGTATTACTCTTTTATATTCATAATATTAAATTTTTATATTATTAATAAATAAATGATTAAACATAAATATAATTATTAAAAAAGATAAATATAAAAATTATTTTTTATAAAAAAATTAAAACAAAATATGTACCCGCCCTTTTAAAGGGCGGGTGAAAATCTAGTTTTATGTTAAAAAGGAACAAAGCTTAGCATATGAGCAAGGCTTTCTACGTTGTTGTTTTTAATAGATTTTATAACGTGTGTTTTATATTACCTAACAAGATGTTGATCTAATCGTGGAACTTGCCAACTTACGAGAGACTTGTGAGATTAACCATATTAACATGGTCAAATATACGTATTCAGGACCGGTGCTGCGGAAACCTAACGAAACATTCAAGTATATCTTCCATTTCTTTCTTAAGAAACTACATTGATATATGTTTCCAAATTTATAAAACAATTATGACAAATTGATGAGAGTAAAGAACACAAAGTGTTTATGAAAGAATTATATTAGACTCTCATAAGAATAAAGTACAAGATGCATAGACTTATATAATGAAATATCAAACCTAATTTCCTAAACTAATATGGATTCGTATATTAGATAAATGTTAACTTTATATTCTTCTTGTTCTTTACAGATTTCTCTAGATTCATCTCGATCTTCTAGATCTTTCTTTATCTTCTTGTTTTTCATAATATTGATATGGTCGATCTCATCGATCTCCCAATAACAAATATGTAAAAGAAAATTTTATATTAAAATATTTACAAGCTGTATCAATAATTGCACTGAGAAATCAAAATCAGTATGTGTTCTACGTTTGTGAAAAATAATTGAATTATCTTTTCTTTGGAAGATTGACAATTATTAGATGGGCTGGAATGATTGTCGAGTTGGACTAACACTCCAATGATAGATGAGATAATCTAATAATTGTAGTCCACTGGCCTTGTAACAGAAGTTGACCTCGAGAACAATTGATTTGTTTTTTCTTCTGATTATCATAAACAGGATTATTTTGAAGTGAAATTCATACATAGTATGGGACATGGAATATTTTTTGTCATTTGAAAGGTTTTAAGGTGACATTTATAACATGACTTCTTTGAATAGATATATAAAAATATAAAAATATTTTATTTAATATAAATAAATATACAAAATGCAAAAAAATAATATAGAACTTTGAAGTGCGGATAAAAAAACATAAAAAGTATGTTGTTTTATGCATATATAGATTCGTTTAAAAATCAAATACAAATCTAATATGACAAATATATAATAAGAAGCGATAAATATATGTGACGGTTTAAAATAAATAATTAATTACGATATGTAATCTATAAAATTGTTGTATTTAAAATATTTATATAATTTTTTAAATATATATTTAAGTTAAAAATATATGTCATTAATAATATAAAATAAATATCTATAAATGTATTAATGAAATTAAACATTCACACCACGGTTTGCGCGGATCAAAATAAACCAAATTAATGTTAAAAGTCTTAAGTTCTAACGCTGGACTGTGAATCATTTAACCATTACTTGGTAATTTTACACATGATTTAAGTTGACTAGCGATTAAACATATCGTGGAGGACGTATGAATAAATATTTGAATAATCATGGCACGAAATCATGATTGTATTATGATACGTCTGGAGTTTGGTAAATGCTAATGGTGTTCTTTTTAATTATTTTGGGTTTAATTAGTTCTAGCTATGATTCTGCTTAGTAACTCGTATATAAATATTTGTGTAGAAACCAGTAGACAACACACAAGTTGAAAACGATGTTATCTGTAGTGATAATCGAATTATAACTAATGAGAATTTTTTTTTAAAAAAAAGGAAATGTGTTATGAATATTATGTGATGTCCATTAAGGAAAGTCTTAGATTTACTTGATTGTCAAGTCTACTTGTTCTCCAAGTTCTACTTGGTCTCCAAGCTATTGTAATCCTATATAAAGGACTCATTACTCATTGAATAAGACACATCAATTCCTCTTTTCTCTTTTCTACTTACAACACGTTATCAGCACGAAGCTCTAGCGATCTTGAATTAATAGGTATATATTTATTTTTCTTTATGTAGTATCTTTTGTATGTGATTCATTCATTCTTCAGATCATGCTTATTATCAATTCATGGTTTGTAAGAATGGATTCATAATGAATAACATACTTAGCTGATTGAGTTTAAAAGTGTTTACTCGACAATATGATTTGACCTTTTCAAGGAATGAAAATCATTCGATCTTAAAGGGATCGTGTCGTTATTTCTGACTTTATCAGCCAATACTCAATCTTCTGACTTCATATTTGTATTTATGTTAATTTATGAAGTTAACAAGTCATCTTCTCATTACATATAAGTTTACTTACTGCATATATATAGTTCACATTATATTTACTTGCTACATATAAGTAATTCACGTTTCATATTATTAATTTAATTTATTATTACCGTTGTATATAGTATTGTAACCTTTGTACATTAATTAAGTTGGCATGATAAGGCATGTAATAGCATTATACGGCTGCATCTCATAATTAAGTTGGCATTATACATTACGGCTGCACCTCATAATTTTTTTTTAAGGTTGTAAAATTGGTAATTCAATTGTTTGTGGGTTTATATGACAACTTGTGAGAAAAGTTTATGCATTAAACATTAAATATTGATATTGCCATATAAGTTGTACGCAAATATATGCATTTATAGTTTATTTACTTTTTTTAAAAAATGATTGCTTTATCTTATTTTATTTAATTTTATTTAATTATTATTTTATTTCAGTGAACTATGTCGAATTTTACTAGTCTTGAATTCGAAGTTCTTGATATCACTGGAAACAACTATTTGGCTTGGACATTAGATGCCGAGTTTTCCCTTAGTGCAAAGGGACTTGAAGCTACAATCCTAGAAGGAAATGAAGCTCAAAGCCAAGATAAAGCAAAGGCTATGATATTGCTTCGTCATCACCTCCATGGAGGTCTCAAGAATGAGTACTTAACTGTGAAAGATCCACAAATTTTGTGGAACAACTTGAAAGAAAGGTACGACCACCACAAAACTGTGATTTTACCTAAAGCTCGTTATGAGTGGACACATCTGAGATTACAAGACTTCAAGTCTGTAAGTGATTACAACTCAGCCTTGTTCAAAATTACCTCCAAGTTGGAGTTATGTGGAGAAAAAAATCACGGAAGCTGATAAGTTAGAGAAGACATTCTCTACTTTTCATGCAAATAATGTTGTCCTACAGACACAATACCGTGAAAAGGGATTTCAAAAGTACTCCCAACTTATATCTTGTCTCCTTGTGGCTGAGCAAAACAATGAGCTTTTGATGAAAAATCACGGACTACGTCCAACTGGTTCTGCTCCATTCCCTGAAACGAATATGACTGAACAGAACAACACTGGCCGCAAAAATGGCTACACTCGTGGTCGCGGTCATGGTCGCGGACATGGTCGTGGAAATACACGTGGACGTGGATATGGTCAACTTCGAGGCCGAGGAGTTTCTTTTAAGAACTCTAACTCTCACCAGAAGTGAGAAAAGAAAGATGGTAACAAACAAACAAATGAATGTTACCGATGTGGAAGTAAAGACCATTGGCCTCGTACATGCCGTACACCAAAGCATCTTGTTGAACTCTATCAACAATCACTAAAACAAAAAGGAAAGAATGTGGAAACAAATATGGTGTACGAAGGTGGAGAAGATGACTTTGATTTTGGTGATGCCACTCACCTTGACCTTTCCGATTTTCTCAATGACGAAGAGAAAAAGTGATTAAGCAATAGCTATTTAAAAGATGCTTTATTTTATTTATTTATTTCCTTTTAGCTATTGGTTTTTGATTTTTATTTACTATGGTGTTGTTTCTTTTGCATTAATGAATTTAATCTATTTTATTATTTATATGAGATTATAATTCATTTTATTTATTTATTTGAAAAAAATGGATGGTGGAGATTTATGCTTGGCATACAGTGCAACTAGTCACACAATTCTGAAAAATAAGAAGTATTTTTCACATTTAATAAATAAAGAAGCAAGTGTGAGCACTATAACAGGTAGTGCAAAGATAATTGAAGGCTCTGGAAGAGCAAATATAATATTGCCTATGGGAGCACAACTCGAAATTGTTGATGCATTGTATTCCCCAAAGTCTCAAAGAAACTTATTGAGTTTTAAGGATATTCGCAGAAATGGATATCATATTGAGACTATGAATGAAAGAAATATTGAGTTTCTTCATATTACAAGTATTATTCATGGTTCTAAGAAAGTAGTAGAAAGACTACCAGCATTCTCCACTGGATTGTACTACACTAAAATTAGTACGATTGAGGCAAATGCCATAGTAAACCAGAAGTTTACTGAAAACATTACTGTTTGGCATGACCGGTTAAGCCATCCCGGTTCAACAATGATGCGGAAAATAATCACAAATTCATGTGGGCATCCACTGAAGAACCAAAAGATTCTTCCTAATGATTATTCATGTGCTGCTTGTTCACAAGGCAAATTGATCATAAGGCCTTCACCAGCCAAGATAATTCATGAATCAATCAATTTTCTGGAACGTATTCAATGAGACATTTGTGGGCCGATTCACCCACCATGTAGAACTTTTAGATATTTTATGGTCCTAATTGACGCATCAACAAGATGGTCACATGTCTCTTTGTTATCAACTCGCAACCTAGCATTTGCGAGACTACTTGCTCAACTGATCAAATTACGAGCACATTTTCCAGATTTTCCTCTAAAGACAATTCGTCTAGATAATGCTGGTGAATTCATGTCTCAGGCTTTTAATGATTATTGCATGTCTATTGGAGTAAGTGTTGAACATCCTGTGGCACATGTTCACACACAAAATGGTTTAGCTGAATCGTTAATTAAACGTCTTCAGTTGATTGCTAGACCATTGCTCATGAAATCAAAACTTCCAGTCTCTGCATGGGGGCATGCTATATTACATGCAGCAGCATTGATCCGTATAAGGCCAACTAGTAATCATAAATTCTCCCCATCACAATTGATTATGGGTCAAGAGCCAAATATTTCCCATCTTAAGATATTTGGATGTGCAGTATATGTTCCTATCGCTCCACCACAGCGATCTAAAATGGGACCTCAAAGGAGGCTAGGAATATATGTTGGATATGATTCTCCATCAATTATTAAGTATTTAGAGCCATCTACAGGGGATTTATTTAAGGCCCGATTCGCAGACTGTCATTTTAATGAGTCTGTTTTTCCATCATTAGGGGAAGAGAATAAACAGTTGGGAAAAGATATTAATTGGAATGAATTATCATTATCTTATCTTGATCCTCGAACTAAAGAATGTGACTTAGAAGTCCAAAAGATAACTCATTTGCAAAACTTAGCAAACCAGTTGCCAGATGCATTTACTGACCCAAAAAGAGTGACCATGTCACATATCCCAGCTGTAAATACTCCAGTTAGAATGAATGTCCAAGAAGGACAAAATCAATTTGCTAATGAGTCTAAGACACGCCTGAAGCGTGGTAGACCTATCGGTTCTAAAGATAAAAATCCTCGAAAAAGAAAAGGAGCAGAAATTGGCAATAATGAAACCGAGGTAATAGCTACGAATGAAAAATCTCCAGAAGAGAACATGACACAAGAAGAAATTCAGGTACCTGATAATGAAGAGATCTCAACTAACTATGTCATGTCTGGAATAAAATAGAACCGAAAGCAAATCGACGTCGATGATATTTTTGCATACAATATAGCAGTTGATCTTATGGATGAGGATCAAGAACCAAAATCTATTGAAGAGTGTACACGAAGAAGTGATTGGATAAAATGGAAAGAAGCAATAGATGCTGAATTAAGATCTCTTGCAAAGAGATCAGTGTTTGGACCTGTAGTCCGTACACCTAAAGGTGTAAAACCAGTGGGATATAAATGGGTTTTTGTGCGAAAGAGAAATGAAAATGGTGAAATTGTGAGATACAAAGCACGTTTAGTTGCACAAGGATTTTCACAAATACCTGGAATTGATTATGAAGAGACATACTCTCCTGTGGTGGATGCTACTACATTCAGGCTCCTTATCAGTCTGGCGATAAAGGAAGGACTTGATTTACGCTTAATGGATGTAGTCACAGCTTACTTATATGGCCCACTGGATACTGATATTTACATGAAAGTCCCAGAAGGATTTAAATTGCCAGGAGCAACAAATTCTAATTCTCGAGAAAGTTATAGCATAAAGTTAAATCGATCTCTTTATGGACTGAAACAATCAGGACGTATGTGGTATAATCGCTTAAGTGATTACTTGTTGAAAGAAGACTATAAAAATGATCCTATCAGTCCATGCATCTTTATAAAGAGATTTGAGAAAGGATATGTTATAATTGCAGTGTATGTTGATGATTTAAACATTATTGGGACTCCCGATGAGATTTCAATTACAATGGAATACTTGAAGAAAGAATTTGAGATGAAAGATCTTGGAAAAACAAAGTTTTGTTTGGGACTACAAATTGAGCACCTCAAGAATGGAATCTTAGTGCATCAAGAAACTTACACATAAAAGGTGGCTAAATGATTTTCTATGGATCAAGCCCATCCTTTGAGTAGTCCTATGGTTGTAAGATCACTCGATGTGAATAAAGATCCATTCCGCCCTAAAGAGAAAAATGAAGAAATTCTTAGTCCTGAAGTACCATACTTAAGTGCAATAGGGGCATTAATGTACCTTGCCAGTCATACAAGACCGGATATATTATTTGCAGTGAATTTATTGGCAAGGTTTAGTTCATGCCCGACTTGAAGGCATTGGAATGGGGTAAAACATATACTTCGTTACCTCCAAGGTACGAAAGACATGGGTATATTTTTTCCTAACCCATCCACAGAAGATTTGATTGGTTATGCAGATGCTGGGTACATGTCTGATCCCCACAATGCTAGATCACAAACAGGATATGTTTTTACTTATGGTGGAACTGCTATCTCTTGGCGTTCGATGAAGCAAACCATTTCAGCAACTTCTTCTAACCACGCAGAGATTTTAGCCATTCATGAAGCTAGTCGAGAGTGTATATGGTTAAGATCTGTCATTCAACATATACGAGAAGATTGTGGTCTATCTACAGGGAAAGAAGCTCCAACAATCATGTATGAGGACAATGCTGCATGTATCGCACAACTCAAAGATGGATACATCAAAGGAGACAGGACAAAACACATTCTACCAAAGTTCTTTTTCACACATGATCTACAGAAGAATGGCGATGTTCGTGTTGTTCAAGTTCGTTCAAGTGACAATTTGGCTGATTTATTTACCAAGGCGCTACCCACTGCTACTTTCAAAAAGTTGGTTTATCTTATTGGATTACGTCGTCTCAAAGATCTTGACGTATGTACACTATCTTATAGTAATTGCGCGCTGCACTATTTTTCCCTTAACCATGGTTTTTCCTATTGGGTTTTCCTGGTAAGGTTTTTAACGAGGCAACATATACGCGCATAATAGACATCAAGGGGAAGTGTTATGAATATTATGTGATGTCCATTAAGGAAAGTCTTAGATTTACTTGATTGTCAAGTCTACTTGTTCTCCAAGTTCTACTTGGTCTCCAAACTATTGTAATCCTATATAAAGGATTCATTACTCATTGAATAAGACACATCAATTCCTCTTTTCTCTTCTCTACTTACAACAAAATGATTGTTTTACTTTGGTTTTACCCTTCATGCATGTTAACACATCATAGTTGTACCTTTTTGACGAATCAGCGGTTTTGTTAGTTCTTAAGATATAACCGGATCGAATTTACTGGTCCGACCGGTCGGTCCGAATTTAAAACTACTCCAATTCTCAAAGGGCAAGATCGTCTATTCTAGTTTCTTCCTTACTCCTCCGTAAAGCATCACCACGATCAGAAGCAGAGGAAGGAGAATCGTCGGGGAAGGAAGATGGTGAACTATGTGCTTAAAATCACGGCAGATCTCGAGAATCTCACTAATCTCCAGCCTTCCGGTGGCTGCGACGATCCTAACTTCCCTTACCTCTTCAAGGTTATCCCAGGCTTCGATTCTCATTCTTGCTTTATTAGGGTTTTCTTTTCACTGTTTCTTAACGGTTCTTCTCCATTACTTGGGCAGCTCATGGTACTTGTAGGAATCAATAAAGCTTAGAACTTTAGGGTTTCAGACTTTCAGTTTCGCCTTGTGAATTGAATCTCTGTCTTTTATATCAAAATCCATCGAACTGAGCTTGATTAGGGTTTACTTGGTGGTTTGATTGATGACTTGGCAATTCTTCTCCATTGCTTGGACTGCTCATGGTACTTGTAGGGTTTTAGTAAAGCTTAGATCTTTCCTGTTTAGGGTTTCAGTTTCGCCTTGTGAATTGAATATCTTTGTAGCTTGATGGATTTATTACTTTTGAGTCTTCTTCAATGATGATGACACAGTAGATGATTCTCCTAAGTCTCCTTGTTGTTCCTGCTCGTGTGTATGCGTATACTAACGTAATATTTTGATGTGTGTAAAGTTGAAATGTGAAAGATGCGGAGAGGTGACGCAAAAAGAAACATGTGTGACTTTGAATGAGACGTTTACTCCTCCTGGTGGCAGGGGTACTTGTCATCTTGTTCAGAAGGTAATTATTCATCTCCACTCTTTTATAATATGCATGTTTGAGAACGTTTTTTGTGTGCTTTTGGGTTTAAGTTTGATGGATTGTCTTTGTGAGTTGTTCTAGTGTAAGTTCTGTGGAAGGGAAGGGAATGTAACAATGATCCCAGGGAAAGGTCGACCTTTAACTCTTGAAGATTCTGAGGCTGGAGAGCATGCTCCTCTTATGGTCTTTGACTGTCGTGGCTATGAGCCTATTGATTTCGGCTTTGGTGGGTTTTGGAAAGCTGAAGCTGTAAGTTCGTTACAATCACGCATAGTTTTTTGATACCTTACAACAGTGGTCTGGACAAAGAACTCCAAGCTTTATATCTAGTGTAAGTCCTTGATGCTCAAATACTACTTTAAGCTCTCATGAATTGTCATTTTTTGGGCCTAATCAGGAATCTGGAACCAAATTTGATGAGATTGATTTGTCGAGCGGAGAGGAGTTCACGGAGTATGATGAGAAGGGCGAGTGCCCGGTTATGATATCAAACTTCCGTGCAAGCTTCACCGTCACCAAGTAAAAGTCAGGCGATTCTTGTTCGATTTTCTGATTTTGTGTGTGTAAAAACCATGAGAAGATTATTACTCAAGTTCTAATAAAGTTCCTATGCTCTGAAACTTATTCGCCATGTTCTTCCTCTGTTCTGCTACAAAAAAAACATCCAGAGTTTGAGAATTGCAAGGAGAACATATATCAAACAAACATGTATACATTAACTTTAGCTTCTACACGCATTTGTACAGCACAAATGGATAACTTGTAGTTTACACACTTGAAGGGATATATAGGTTTGAAACGTTCAGTTCATAGAGATTTAGCACGTAGTTATAGTTTGGTGAAAATTTAATGCTATATGATAGTTTCGTGGAGAAATAGATCGTTAACCCTCGTGATTTAAATGTTATTATCAATTACATAAGTTTGGAAACAAAAAAAAATGAATTCTTAAGGTAATAGTTCCAGTTATTATACAGATATTCCCATGATGTGTGTCCAAAATGTCAACCTCCTTGTTGCTTTTATCTCACTGACACACACCACTTCTAACATCTCTTAAATAATCACACGACTTAACATACAACGGGTAGATATAGATACATACGCATACAATCACACTCATAGAAGTCTCTGAGTAAGCTGGTGTGTCATCCATCTTTCATTAGTCTTTACTTGTTTTTTTCACAAGTGGGTTTGGTCTCTTGTTGAGAGAGAAAGACACACGACAGAGATATCATCAACCTTAGCGGTCGGATATTTCTGTCTCCACGCATTAGTGGCCGCCTCTGTCACTGCGTTCGCCGCTCCTGCCTCATTCACCGACTCCATCACCACCTTAGCCACTTCTTCGTTACTAAGCACGTCCCACACCTTCACAACACACAAGAGACATAATAAAATCATTATTAATTATTATTTACATGGATCATACTGTTCAGTTGTTAATTTTAAATTAGGAATTTAGTTTATGATCAAGAAAACCTTCAACGAATGGGCCTAAGGAGAAAATAGTTGTGAACTAATTTTCATATTTTGGTTCAGTTTTTTTGAATAATAGTTACCAAGGTAAGCCCTAACCTATATAAACTGGTTTGATATGGTTTTAATTGCGGTTCAAAGCTAATTTTTAATCAAGTACTAGTATATACGTACCCCATCGGAAGCAAGGAGAAGAAACTGGTCACTAGAAGTGATTTGATGCGTAGAGACTTCAGGAGTTGCAATAACACCGTAGCTTTTAAGGACAAAGTCACCTAAAGCCCTAGACATGGCTAGGCCTGGTCGGTTTTCATGTGGAAGCCATACTCTTAAAATATGAGGCTCTGACTCTAAAGCTAACACCCTTCCATTGCGTTTCCTTATTCTCTCTGCTTCACCTACAAAAATCAAATAACCAAAAGATGATTACCATAGAGAAACATTTGTTTGCAAACATGACTTTATATCCATAGTATCACAAACTTACTTGGAACACTAGGCTTTAGGTCACTGGTCAACTGAACCACCTTCGTTTCTCCATCTTCATTTGTTCCAATCATAATAGCTCTTGAATCTCCTAGGTTTGCCACCATCACTTGGTTTCCCTGTTCAAATATGGTTGTTTAATATTATAACAATATGATTCTATATATCATTTTACATATCATAAAACATGAAACTAGATAGAGATTTGTTTTATTAGTTTTTTTATTCCGATCTGGTTTAAAACCATCTCAAATTTAAGTAATAAAATTGTTTGTTGAAGTAAAACAAAACACATAAACAATTGATTCAAAACAGTACTTAATATGCAAATTTTGTAAGAATATTACACGTTTTATAACAACTTACATGTTTAACGGCGAAAACAGCAGCAGTTCCGGAAGAAGAGCAATCAAGAGTGTTCTTAAGTTTAAGTATTCTTTTGTCCATGGCCAAACACGTAGTTTCACAGATGAGTTTCCAGTCTCGAGTCACTGAATGATTATTCATATGACCTAACAATAAAGATGGCAATTGGTTTCTTACAATCTTGCTCACCAATTCACCCTTCTCTCCATGCCCATCAAACACTCCACATAAGGCTCCTTCTTCTGTTCCATATCCCTACAGTTTTTTTTTTTCATTCATGCTATTAGAAAAAGTTGCTTTGGAGAAACAAATATTTACATTTCTGAATATAAGATTATTTTAAAGGAAAATGTTAATGACTATATTGAAACAATACCAAGTGGAGTATGGCAGCATCTTGATTGAAGCCCTTGCCTCCAGCTAAAGACGAGACAGAACCTAAGTCTTGAGGAAACTCATGTTGTTCAGAGTATAAAACTGCACTCTCTTGTCCATAATCATTTATCTCGTAAATCTGATTTCTATCTGTTGATCCTCCTGAGGATAAACAAAAACAAAATCCCATTTTTTGTTTTTTTTTTTTTTGTTTTTTGTTTTGTTTTGTATATATGTGAAACGAGAGGAGATAAAAGAAATGAAAGAGTTTGATACACGACTTTGCTTATGCATATACCCATCTTTATATAGACTTTGTGAATCTTAATCAGGAATATATAAATATGTAGTTATTGTATATATTATTTGTATATTCACCTCGATGACTTGTATCTTTGAAGCACTTAGAAAGAATGAATCAGTTCCAGGCGGTTGATCTATATTCTACTATTGGTTAACCATTTTGTCAATCAGATACATCTCTAAAATTAAATATTTTATAAAATATATATTTTTTCGTCGGCAGAATATAGTTATTTCAGATGTACCATTTACTCACATTTAACATGTAGATATACAATATTTTTATTTCTTATCATATATAAAAATGAAGCAACATAATTTTTTTATTTGTGTTTATCTTTGCTTTTTATTAAAAAAAACATAAAACTTCTAAAATATACAGAGAGTTGTTTTTAAGGAAAATTTAATATGATAGTTTGTGAGCATAATTTATTTTTATGTTGTACATAGCTAAATCCATAGGACCGATCTAAAATATATTAATTAATGTATAAAAGCAAACATAATATAAAATACCAAAGCATTAGTTTCTGCATAGAGGATTCCTAATAATAGATTGATGGCGTCAACTAGAACAAAAGAATAAGTCACATGAGTCGACCGTGGAATGAGATACTCATCATACTCCTCATTATTTGAAATGGCAGTTTAAGAATATAATATAGCTTCTTTAATTTATAAGACAATTATGTGGCTCCTGTGGCACTGACAACGTATTACAACTTACATAAAACCTTATTTAGATGAATATATTATCTGGACCATCCCAAAATTCTATTGAAAGGGCACACGGTACGGTGGCGTGACGTGTGATTAGTATCTTGATTAAACTACTAATTGGTTTATTCAAGAATATTAATATGAGTTTCAAGTTATTGATAAATTTACCAATGGAACTCCTGTTCTTTGTCATTGCCAACAAGTTAGACGCATAAAATATTGTATTCGCATTTTTGGTTGTCAACTATATACTTAGTTAAATGAAAAGTCATGTGTCCAAATATGTGAACAGAGAAAGTTTGCTAATAATATAAACTAAAAAATTAAAGTAATGTATAAATTGAGGATTACATAGACCAACAAAAAACCAGACATATTAATAGATGAGTTAGTATTCTTAATTACTTATCAAATATTATGATCTTCCAAAGTTTCAAGTAAAGCCTTAGCAGTTGGCAAGACTCATCTCAGATGAAAAATAAGATGACAACGACGAACATGTGAAAACTAAACGAACTAGTGGGGAAAATTCACACCAAACCCTAATTATAGTTCAAGCAGATCATCAATACTTCATCAAATGACACAATAATGTCTATTATTGTGTTACAATACCATACTCTTAGAGCAACTTATTAACTTTAACAAAGTTTTACAATGAATTAAAATGATATTTGTCATTTTTCTTAAAATTATAAACAAAAGGAGGATTTATAAATAAAAATGACGTATGTACTTTGTAAGTAAAGATTAGGCCGGCCCCTCCTGACCTTTTGGACATATCAAGCGATACAACTTCGTCAACTCTCACATCCTTTTTATTCAATAATTGTAATTTGTATATCCTTTGTTTATACATCAATGAACTAGTTGGTTTCCTATTGAGAACTATATTTAAAAAACAAACTTATCGATGACGTGAAAAGAATGATAATATATTTTGCTACACTTTCCTTGATCTCAACTGTAAAATTGCCTACCTTTATAATTTAGTTTATATATCATATATAGTTCTAGAACTTTAATTTGATAAATATTCTAAGATAACTTTTTTTTTTAAATGACAAAAATAAATTTTATTAAAAGATGTAAATATACGTTACCTTTAAAATTAACTAATTTATACTTAAGTTTTAGATTTATGTAGTATAGTTTTGGAGTTGATGTGTATAACTAAAAAGATAGTAAAATAAATATTAAAATTTTCACAATAAAAAATATTATTTCGATTATTTTCTCAAAAATTATTTTGGTGACAAAACTTAAAAAAAAAAACTATTTAAAAAATTGTCTTTTTAATTTAGCCAAAACACTAACACAGTATATCATCGATTAGATGTTTTTTTTTTCTTGAAATACATCGGTGAGAAGTATATTGTCTGCAAAATTATAATAAGCAGACGAAACCTTCTGGCATGGTGGGTTTGTGAGATGTAAAGTCAAACATAACAATTTTTTTGTTGTTTTGTTTTCATAGACTACCCGCCCACTCAATTAGAGAGGCACATGATGTGTCACCTTGTAGGATTCCAATCTTTGATTAATTGGATTCCCAATTTAATAATTTAGTCAAACGTTATTTAAAAATATGTTCTCATTTTAGTAAAAACATACGCCGTCCGTACCAATGATTCTTATATAGATAGAGATACCGTGAGAGAACTACTAACAATACATGTTGGCATCGTCATCCTATTAAGCTATATGCATGGCAACATTCTCTTTATTTTATGTTTTGGAATTTTTAAGTTATACAACTAGGGTGAACTAAATTCTCCAGACAAATGGCTCCACCAGTACAGAGGAAGGATTCACGAACAGTAACGTTGCTTAATTTAACTATAAATTCAAGCGAAGGCTACACTAAGGATTTGTTTTTTTCTATTATTGCACTCTTGGTTTTGGAATAACATTTATTTGTGAAGAGCTTTCTTAATAGAAAATGTGAGTTTAGGTGAAATCTACTCCCTGTTTCAATATAATCTATATTTTAGAAAAAAATTGGTTTCTAAAAGATATATATTTCACATTTTAATGCATATAATAATGATAAATTATAAATTTCGAAAACATTAATTGTGTTTACTGAATTTTGATTGGCTAAAAAAATATGAAAAATAGCTATTCACAAATAAATAATACATTTATTAACATGTTTTTTTAATATGTGTGAAAACTCCAAAACATACATTATTTTAAAATAAAGAGAGTATTTTTCAAGATTGTGAGTGAATGGTAGAGAATATCTTAACTCCCACGTTTACGTCAACGATCAGGCTGTTGGTATAAATTGACATTTATTCCCGATTTTAGTTTTTTGCACACGGATTAAGAAAATAATTAATTTTACATATTTTTATATAAAAACATAATTACCTATATACATAACCATTTTTCAACCAATAGAAAAATAAATTGAAATAAAAAATTAATAAATTTTGTATCGAAAATCAAAACGACATTTATTTTGTAACAAAAAAAAATTCAACAACGACACTCAATATGAAACGGACTGAGTATTTAGTAATTATAAGTTAACCAAAACATTAATTTTTAGGAAATTATAGATTGAAGTGCACTGATATAAACATAAGCAGCGTTGACAAAAAGTGTATGAGAAATATGTCAGCAGTTAAGCAACAAACATAATGACGGCCTTAGTTGTAGCAATTGATAAATCATAGACAAATAATACATCTACAGTTGTTATTTTTCTTCCTGAATGAATATTAAATTTAATTCATCAAAAAACCTTTGTGCATGTAATCTTTTGAGTTTAAATTGCGAAATAAAGATAAATGAACTCTCTAAACTAAAATTGTTATTTTGTGTCAAACCAAATACCGTGGTTATTCTCTAATATCAAGTTTTTATATTGTCATCATATCATAGACCATTTTGAGGAATATATTTGTTTTCAGACAATTGTTTAATATGTTGACTTTACAACCCTAAACGATTTGTAATATTAAAGCTCATGGTTCTATGAACCACACATTTTCCATAAACTAAATCCATGTATTAGCAACCACAAATTAATCATATGAAATATAAATTAACAAGGAAATGGAAAAAATAAACAACATTTTGGCAAGCTGGCCGATTTGCTCACCTATGTGTTTTCTTTATGCAGAATATATATCTATCATGTCTTCATATGAGAGTTTGATAATATACTTATCTGGATATAAGATAAGAGAAGTTACATAATTCAAATTATTTAGATGATATCATACATCTAAATGAAACAATATATAGTTAGTTATATGAATTTTTAATGGTTTTTGTGAAAGCAATTCTCAAAAAAAAATCTTGTAGTTGATATCAAAAGAACTTATTAGTTTTTTTTGCACCATACAAAATCCCATTAGTTTTATTGTTTGTAAATAAAAAAACTCAATTATAATAGCCACATGTGAATTATTAAATCATTGAATCATTATTACAAAATTATTTTGGCTTTATAAACAACATTTGAAGCCATCCACTATTCAACACCAAAAAATTATCATCAACGCATAACTATGAATTTTCAGAGGATGAAACAAGTGATGAGAAGTTGGGAATGTGATTGAATGTTGGAGAATATTTCAACTCCCAAATTTATATTAACAGTTGTTTTTTTTTTGGTAAAATATATCAACAGTTGTTGGTTAATATGGACATATGCTTAGTAATTATACATCGAACTAGCAATTACATAATTCCAATTATTTATTTTTCTAAAAATACAGTTAAAAAAAAAGACAATGTCTTGTAGTTGTTTTTAAAAGAATTTATTAGTTTACAACATAAGAAAACCCATTAGTTGTTTTTTGTTTATAATAAAACCCCCCCCATTAGTTAATACTCAATAATCGTAGTTTCAACTCAAACTATAAAGATAAGTTATGTTTTTACAATTATATTAAATTTAATCTACATAAATATCGATAAAAAGGAAATATATATTTATGCACCCTCTTTTTTTTTGAACAATGCACCCTCCTTTTAACGTTAACAAAAGAAGCCATTTATATTCATTTGAACATTTGTGTTTCTTCCTTGATGGATCTTTAAACTTTCCACATGCGGAACTTAGGACAATGTCACCACTAAAGATACAAAAACAAGTATTCTTATTGGCTCATGGCCTGAGGATTTTGATTATCATCAGCACTTGCTGCTTCAACCACAGGCACCTTCTTTGCAAGAGACTTGGGGATGTCGAGATCATCTTGAGCACATCTTTGCTGAGGATGCGATAACAGTATTGACATGGGCTTGAAAACAGACCGCGCTAGTCCTTGACCGCTCTCAAAGATGTAACCTTCATACTCTGAAACATGTTCTACTGCATCAACAAGAGAGTCATACACATCTTGAGGACAGTTATCAGGACTCGGTTTGTCGTGCAGGTACATAACATCTAGAGTGAAGAGCTTCTGCTTTACCGGCCACTCATGAGTTGGTCTCACGGATGACCTGCAGTATATGAGAATCTGAAGAACGACATAAACAAGATCAGTAAAATATGTTTTTCATCTCAGGATGTGGCTAGTGCAGAATGTTTTGCAGAAAGTGAACTTACCACCCTTAAGATTCGGTTTTGTGCTCTGGAACTTTTGGCTTCCTGAGCTGCTACACGGAACAGTTGTGTGAGATCAGCTCGACCAGAGGATTTAGTAGCTGACAATCCTCTTAAAGAAGCAATAGCAGATGCAGCATCGCTTGTGAAATCCTTTTTAAGCTGAAACATAAAATGGCTCAAGTTTAAATTAGATGGCAGACTCAGCAGGGAAGATCTAAACAATGAGTTTCTTTCCCACAAAACCAGTCACTAGATGGAAAAAGATATTCAAGGTTCAGTTTAGATGACACAAGTCAGCAGTGAAAATCTAAACATTGTGATTATTTCCCTCACAATAGTCAGCAATAGAGCTTATGTTATAACTTACACATCAAATGCCATTCTCTCTGCCCATTTAGAAGCTACAAACAACTAATACAAGACCACCATTGTCAGGTAATAAAACTACCAAGTTTCAATCAGATAAAGAATGGTTCAGGAAACAGATCTAAACGAAAACATGCATCTAAGGCAAAACCAGGTTAAGGTTGCTAGGAGAAGACCAACCGACAAAAAGAAGCATGATATTCCTGAAAACACTTTCCCACAACCGCTAATATACAGTATAGTTCTTAAAAACTTAGTCTTCAATACCACATTCAAAACGCTGTTCCAAGCTAAGAAAGATCATCTAGTTACTATTTGATCCAACTATCCTAAAGACTGACAAAACCAACAAAGGGAAGCAAACCATTTGTCTCACATCCCATCCTCTTAGAACAAGAACACATAAACACAAAACCAGCTGAAAACTTCAAGAACTAGAACTATATAGCTTCAACATCATACACAAACATAACTTCTTCTTCTTTCATATCTAACTGAATCCATGTAAAGTTGCAAACTTTATCTCCCCTGAACATCAAAAATTCAACCTTTTTCATATAAAAATCAAAACTTTACGGACGATGCTAGAACTATATAGCTTCTCATTATACACAAACATAACTTCTTCTTCTTACACACTAACTCAATCGATGTAAAGTTGCAGACTTTATCTCCTCTGAACATCATGAATCCCACTTTTTCATCTAAAAATCAAAACTTTACGGAGCATGCTAATGAACCGAAACAAACCCCTAAATCACATTACCCAAGCGGCTGATTTAGAGAGGGTAGCGAAAGCAAAGCGATGATCTGGGTTGATTGAGAGCTTATTGTGGATGAAGAGGATGATAGCTTGCTTGACGCACTCCATCCTCGTCAATGGCCTCCCGTTAGTTCCCGTCGTCTTCATCTCCACCATCGATTCCGCATCTACATCCACGCAGATTAGTATGTCCTCGCTGTTTATACGCGTTGGTTTCAGCGCGTATCGAGACGCGGCGCCTCCGATCACGACCGTTCTGTCTTCCTCCATTCGCCGTCGTTGGTTCCGACAGAACTCTTCCTTTGTCTCTGTTCTTACTTTCTTAGTTGAAAAAAGAAAATAAAACGCTGCGTTTTCGCTAGTTGACAAGAGACTATAAATCAAACATCAATACGCCGTCGTTTCACCTTATTGTTCTAATTGTCGGAGGAGTCCGGTGAAAAAAATAAAACGCTGCGTTTTATTAGTTGACCGAAGACACTGAGTCAAAACAGAATACGACGTCGTTTCAAGTGATTTTCTGTTTTTACTTGTTCCTTCTAATTTTACGTCGTTAATTCTAATGGTGTGTGTTCACGCAGTGACCTATATATTATCGGCTACATAGTTTTCTAGACGATGATAATGTTTCAAATACAAAAAAGAATGAAAAAGTTGAGATGAAAGAGAAGTTGTATATACAATACTTTAACATAACGTAGTAACCATAGTAGACTAGCGATTGCGTAACAAGTGACCATATAATCATTCTCTTATTTGTCTCTTTCTTGGCTCATCATTATGGACTTTGGTATTCTAATACTTCCTCCATTGCCTTGAAGGTGAGTGTTATTCAGCTTCCTCTTATTCATTTCTGCGTACATCTCTTCTATCATCGGCTTCCATAGCCTAACTCGTGCATTTATAAACCAGTTTGATACCTTTAATCCACACACAAACAACAAACATGGCACACTTTAGCATTAGCTGCATGGATTTGAGTAACTAACTAAAGTCTTGAGGCTTGAGTTAGATGCATTACCTGACTTCTTGTCAATCCA
The DNA here is from genome assembly GCA_905132885.1 of Moricandia moricandioides. Classification (NCBI taxonomy): domain Eukaryota; kingdom Viridiplantae; phylum Streptophyta; class Magnoliopsida; order Brassicales; family Brassicaceae; genus Moricandia; species Moricandia moricandioides. The sequence goes on along the minus strand of CAJHQQ010000014.1, from coordinate 122,166 downwards.
CTTCGTATAGCGAGAAGATGTTTCTCTGAATCTGTTGGGTAACTACCATCAAGAAGATGCATCAATATCACAATCTTAGCTAACATTGTCATCATAGAGTTAGTAAAGAGTAAAAAGATTCTTACGGGTGAAGAAAGTTTTGGAACATCCAAGCCCTTAGAACCGAGACTGATTTCTCAGGCAAGCCTCTTTGCGGTCTCCAAATCTGATGGTTCTTATGTTTTAGCTGCTGAAGAAGGCAATGCTGGTGGATGATTGAGTCTTCTTGAGACTTCTCTTTGCCTCTCTCTAAAACTGATCCCATCATAAGTATCATCTTGCTGATTCTCTCTCTCAGGTTGTTGTATAGGAATGAGATGGTTTGGAGTGCAAACCGGGTGTGTAGCTGAGGATCTAACTCGGTTGCTGCATGGAATGCTGATACAACCGTGTGAATCTCGTCAACGCAATGACTATATCTATCATCCACCTGAAAACATATATATCAAACTCAAGAACTTTAGTAAATCAAAAACATTCCCTAGGTTATGTAATATATGTGTGAATGTATGTATATATAATACCATTTGGAGGAGATCCAAGAGATGAGTTTTCTTTGCTTCTAATGCTCGTCTTTGATCAAAACCGCCTTCAAGAAACTCGGTTAGATTCTCAAAACGTGAAGTAGAGGCTGTATCAACAGCCCTTGACTCAGTTTCTTGAGATGAAAAATAGCATTGAGGATTATTCTCTAAGTTGTTGAGAGAGTATGTGGCGAAATGAGATAGTATTTCTTGAACAGAGTGAAGGTACTTTGAGCCAAATATAACTTGAGAGACATTATTAGAAATGTCTTTGCTGCTAGAAGAAGCTTGCTCTGAGGTTATTCTAGTAGATTTAGTAGCATCACAAGGATTTATCTCCGAGCACTCATCAGAAACATCTTCTTCAGCAAATGTAGATGTTATTGGTTCACTAGGACCAACAATACCTTCTACACATGAATATGCATGGAATCCACTAGTTTCTCCAAGACTCCACATGTTGTTTGAGGAATCATCATATGGTCTTAAATAATCTAAATGATGAAATGGAGGAGGAGGAGGAGGAGGAGCCATGACCTCAAAGCATTCTTGAACATTGATAGAGCTTGAAGTAGATGATAAGTACTTGTTAGTGAGAAAAGAATTGAAAATATCATATCCACCCATTTGTAGAGGATCTGGTCTCATGTAATTCCATGGAAGCATTGTTGAAAATGAAGTGGAATCTTCTCTTGAAGGTATCAAATCCATGAGAAGATTATTTTGGTTACTCATGACATTATCTAGAGAACTAAAAGTGTTCTCGTTGTTGTCCATTGGGTTTATAATGAAACTGCATTAACAAAAAAAGAGAAGTATTCAAGACTCAGACAAAGAATTTTCAGAAGATCTCAGAAACTAAATGTAAAATGCTGCAAGAGACAGAGAACTTCAATGCAAGAGCTATGTCATTAATGTTTCATTATGTAATTATTTAAACATATAGGTAAATGTGAACTGAACCATGAGTTAATGAAAAGCAGTGTGTAGGCTCAATGATGCATAGACCAGTAATAACTCAAAGATATCTGTGAAAACAGTTACCTAGTTAAACAAAGAAGAGCCCTTTAGATTGCTACAAATGTCCATAGAACATAAATACAGTTGAACTTGCCTTAACCTTCTTCTTCTGATAGAACCTCAGAGAACAAACCGTTGCAAACAGAACACTTTACATCAAAAATTTCCAAAATGTGTGTTAGAATTGAAGAAGAGGAGAAGTGTTTGTTTCTCTTCTTTCTCTGTGAAAGAACACTGTACCTTTCACTCCTCAGCTTCTCAATGTTCCTAAAGAGAACCAAAAAGGAGAAAACAACAATAAAATTATTTATATTATAAATAAAAGAAAAAGATGATACAACAAAACTGAAAAAGAGAAAAGTGAGTCTGATTTAATCTCTTTTGCATGAACATGAACAATACAAAAAGTTTTGATCTTCTTCTTACTTTATATATTTTCATGAAAAACCCAGCATATTTATCATCATCACCTGCCTCACTAAAAGATTCAGAGCACTAGACCAACATATAGCAGCATTATTGATAATAAAATATAAAAATAAACTATCTCTAAGGCAAGTTAAAAACTAATTAGCTCAAGAGACAGAGATGTGGAAAAGAAGGAGGGCCAGATCACGTACGGAGCTCCCTCTGTTTATGTCATGAAATCCATTTTCATATATTTATAAGATCTTCTGACACAAAACAATGAAAAAGATAAACAAGAATCAAATCTTATAAAATTTACTTATTGTATAATTCTCTCTTAAAAAATGTTGATCATAGAACTAAAAAGTAATGTATCTTAAGAAATACTATATGGATAAAACTCAAAACCAAATCCAAAGACATTTTAGTAATAAAAAATATAAAAAAATCTAAAGACATGAAGAAGATGAGATGTGTTACTGTTTACTACAGAGAAGTGCACTCATTTCTGTTGCAGGCTTTAAATAAGGGAAGAGACCCTACATTTTTTTACTATTTGCATGTCCCTATATATATGAATTGTGTATAGGCAAACAAAAAGTTACATAATATATAATTAGATTTATAAAATAATAAGAAAATTGGTTTTGTATTCTTGTGCTGGTTTCAATAATCAGAAAGAGGGAAAAAAGTAAAGAGAGGTGAGATCTTTTTATAGCCATTTAAGGAGAATTGATGAGATGTGTGATCCATTGGGGTTATTGCTTTTCTCTTCTTTCTTTTCTCACCACTCCTGTCTTTGTGTTGTGCCATCATATCTCATATCCATTTTTTTGTATTTTTTTTTTGTATTTTTTTTATATTTATTATTTTTTTACTTAATATTTACAAAGAAAAATATCTATCACGTTTTGGCCTTTTCTTTGATTGTTCTCTTCTTATCGAATCTTTGTATTCTTTTGGTTCAATATGTAACGTCTTATTATACTGGTTAATAATGATTAACTCTATTAGTCCTAGACTATGCACATCTGAAATATTCTAACTTGTCTAGATTTACAGGTCTTATTTAAATTCTCTATAGGCTAAAATACAAAGATGAGATACTGGAGAAGAATAGGACTCTAAAGCCAACAAAAGAGAAATCAAGCCCATAATAGAGTCCAAAGCCCATATAAAAGGGAAAATCAAGCCCAAACGAACAGAATTCTTACATACATAGATTTACATGTACATACATACATAGATTTAGTAAAAAAAACTCTTTTTTTTTGTCAGCTCTTAAGAAAAAAAAAACTCATTCGATGTTTATTTATATTTCTATCTAATCGAGTCTTCTGTTGCCACAGTAGAAATGAATATCCGGTTTAGATCGGTTTTCAATTTCATCGGCTAAAATATTTCGGTTAACAATAATTTTTGGAGACGGAATAAATAAGAATATGCTTTTGGACATATAATCCAATGGCTTCATCTGTCTTCTTCATCTCATTGTCTCCACGAGAAGATAGATTAAAAAAATCCGACCCTCACTTCAAAAGCCTTCAAAGCCTCTTCTCCAGCTCTCTCTAGACTTTGAACAAGTTCCAAAGCTCTCACCTTCAAGGGTTTCAAGTGTAAGCACTCCTATCTTACTAGAACGATTAATCATTGGTTGCAGAAGATCTTCAATCTCCGATCTTACTTGTGTTTGATCAAAGATTTAATCTTTAGATAAACTGATTGCAACTTCATTAGAAAAAAGGCTGATTCTTTTGTTTCTATGCTTGTTCCTGGTTTTGGGATGTGTGAATGATAGATAATCTCTAGATTGTTCTTTTTGGATTTAAATTTTAAGAAAGATAGTGGTATTAGACAGGATCTTAACTTGTTGTGGTTGTTAATGACACTGAGAAACCAATCTCTTAGATATGTTCTGTTCTGGTAACCACATTGTCCTAAATCTTGGCTACTTGTTTATCTTGCAGGTGAATCTGTTAAAATGGCGCATCTACTCTCAGCTTCATGCCCTTTAGCTATCTCCCTTAGCAGCACCAAGAACTCGGTTAAACCGTTTGGTTTGAACCAAACATTCTTCAACCGTCAAGCCCTTTCGAAATCTTCTCTCAAAGGACTTCACTTCCAAGAGAAGAAACCGAGAAGAAGAAGATGTGTTTTCCTAGCAACTACTGTACAAGCACCACCTGAAACATCTACCAACAACAACTCATCTTCCAAACCGAAACGCGTTATGGTCATTGGTGGAGATGGTTACTGCGGTTGGGCTACTGCTCTCCACTTGTCCAAAAAGAACTACGAAGTTGCCATTGTTGACAACCTTGTGAGACGTCTCTTTGACCACCAGCTTGGTCTTGAGTCATTGACTCCTATAGCTTCGATTCATGACCGTATCAGCCGGTGGAAGGCTTTGACAGGGAAGTCTATTGAGCTATACGTTGGAGACATCTGTGATTTTGAGTTCTTAGCTGAGTCTTTCAAGTCCTTTGAGCCGGACTCAGTTGTTCATTTTGGGGAACAACGGTCTGCTCCTTACTCTATGATAGACCGTTCTAGAGCTGTGTTTACACAGCACAACAATGTCATTGGTACTATCAACGTCCTCTTTGCTATCAAAGAGTTTCGAGAAGACTGTCATCTAGTGAAACTCGGGACAATGGGTGAGTATGGAACTCCGAATATCGATATTGAGGAAGGTTATATTACTATAACACATAATGGTAGGACTGATACTCTGCCGTATCCAAAGCAAGCTAGCTCGTTTTATCATCTTAGCAAAGTTCACGACTCGCACAACATTGCTTTTACTTGCAAGGCTTGGGGTATTAGAGCTACTGATCTTAACCAAGGTGTTGTTTATGGTGTGAAGACTGATGAGACTGAGATGCATGAGGAGCTACGTAACCGGTTGGATTATGATGCTGTGTTTGGTACAGCTCTTAACCGGTTCTGTGTGCAAGCTGCTGTTGGTCACCCACTTACAGTTTATGGTAAAGGTGGTCAGGTAAATGACTTTCTTGTCTGCCTTTACCAATGTTCAAAATATCACTAAGCGTTAATTAGGCGTTTTATCGGGATTATTGTTTAGGCGGGCATCTAGACTAATTTTTTTTTGTAATGTCTAGAAAAAATCATTTCGTTTAAATCTGATTTACCCATTTTTAGAACACTAGTCTTCACAAGAAAGTTTGATGTGTTTTTATTCAATTTGTTTCCTCTTTGCAGACCAGAGGGTACCTTGATATAAGAGACACGGTCCAATGTGTTGAGCTAGCTATAGCGAACCCTGCAAAGGCTGGTGAGTTCAGGGTATTCAACCAATTCACAGAACAGTTTTCAGTCAACGAACTGGCTTCGCTGGTGACTAAAGCTGGTTCAAAGCTGGGGCTGGACGTGACAAAGATGACGGTGCCTAACCCGAGAGTGGAAGCTGAAGAGCATTACTACAACGCAAAGCACACAAAGCTGATGGAACTTGGACTTGAGCCTCACTATCTCTCTGAGTCACTTCTTGATTCGTTGCTCAACTTTGCTGTTCAGTTTAAGGATCGGGTGGACACAAAGCAGATCATGCCTAGTGTTTCTTGGAAGAAGATTGGCGTCAAGACTAAGTCCATGACACCCTAAACAGTCCAGATTATTATTAGTACATGTAAGGGAGATTATTAGATTATATGCGAGAGTTGTGTTGTTTGTTATCCTTCAAAACTTCATTTGTGCTAAGGAGTGTGTCCTCACATTGTGTTTTTAGATCGTAATTTCAATGTGTTATTTTGAAAAAAAAAACACAAAATAAGAATCACAAGTAAATGATTATGTAATGAGAAAATCAAAAATCTATAATAGCAAAAAAACGAAAATCAACATAATTAACATAAAAAGTCTACATAAGTAATTTTTCTTTTAATTTTAGACAAGTAAAACTGGAGTTTTTGGTTAATAGTACAAAATATTACCCTCCATTTTTTATATTTGACGTTTTAGAATTATGCACATATATTAAGAAGCATTTAATTTTTTTTTATTATTTTTTAAATAAAAACATCATTAATTGTTTTTACTTAACCACAATTCAACCAATAATAATATAGAAACTATAATATCATTGATCATCTAACATTAACTACTAATAAATTTTACATAGAAAATAGAAAATGTCAAATAATTTAGAACAAAAAAAATTCTTTAAAACGTCAGATATAAAAAAAGGAGGGAGTATATAGTAGGTGATTATTTGCGCAAATGCACCAAGTGAAATTTATATACTTATAATCGTTGAATACTAATTTTGATCGTTCAACCATCATGTTATAAATCTCCAGACATATAGTCATAGATCGTCAATATAAAGTTGATGAGTATGGTTATGTTTGTTGATATTTTTTTTAATTTATTTAGTTTACATTGAGATTCATTGAGATTCATTGATATCATCCAAATGTTATAATTCATCATCTCACTTTGATATGAAGAATTGTATTTTTGAAATGATATGATCAAATAACATTTAAGATCTGCGCTTGCATGAAATGAACATTAATTATGTACACTTCTTATTATTTATTTTATGTTCTTACGTATTATGAAATAATAAATATATTTAATAATTGAGAAACAAGTAACTGTTACGTAGATAATTAAATTGGACTAAACACATAAATAAAAACAAACTCTCTTTTTAAAAAAAAAAATTGGTAAAAAAATTAAAATAATCATTTATCTTATATGATATATAATTAAAATTAAATGACATGGATATATAATATATTTTAGTATGAATAATTATTAATTGAAGTATCGTACTCATATGATTTTATTAACATTTTTATATTTGTTATAACAAAAATATTATTTTTATTAATATGAACATTTATTAATTGAAGTTTCATACTCAATGCAAATTTTTAAATTAACATGTTTATGCATTATATATATATATATATATATATATATTTGAATATGTATTAAATGAGATTTTGTATTTATATGATTTTATGATTATTTGTTACTTGTTATAGTAAAAAATTTAAATCATTGATCATAAAAATTTCAATATGAATTTTTGATCGTCTTAATAATTTATAATCATTTAAATTTTTTTAAATATAACATATAAGAAAAAATCTAATTTTTTGTTATATGTCTAATATAATTGTTTAATTTTTTAAAGAATATAAAATTAAACAAAAATAATGGAGGATACAAAAATTGTTATCAAAATTTTATTAATCAAAACCATTAGTTGTCATGTATTTGTAGATAACTCCGTAGTTTTATTTAAAACGAATAGAGAATATTTTTTATACACGATACTTAGTTTAATAAAAAATATAATATATATTTAAAAAAAACTAACTTATTTTAAAAGAAAATTATAAAAATCATCGTAATAGTAATGATACGTGATTACCAATACATATTATAATGGTTCACCATCAAGACTTATTTTGGGTCAATCAATCATTTAGTTACTTTTACTAATGTTTAATATAGAAATTTAAATATTGGAGAATAGTGTTGGTGGGTCATCGTAGATATGTTATTTTAATGTCGATCCTTTTTCCAAATATGAAGGAAACTTTTTGCTGTCAAACTCGAAGGAATCAATTGGGTTTTGGTAATTACAGTTTCCGCCCTAATGTCTCTCCCTTTACAGTTTCCTCTAAAACGTTTGTACCTAAGACTTTTTTTAACACAAATTTGTATCTAAGACTTCATCTCTATTTTTTTCTTCTTCTTTGCGGTATACACGAAAGTGTAGGACCAAAGAAAAAAAAGTGAGAGACATTCTAAAAATCCTATATTACTCAATTTAGAATTATATTTCAAACAAATAAATATCTTAAAAAGATGAATGGCAATACGTATGACGATGGTCAAATAATTGAACAAATAATTATCTATAGGTTACACTATTCAATTTAACTGGAAATGCTTTTGGTGTGGAGGCATTGAGTATTCATTTAAAATAAAGTTTTCTCTGAATTTTATTATATTATTCCAAATATTAATATAATAAAACATTTTGTTGGAGGGATTGTTGTGTATGGATGATGAGGTCATCATCGCCATCAGTATTCATCAACTTGCAAATTAAAAAGGTATATATCAAAAGCATAACCTTAATTTGGAAGACATATCACATGATCTCACACACAAATCTTAATCGCACAACCAACAAGTTGTATAGGTCGGCATTTTTTATTTTTATTTCTAATTCTGAATATAAAACTTTTTTTTTTTTGTAAATTAATACTAAAAAACTTATTTGCTTACACTTTTTTTTGAACTGAAGGCTTATTTGCTTACACTTCATTGCATGAGTTTTGATATTGAAGCTCAGAGACATTTATGGACATCAATATTTGACTAACGACGCTTACAGAAAATAGATGCGATCTTTTTCCCCTCGTGTGACCCTCGAAATGTGGAACTTCTGTTTCCAATTTTTAGCTTAATTTCTAAAACTCTAAATGAACTTATAACCGAATAACTAAAAATGTAGTATTATACAATTCCACAACGTACCTCTTTCTAACTAGACTGATTTTTGAAGAGAAATTAATGAGATGAGAAATCTGATTCCAACTTAATGCATAAACTCTACCAACTATTTACAAGACGAGACCAAGGCACACAGTAATGAAATAATCTAAAAACCATTTCTATAAAGAGGAATATTTCCTTGAAGCCTGGAGCTTGGAGACCTTACAAAAATATTGGTAGAATCTTCTTACTCTTATTCTTTAGAATATTAAAGTAAACAATGAAATTAACTTTCAGATCGACAACGCATTCATATGATCACTATAAAAATTAAATAATCACTCAAAAAAAAAAAGATTCTTCATTATAAAGAAGGTACGCAGGAAGTTCATACTCGATTCAAATAAACTACTTAACCACGAACATTAATCATATCATGCATAGAGGAAACATAATTTCAATTGCTTGCCAATCACAGTACTTTTCCAGTTTTTTTTAAGCGTCTTAAATTTTTACAAAATATATATCTCAACTTGGTACTATATAAAAATAAATAAATTTGAATCAGTATTACAACTCTATAAAAAAACTCTTATCATATTTTATTAGTCCTAATTAAATAAGGTTGATTGATTAAGGTGTACTTTAGTAAGTCTTCAGTGAGATAGAAAACGAAGAAACAAATTTGTGTAAAGTTTACTAATTACACATCTAGTTTTGGTTATGTTCTTTGCGTTAAAAAATTACTAATTACACATCTTTAATTATTATTATTCATAATTCATTTTCTGCATGGGTATATAACTTATGATCATCGGTGGATGATCAGAAAAGATAAACCCTAAAATATGCTTTTGATACTGTAAAAATACTATTAAAAAGCAAGAAGATATTACAATCATACCCTAAGAGCTCCAACTTGGACAAGCTTAGGGACAAGGTGGCCGCTTAGATGGAGGGCGACCAGGGACTCAAAACCACCGAGGCACTCACGGTCAATGAAAACCGCCGGAGAGGGAATAACGACGGAGCCACCGCCGGAATATTCTTCTTCAAGAGCCATGGGGAGAGAGGAAACCTCATGGTCATCGAGCTCGATGACGGTGGGGACGACTCCGATGGTAGTGAGGAGTCTTTTCATGACGTGGGACATGCAACAAGAAGATCTGCTGAAGATGATCACTGGATGCTCCGATATCAGCCGTCGGATCTTAGCCTCCGATGATTCTTCTTCGTCTATGGAGAGAGAAGTAGGTGAGGTTTGAGAAGGAGGAGTTAGGTCTAAGGGAAAGACGTTGTCGGAGAAACGTTCTAAGCTTAGTTCTTGCATCATAGGCAACTAGAGAGAGAGAGAGAGAGACGTAGAGACGTATTCTATGAGGAAGAAGTGGTTTTGTATTTGTATATATAGAAAGAATCAAAGGTGTTCCAATAAAAAAGTATTCCAAAAAAAAATATAGAAAGAATCAAAAGAGGTTCAACCAACAAAAAGGAATCATTAGTGATGAAATAATAAATAAAAAATTAGGGAAAATAAAATAGCCAATAATATAAGAGAAGAGAAGAAGAGTGGTGTATGTGGTTGGTTGCATCACATAGTAGCTCTTAGTGTGTTTCTAATGTTTTTGGTTTTTACTTTCTTTTTTTGGGTAAATCTTTCGAATAGATTTTTTTAAATTTTTGTTACAAAAATATATCTCAAAGAAAAAAAATATCAAAATAAGTTATTTTTATTTTAAAAATGTTTGTAATTTTTATTTTTATTTTATTTTAAAATTTATCTCTAAAATTCCACTTCATAACTCTAAACACTAAGTATACATTAGTTAATTTAAAGATATAAATATGTATTTACACTCTTTAGTAAATTTTATTTTGATTATTCTTGAAATTTTATTTTGATGATAATTTTTTTTATATCCATTTTAAGATATTTTTTTGTTTCTTTCATTTGACTATTTGTTTTATGCATTTTTAAAACTATTTAATTTTCTGAGCTAAATGCATGGGAGAGTTCCAAAAGTCACGCGCTAGATTTTTTTGCCGATGTTGACCTTTTCAATGGGAAAAGGTGAGTGGAAATTGTATTCGCAATAATATTATTTCGTACTAAGATTAGTATCAGGGAATACGAGGACTCTTCTTATATGTATAGTAATGGCTTTGTAAGTTTTATATTTTGATTGGTTAATTAAGCTTCTAAACTGTATATTAGTGGTTATACTTTTAGAAGCCCAGTACAACTAAGTTATTGCATACTAGTATTCTTTAAGCTTTTACACTTTTGCTATTATGGGCTTACACTTTTGCTATTATGACAAAGCATTAATGTTTTCATGTTATTTTATGTAAAATATATATAAAAAAATGGACCAGTCCCATCCCATGGCAGCTTAGGTTGAGATTCTGTTGTCGTTGATCCCGTCATAACGGAGTCTTTAGAATCTATTCCGTCTCCAAGAAACCTCGAACATATACGTTGTTTTCATAACTTTTTGCCTAAGTGATTTGCATCATGTTGAGGATGATTAGGTCTCTTACAACCATGACGAGTAAAAATAACAAATGCAAAGAGTAACGGATCCAGTAAGTAACGTACGGGGGCACGTGCCCCTATCTAATTTTTCATTTTTTAAGTAATTTAGGTTAATCAATAACAGTGTCCCTATTAAATTATAAAATACAATAAAAGTTGTTAAATGACCCGTTTAAATTCAGTTCTACATCCGCTCCTGAGTAACGAGTCCATTTTGTGTTGTCATACAAGTTGAATCACCTCACATAGATCATTAACATAGAGATCTATTACATGAGCAACTACACGAAGAAGAGGACAAGCATATATGGTGTGGACATAGATGTAGACTTTAGAGAGAGAGAGAGGTGTGGTTTATACGAGCACCGTTGATGGTGTTGTCTTCAATTTCGTGTCTGCCACATGTGCTCACGTAAGCCCATAGTTATTTTTTAAAATTAATATTATTATAGTCTTTTTATAGTTGTCCACCAGGATCATGACGTATTTTTTTATATTGATCTCACCTAAAACATTATGTCCTAAGATTCTATATGTAAGATTCCATTTCCATCAATATTCAGGTTAAATAAAAACGCATTTTTTGTCAATGATTCGAAAGAAATGTTAGTGCGTTTGCGGTAGATTGTATAGACAGCTGCATTTACACTTACCCACATAGTTCTCCCTAGCTCATTGACTTAATAAAGATGTTGTTTGCAAATCCTAAGTTTAACTATTTAAGCTTTGGTAAGGATTTAAATTTAAATGATATCCTGAATTGTTATGAACCAGAAAATAGCTAAAATAATAATATGTTGCACAACAAAAAAAACTAAAATAATAATTTACTCGCATGGGTTGTTTTAATTTTGAAAAACATAGCGTATATGTTTATTATACATAAATATTATTAGTATTGAATTATTATTTGTATTGAATGTTGTTTTGTATCTTGAATTTTTTAGTGCATATAAAGTTATTAGTAATACAAGAAATAAATAATTATTCAAATTCTTATTTATTTTATGTTAATTTTATATTATTCATGTATACTAATATTTAAAAAAAATAATAGTAATTATATATAAAACGTAGTACTTATTTTTGGATATGAAAAAATGATATGTTTTAATATTTGTGAAATGGTAAAAAATTATATATTATATTTATATCATATTATTTGTATTAATTTATATATATAATCAATTACAGATAAAATTAATTAATTGGTTACTTTAATAAATAATTTATAAAAATGTATTATCATTTGAAACCATAGTTAATGTTAAACATAAATAAAATTAAGTAATTGTATCTTTAAGGAAGAATTTGTTAAAATAATTAATGCTAAAAATTAGGATTAATTAGTTTTTAATGGTATTAGGTATAATTTAAAGATTATTTTAAGGGTTAGTTTAAATTGGTACCACAACTTTAATAAGATAGATATCAAATAAAATTATTTATTGAAACATGTAAAAAATCATGTGAATAGGCGTATTTATGTTTGTATTTGCATTCGTATTTACATGCGAAGTGATAAGTTCACATCACGTCTGGAAAACACCTTTTTTTTTCTTGAAGTATAAGGTTCTAGTCGTGCTAAGTGCAAAAATGGACTTAGATTCCTCAGTTGAACTGTTAAGAGCCATGCTCTGTTTGTAAGATAATCTCCCATCTTCCACTATCACTTCATATGCTTCTCTCTCCATCTGTAGGTTTGAAAGAAACACAGACGTTAATGAGTGATTAAGAAGGCAAACCTAGCTAACTAGTATGGTCGAGTCTGAGGGTCAAAAACTCATTGGTCCAAGATATCCAATCTTAAGTTTCAAATGGGTGGAAACAGAGTTTAGAACAAGTTCAAGACTCACATCTTTGACCCTTCATGTTTCTCAATAAAACTCTCTTTGAAACAGTAAAATCCATTGAGAGGGAGAGTGTTGTATTCTTTATTTGGCTCACACAACTTCAAAGATAGATCATAAACTGATTACTAGGAGAAGAAAGATATAATCATTTCTTCTTGAACAAGAAGTGTGAAACCATCCACTCTTCTCCATTGTTGTATCCAAAAAGCTCAGCAACTGACATGAAGAAGGTTCTCCAGTAAACCATCCACTTCACTGCCTCCTCTTTCCCATAAGTCATTTCCATTATCTCCTTTATTGCAACTATCTCCTTATCCATTCTTTTGAGCCACTCTTCACTGAAAAGTAAACATCACAAGATAAAATTCATCTTTTAATTTACTTACTATCACAATGCTTTTAGAGTTTTTTTTTACCTGGTCCTTGCATAATGCTTCCCGTTTAGGAGCCAATGATCCACAATCGAAACATCGTCCTGAACATAAAAAATGATACATGTTTTGGATAGATTATTCTAAAGTGTGACAAACATGGTAGGTTATATTACTTGGAAATAGAGGAGAAGATTCGCAGATGGCATTGTTCCACCACTGAAGAAGTATCTTGTGATCCAGTCATCGTCATTTACATCCTATAGTGAACCAACATAATCCCCCAAAAGATTGCATTATTGCCAACAAGAAGATAATCAATTATATTTGACATTATATGTATTACCTCAAAGTGGTAAGCAAATGTCTTATGGCAAAAGTAGTGAACAAACAGAAGACTATCTTCCTTCATCCACTTTCCAATTTTCTTCAGAAGCTCTCCATAGTTTTTCATATGCTAATCACAATCCAAATAGAAATCACAGCTCAATCAAACATATAAAAGAGTGCTAATATTTTCACTTAGATACAAGTAACTTGAATAAAGCTTAAGGGTATGTTTATTGCAGGTCTCTTAGCATGGGGTTCTTAGCTTTTCTAAGAGACGTTTCTTAACTTTTAACAAAGAAAACTTAAGAACCGTCTATTAAATAAGAGACGTCTCTTAACGAAAAAAAAACGTGAAATTATAAGTAAAGAACCCTGCCTAAGAAACCGTGGATAAACATGACTTTAGTCTCTAACTGAGTTCAAAAATAGAAAAATAATGAATAAGAAATACTAGAAAACACAGTGAGAACAGACTCTAGCAACTTTGTGAGAAACCGGTTTTACATGTGGCATATGTTGAATGGTCATTGTCATATTTGCTGTAAATTTCAATATAATTGTCTTTTATATATATTAAAATGTAGTTTAAGAGACTCATTTGAGTTTCTAAGTGATGATGATGCTCTTGGATCCAAAAACATATCCTAACCTCGAACATTTCGATGGAGAACACTCGATCATAAGCCCCTTCATGCTCAAAAGTGCTAATATCCCCAACAATGATTTGGATATTTTGAATGCCAAGTTTCCTTTAAAAGACATGACAAAAGTAAAGGAACCATTTATGAATAGTTCTTCTTATATAAACAGTACTTGAAACTTTATAGGTTTGGAAATTTAATTACCTGCATTGGTCATCAATAAATGCTTTCTGTGTTTTTGAGTTGCAAAGACCTGTTAACTTGCAGTTGCTATACTTGCGGGCAATGTACAAAGACAAAGATCCCCAGCCACATCCAACATCAAGAACACTTTGTCCATCTTCCACTTTGGCTCTTTCACAGTATAGAGCCAATATTGCTTCCTCTGCTTCTTCTAAGCTACTTGAATCGTTTGGGAAATAACATGAGCTGTACTTCATGTTTCTTCCAAGAACAAGTTCAAAGAAAGCCGTTGGTAATTCATAGTGTTGAGTCTTTGGCTTCTCGGTGTTGATCGCTATAGGCATCTCTTTTATAGCTGAAATATACATGAATCATTGTGGTAACTAACATGACTTCTCATGATTGTTTATCTTATCTAATAATATTGTGTTGTTTTTCAAATCTATCATATTATTAGGAGAAAGTTCACTCCCACTTTAATTTAGTTTTTATGCTTAACATTTGCAAAAGTATTCTATGAGGGAGATGCAATGTTCTATTACCTTGCAGATGTAATTTTTATTAAGAAAAAAATGTTTTCAAAATAATATTGCTGGGGATGTAAATTCTGTCCAGCCAAATCCAACATCAAGAAAATTACATTCTTTGTTTTTCATAAATTATTTAATTGTTTTAGTCAATATTTAAAATAAAAATATGAAAATATTTTGATTTCAAAAATTTAAATTTTGTCAGAAAATAATTTCGCGTTTTCAAAGCAAGCACGGATCTAGTAAAACATTAAATAATATATGCCAATATTTGATTGGAGAGGAAGATTGTACTTTTTTGATGGTCAGTGGTATTAGACAAGAGGCATAATCTATCATGAACAAAGCCATCATATAATTAAGATCTTGAACTAGTCTTATACTATATGCTTAGATCGAGTAGATCCAATTAAGAAAAATAAACCTGACATGTAATTTTTAAAGCATACAGAAAAGTAAAGAACGAAGAAGATTTATGTCCACGGATCTCTCAACAACAACATCCAAAACGATAACAATTTACATTTTGTTTTTTTTTTTTAAAAATCATTATTATTATAATAAAAAAAGAAGGATATTTTTTTGGTCACGGACGGAACTAAATCTCAGGACTCAGAAGCATAGACATATCATATCGTACTTTGTGTGTGACAAAACACAGTTCGTACAAGACTTAGCCAGTCACTAATTATCTAAATTAACAATTCTTTGAACTTAAAAAAAAAAAAGAGGATCAAATTTGGGTAGTGTCACACTTACATTTGATGAAACTGAGTAGATCAGAAAGTTGCAGCTCCGCCGTGGGTTTGTAACCGGAACGAAGTCGACCGGCGAGAAGCAGCCGCGTCAGTAGCCTTATGACAACATCCGGCAACAGATTCTTCTCCAACAACGTTAGAACTGACTTCACGGATGTGCCATAAGCTACCTCCACAATCTTCTCCATTACTCTCTCTCTCTCTCTCTTTCTATGTCTCTTGAGTGTCTTTTCTTTTTTCACGTTTTGTAGTTACGATCTTAATGAGTGTTGAAAGGAGGTATCTATCTTATCTTATCTTATACTCCCTCCTTTTTATTTTTTTTATCACATGATGTTTTTTACGAATGCACAAAATCTATCTTTTTATTAAATAACATTAAAATATAATTTCTTTAATTATATATATGTAAATATGGAAAAAGTAACAGTTACACTTACACAGTTTTTTTTGATAAATATGAAATTACCTAGATATGTGAAATCATCATCTATTATGAAACAACAAAAATCATTTAAAACATCATCTATACTGAAACGGAGAAAAAAATATATATATATATATATATATATATATATATATATATATATATATATATATATATATATATATATATATATATATATATATATATATATATATATATATAATACTCAATTTGTTTCAAAATAATACATATTTTAGGTTTTTCGTATTTTTTAATAAAACACAATTAAAACATAATTAATAATGCATAGTTTTTTTTAATTTTATATTTAGTATATCTCTAAACTAATAAGACTTTTGAAAATGTAATTAATATTTTTGAAAATCACAATTTTCATTATTAATTGACAAAAAAATCCAATGAAAATATAAAAGATATAACCCTCATATTAAGAGATGAATTGATTGATCTCTGGAATAAAACCTTTTAGGAAAAGTTCATATATGAGGTGGATTGCTACTTTGGCTTGTGATAAGGATAGGAGTTCTCTGCTTCACTAACATATGACACTATCCTGTGTCAAGGTATCGACAAAGCATATAAAACTCAGGAACCTTTCTTGCATCGTCTCTTACTGTACAGATAAAACGTTGCTGGCTTCCCATCACAGGTTTCTTGTCGCAGATATGGAACTGCTCTCGGAAATGAAGGTATTATCTTTGGCCTTCTTGCAGCTATATGCATATAATCAAGGGACTAGCTGATGATTTTGCTTCTTGTCCTGCAGCTGACACACGTGTTCATGGATTCTTCAAGAAAGGGATCTATCCTCTTCCAGGTGCCCATAAGAGTCTTCACAAGCTCTCAAGATACTGCGAGCTTTCAGTTGTTACGTAAGTGGCATGCTGTGTAAATATATCAAATTATTTAACTAAATTTTTGTCTGATGTAAATCTATTTAAATAAATGAATAACTTTAAATCTTAAATCTCGATTATTTAAAAAACTGCAAATCAAACAATAGGAGCACAACTAGTATCAAAACAACACTCTTTTCACTGATTTTGTCTCCTCCTTATGCATGGAGATTGTCAAAATAGGTCAAAAGCATCTCTAGAGATATTAGCAGAACCACCTATATTCTCAAGAACAGAACTGCTCTGTGCCACAGGTTCAGCCTTAACGTCTTGAAGATATGAATTCAACAGGCGGCGCGCGACAAGAATCAAAATCTCTGAGTTCTTGGTCCTTTCTTCATGCTTCTCTTTCACCTCGTTTCCAATCTTCAGTGAAATCTTATTTGTGGAATCTTCTTCATCTGGATTAGCTAATGAATCAATGATTTGATCCAATGCTCTCCTTTCATCCGCACCAACCTAATCCCCCAAAAAATAATGAAGGAATCTTTAGCAAGTGAGGACTACATTCTTTTTGGCTTGTAGTTAGTTTACTTGCTCTGAAAACTTAGAACATCAAACCTAAACCAGACATTAAACTTTCTTGATTGGTTTTTATCCAAAAGAAGAAAAAAAAAAGAGAGAGAGTCAAACTTACTTCAACTCCCTGTTCACATCTAGCCAGATAAAATGAGCCACCAGCCGCTTCAATCATATCGAGAGCTTCCTTTGTCAGAAACTTATCAAATAGGTGTCCACTGAGAGATACCTACAAATCATTGTCTCAGTCAGAATCATTACAAGAAGCTGAGGCAGATCTCCAAAACCTATCAAGATTTATCATAGATAAATATCTCGTGAAGCACATAACTCTTGGGATCCAAGCTCACTGACCTTAGCTTCTTTAAAACTTACCAATATGTTGTATGTTCTCTGGTTAGAAACCACACCGTTGGCTATGTTATCTTGTACATCTCTGCTTTTTAAGTGTAAAAAATTTTAAGAAACACAGTTTAGTGAAGAAGCCTAATAATCACTTCAGGTAATGAATGGTGGAAGCAGATAGCATACTCTGGAACAGACTTCCTCATACGTGGAATATACTCATACAAAGATGTCAACTCTCCTTTGTAGCTTATGCAAGCCCTCCTCAGATGTCTCGGTAGATCTGCAAGTTCAGTCATCGAAGCCAAGCTACCGACAAATTCGGAAAGAATATCTCCAAAATGTTGGGATGCCTTGTGTTCATTGACACAAGAACTCCAAATCAGTACAAAGTTTTTAAACTGTAGCATCACTCCCTAATATTCCTAACACTTTAATCTTCTTACCTCTTTAGCAAACTCTGTTGGTAGAATGTCTATGGCCATGCATAGTACACCATCACCATCCATGTCATTGTAGTATGAATTGTTCGCTGGATTAAACCTAAAGACATTTATCAGCTTGACAAGTTTCATTCCATAGTTAAAAGTAAATGACTGAAATAATCTCTTTCCAGGTTTAGATTACCTAAAGAAAGGGGAGTCAATTGAAGTAGCTCGGTTCACAAACTCAATAGAGCCACCAATGTCACAAGTTATATCACATATTCCCACTAGTGGGCATCCTTTTGCTGTCAAATCTTGAAGCTGTTTGGTGCTTAGAAGACGAGGAAACCTCTTCTCCCAGTACATACAGTTTACTGCACAGAAAGTCAGTGTTGAGTATAGGCTGGAACTATTGAAACTGATTGTATGTAAACTCATTAACTTGAAGGAAAACTAGAAACATGATGTACCAAGAACTGATGTATAAGGGGCGATCTTTTCGTGGAAAACTGGATTGTAGTGTTCCGGGTGTGCATAATAGTCAGCCTGAAGGTAAAGAGAATGAATAGAGTTAATAGTAGTGTAACAAAAGTTCACAGCCATGGAGCTAAGTTTTTAATAAAGTGTTACTTTGTCAAACAGCTTTGATGGATCTTGGTGTTCAACCATGTGTTGGCTGGTAATTATACATCCAAATACTTGATGTACTCGCTTTGTTGATTTTCCATTTTTGCTTATTCTTTTGTCCTGTGTAAAAAAAAATATACATTTCATTTCTCACAAAACATATAAACAGAAAACTGTAATCTTCAACACCATGAAGCTACACTTACTTTTACAAATAGTTCAGGAAGCTTGCTTGGTTCAACAAAAGTGTGAGGAAGAAGCTTGAACACTTCTTGCGCCCCAAGAGAAACTGCAAGATGAGAAGATTCAAAAATGAAATGAAACATCCTCAAGCTGAGAAATGTACTAAAGGATCAAAGAAGCTTACCATTGCCTGTTCCGGTGAAGACAAATACAAGAGGGCAGATTCCTAATGGGAGTCCCTGGCTTGCAATCTCTTCACCAACAGAAGTCACAGCAGCTTTTGCTGCAGCCAATGAAGAATACATGTAGGATGATCCTAGCGAGAGGAAAGGCGTTGAGTATCCTAAACTTAGATATCCTGTATCAAAATTACATTCATCAACATCCAAAAGAAAGCTTGTTGCTTAAGAAAAAACATGTTACTTGCAGCTTACTCTGTCCCAGTCCATGTAAGAAGTCAACAAGACCAGCTCTGCCTGCATATGTACCAAATGCCAGTAATCTTCTCCCATTATCCCCAACGATGTGTTCATAATCATATAAAGTCACTCTCTCAGACAATATCTGCATTCCGAAAATCGGTTTCTCAGCATTCTTAGTCCTAGATTGTCTAAAATAGAAAAAGGCATGAATGAAAAGTGTTGTTACTTTATCTAACAAGGGCATGTTTTCTTTCTGTGCCTTGTGAGTGTGAGAAAAGAAAGCATATGCTCTCTCTGGAAGTATCATTTCTAGCTGCAACACCACAACATACAAAGCTCATAAACACACAAAAAAAGTGTTACAACAAATACGAAAACAATAGTGCGGAAACAGATAGAAAAAAAAACGTGGTTCATCAACTTGGCTACGTGATCCCTGGCTAGCTACTGCTAGCTAGCGTGTCATACAAGATTCAATGCATATCAAGCAAGTGTCCTGGTACCTTAGGTTGTTTGATTCCGAGTATAAGACCACAATCAGACAAGTCATCAGAGATATCACATCCAACATCTTCGTACAAGGCATCGTGATAGATACGCTTTGCAGATGGCTGAACCACAATGCGGGAAACGCAGGTTCTGTCTTGTAAAAGAAGAGCGCAATGAGAAGGCGTCAAGGGCGTTCTTCTTTCCCATTTGTTAACTGATTCAGCTAGTATTCCCACAACTCCCTTCCCAAGCTTCTTCTCATCATCACCACTTGAATTCATATCTATGAGTGTGGAATAACAAAAACACTATCTCACACTCTTAGACAATGTTCAACAAAACGACACAACCGTTTTGATACTTTTGAGTTCAATCTTGTGAAGTTAATAGATAACTCAAATCAGAACAGACAAAAACAGAGGACGCTCAGACATCAAAAGGAGGGAGTTGTTGAGCTAAGGCTCTTGCGAGTTCTTTAAGACAAGGAATGTTAATACAAGAAGGAAAGAAAACATACCAGTTGATGTTGATCTGGTCATGCAATGCCTGTGAGGCTGTGAACTGGTTTTGTCAAAGATGGAAGCTTTCTAAATTGAGTTTAGACGTGGTAAGAAGATTGTTTCTTTTTACGTCCTTTTATAAACTAAAATGATGTACATGATTTTTTTTTTTTGAAAAAAGATACAATCTTCTTACCACGTCTAAACTCAACTTAGAAAGCTTCCATCTTTTTACGTCTTTTTATAAGCTAAAATGATGTACATGATTAAAATCTAATAAAATGATTAGTTAGACGGGTAATAGATAAGTTGGTTATTAGTATACCTTAAATTAAACTAATGAATCCTAATAATCTAATGATTTAAATTATTATATTTATGGAGAAAGAAAAACGTGCTCTTTTCATGATCTTTGTCTTTTCATAATTATTGGTCATCTCAATGATCTCGATGTCTTTGTCATATTGAGAAAATGATTAATTCCAACCTCAACTATTTCTTTTCTAGTTAAACTTTATTATGATGTTTATTTGATCATAAACTAACAATTATATTAAATAAATTATTCAAACTATCAAATTCAAGTTAAAGTTAACTTTAACTAAAATAATGTTGGTTAATCGTCTATAAATATTAAAAACTCAATACAACCAAAAATCCAAATCTATAAATATGCAAAAACCTATAAAAAAAAACCTAAGAAAAAATATAAATACCTAAAATTTCAAAAATATACTTGAGCCCCCAAAAATCTATAAATACTTATATATAACCAGAAATTTAAATACATTAAATAACAAAATATATGCAAAATCTCAAATATACGAGAAGACCCAAAAAAATAAAATAAAAATCAGATTTTCAAGTATATTATGATACAAAATAAGTAATAAATTAGATAATCTATGAATCTGATCAAGTAAAATAGTCATATGTGAACCTAAATTGTTTATATTCTTGTTCCTAACACAATATTTTTGTTTGTATTGATTGTATACTTAAAAATAAATAAATTATATATGTTAAATGTTTTTATGTATTACATTATATTTTTGTTTCAATTTGTTTTTTTTTTTGTTTCAGATATAGTTTAGGTTTTGGATATATTTTTGGGATGTTGGATATTTGTAGTTTATTCCAGATTTTTGGGTATTTTTTTCTCCTAATTATTTTTTTGAGTTATTATAATGTATTTTTTATATATTTATAGATGGTTGACGAACCTTATTTCGGTCAAAGTTGATTTTAGCTTGAATTTGATATTGCACACAGTTTATTTGAAATAATTGTTAGTTTTGGTTGAAATAAGTATTGTATAAAATTCATGTAGGAAAATGTACAACAAAACTTGTTGAGATTGGAATTAACCTTTTTTTCCTTGTCATATTATATAAAGTAGGTTTATAGAAGATCCATGAGGATGGCGTGATAAGAACATGATTAATTCATGGTTCTTAGGGTGGAGTTTTTAGCAGAATATAAGAAACTGTTTTTAAAATTTTAACTAAAAAAATTAAGAACCGGTTTTTAAATAAAGATTTTAAGAACCGTTTCTTTTTTTTTAGTTAAAAGTTAATAAACATTTTCTTATATTCCGATAAGAACCTCACCCTAAGAATCATGCATTAATCATTCTCTAACTTAATCATGCTCTAAATGTTATTTCGGGACCTACTAAAGTCACCGTTTAAAAGTTATATAATTAACCTCTTAGCCTAGTGGTAAGAGATTTTGGAGCATGGCTTATATGGAATAAAATTGATGCTATTTAATCAGTTTGAGTTTTGGTTTAGACAATTATTTTCTTTATATTAATTGAAGAGCATTACAAAATTTAGTGTGATAATTTTTAGAAGTCTTAAAAAATAAGTTGATCCATAAACTAACTATCAAACTGATTAGTAGTATACAAAATAATATTTTTTATTTTTTCTTAAACTAAAAGTTACAAAATTACCTAATATGTGCAATATATGTATATATGAAAATTAATAATTTTGAAATGTTTGATATTAAATTTTGTATCCTATGTTCCTATTGTTTAATTTTATATATTTAAAATAAACTAAAAAGCACATTAAATATATAATAAAAATTAAATTTTCTTATATTTTATATTTTGATTTTTTAACTATAAATTACCAAAACTGTTAAAAATCTCACATTGTAAATTTTGTGATCAATAGTTTTATTTTTTTTGTTATAATAAGATACAAATCATCAAATCATAGGAATATGAAGTCTCATTATATATATATATATAGTTTAAAATTAAACTATATACTATTTAAGAATATAAAAACATGTGAATTTTAAAATATGCATTGAAAAAGTATTGAGATCTTAAAAATTTAATTTTGAAATTTGTATTGAGTTTTTAAAATGTTTATAAATTACTAAAAACTATTAAAAATCTCATATTGAAAATTTTATGATTAATGGTTAAATTTTTTTGGTACGACAAATATACAAATTTTAATAAATTAAATGAGTAGAAAACCCCAATTAACAAATATTTATATTAAAATATATTATATATCTATATTAATATTATTTTAATTTAATTATGTATCATATAAAATAAAGAAAATGATTATTTTGTTTTATTTACCAATAAAAACTATTACAAATAAAAAAGAATTTTTCGATTTATATGTTTGCTCTAATATTAAATTATATATAATAGTTACTCGATTCTTACTTATTTAATATATTTACTATTTCATGATATGTGAGGAACATAAAATACATAATAATATGTAAAAATACTTTATATACATAATATTTATTCTACGCAAGACCTAGATTTTCACCTAGTTCATACAGTATTTCAGTAACATACAATTTGGTTATTCTCTTAATATTAGCGAGAAGAAATTCCAAATACACAGATAAAACAGTATAATAGCTAATTTACTATGTAATACTAAGTATTTTCATTTCAAATCATAGAATGTATAAATAAAAAGTTATATAATTCAATAGAGACGCATTAAAAAAAACTTATCAACACACAAGCGGGTAACGTGAACTATGAACTAACATATAAAAATAATTTCGATTTTGTAAGACTGATGAAAGTCATTGTTTAAGATTATATAGTGCTTTTGTATTAGTATTTACTATTTACCCACGTAAACGACAAAACAAAATTATACAACGCAAAACACGTTTTTAAAGTTATCTTCAGCGTGGGCCAGAAAATGTGGTAGAACTAGTCTACAATTTGTCGAATAGATCATATCTTAATGCAGTAGACGGTGACCAATGGAGTAAGTAAGTACTGTTTCTTTTATAAAAGGAAACTATCTTAAGAAGAAGAAAAAGTAAGACCATGATTATGGATGTATCTTAAGTTGGTCCTTAGTGGGAAGGGACCCACAAAACTTAAGATACACCCCTTAAAAACTCTTAATTAAGAGTTGTATCTTATACTGTTCACGGGCCCCACTGACACGTGGCGGCCCGTGATTGGTTCTTTTCTATTTTTTTTTTCTAAAAAAAAAAAAACAGAAAAAAAAAAAAAAAAAACTAAGGACCAAATAAAGTCCCACTGATAATCATGCCCTAAGAATGAACTGAAATGTTTTTTTTACTATGCCCTAGCAGCTGATCGGTCCCACGAAAAACTCATTTAATAATACATAATTACTACTTCTAAAGTATACCATACTATACTATCTAGATTTGAAATATTTTCTGACTAGTGTCAGAGGTGTACCGATCATTTTTTACGTTCCATAATGCTAACCAGTTAGTCAAAAACTCAAGTCTACACTGACCTAATAAGAATAATTTAGTTTCTATCAGAAATCAAACTCATTAGAGCATCCACATCAATGAACCCCTTCTTGGGGTTCATTGAATCAGTTTTTTATTATTAAAATTTTTCTGTTTTTTTTTTGATTTTCTTTTAAAAAAAAAAAAATTTTAAACCAATCCCGGACCGCCACGTGGTAAACTTTAGGAGAGAGGGGTTCACCCGAAAAAACTTTAGGAGAGAGGAGTTCATAGGTTTTTGTTATTTTATTATTTTATTTTCTTGATTTCCGTGTGAACTCCCCCCCATAAACTTTCAATGGGGGTGCTCTTACACACTAAGCTCAAAAAAATTACCACTATACTATCATTACTTGGTTGAATTGATCAGATTAGTTATGTGACTATACTAAGATTAATATGAAGTAGACCAAAGACAAATGAGATGAATAAATTGGGTAAACCTTATGTTGATTTTGATCAACTCCAACCAAGAGTTCTTACCACAGAGTTCTTACAATAAATATTTATATACATATATATATATAAATACTAATATTTAATTATGAATCTTTTAAAAGTACAAAATTCTAATAGAAAATATATTCAGTTGATTTTTTTGTAATTTTGAAATACTCACAATTAAATATTAATATTTTATATTTAAATATATATTTAAAAAACTTTATGTTGAGTTAGTAAAATTATTTAAAAGCGAGAAAGCTGCATTCTTTATTTAAAGAATTAAAGCATTATTAGTGGTGTATTACCTCCGGAAGGTATCTAGTCAATATTTATATTATTTTCTATCTAATTAAATTAAAGAAAGAAAAAATCATACATTATGTGACAACTAAGCTTTGAGTCTGTCACCTTTCTTCCAAAGTTTTTTAATGAGAAAACGATTCTTCACGTTACTCTCTCTCTCTCTCTCTCTCTCTCTCTCTCTCTCTCTCTCTCTCTCTCTCTCTCTCTCTCTCTCTCTCTCTCTCTCTCTCCCTCTCCCTCTCTCTCTCTCTCTCTCTCTCTCTCTCTCCCTCTCTCTCTCTCTCTCTCTCCCTCTCTCTCTCTCTCTCTCTCTCTCTCTCTCTCTCTCTCTCTCTCTCTCTCTCTCTCTCTCTCTCTCTCTCTCTCTCTCTCTCTCTCTCTCTCTCTCTCTCTCTCTCTCTCTCTCTCTCTCTCTCTCTCTCTCTCTCTCTCTCTCTCTCTCTCTCTCTCTCTCTCTCTCTCTCTCTCTCTCTCTCTCTCTCTCTCTCTCTCTTTCTACCTTTTCAATTATAATTTAATTGTTGAAAATCTTGGGAAGAAACTCACCACTATTGTTACTCTTAATTCTAATGAGAAAATGTCTTTGAAAGTTTTAGTTTTAACTATAAAGCCATCCACAATAGATCTGAATTTTTTTGGTCAAATGAACATTAGATAGTTCTTTTTTTGTGCAACTATCATAAAATAGTTCAAATTTAAAAGAAAATAACACATTTGAAATTAAAACTAGTGAATAACATAAAACTGGACCGATGTAAAATAGGTAAAAAAAACTTTCATTAAATTTCATTTTAAAGGACTGCCACAACGGCTGATGATCTCATTCTTGAGAAACCTCATTCTTTTATGTCAAATATAAATTTAACATAAAACAGTTGAGCATAAACCTCGTTGAATTATCGTTTTTAGTACAAAAAAAGTATTGAATAGGTTTGCAGAAGTTGGGCTTAAGATGTTGTGTCAAAAACAGGCCCAAGTTCTTTTGTCTCTAATCACGTGATGTTTCATAGTCGTGGTGTTACATATGCTGGTATATGCTAAACCTTGTTCAAGTTAAGAATCAATGGAGGAACATTGTGTTTCTCCGATACATTATCTTAGATAGATCTCCAAATCGCATACGTCTTAGGTCAAGAATCTCTATCTTCACTAACTTAAGAGTATTATGTGTCTTTTGTAGTTAGCATTTATATTCACAGTTAACAAATAAATAAAAAAAGTAATTCCGTGTATGATGGCTAAAGTTCTCTTGTGACAGAATGTGAAAACTTGAACATTGTTTTGGTATCATCCATATATGTGCAGTGACCTATTATTAGGTTTGGTATACTATTTTATTTAGGTATGAATATCTTTAGGTTTATTGAGGAGCATGGCCAGGTGGCCTGGGAACAAGTTCTGGGCATTGACTTTGTAATGCCACAAAAGTCGATGCGAGGAGAGATGCCTCAACGAGGCTACAAAGTCATATAGTGGCCCTCTCCTTTTGCTTTTTACACCTTCTTTTTTTCTTTCTCTTTTTCAAACATTTTTTCTCGCAAATAAAGAATTTTTATTCTTTCATTTTCCTGCAATTTTTGTGAGTTCGCATTTACATCACTTGTAATCTCTAATAAGCAAATATATTTTGAATAGTAAGGTAAAAATAATTTTGAAACAAACTTTTCTGTATAGTTTTTTTTTGAAAAAGGCATTTTCTGAATAGTTTATAAACTCAAAAATTACATTTGTGTATGATTTTAAATCCCTTTCTCTAGTATTAAAAAAAAAAATCAAATAACATGCACTGTTACCAGCTAAACTATTCTAGTTTATCTTTTCCCAAAAGAACAATACTAGCATGCATAACTACAAAAGCTTGTATTCTTGGATGAAGAATTCAACGCCAAGTTTGACATATGTGACTTAATGCTAATTAAAAAAAATATTTGTTTTATGGAGCTTTAATTTTTAAAACATGTATAAAAGAAAACACGAGCAAAAGAAAAAGTAGATACTTTGTAATTTGTTATTCGAAAGGTAAAACTGTTTTGAACAAATACGAAAAGAAAAAGAAAAAAAGGAAAAGAGACAACCCACACGAATAGCCACTTTTGATAGAAGAAGGTATTTAGATGAGAAGGGACAAGAGAAGACACGGGCAACTCCCAAGTCTCAAGTCCTTAACTAACTTTCTCTTTTGCTTTTGTGTTGAGTCTTTAAACCAAGCCTTGGCTGTTGGGTTTGTGAAAGCTCATGTCCAACTATTTATTATTCAATTAGTACGATATTATCTACTTTGTGTCTATTAGGTAAGTCCGCATGGATGTACTTTTGTTTTCCTTCCCAAAAGTCCTCTTACTAATTAGAGTTGGACTTCTCTTTATATATTAGACATTTATTGTCTAAACTTCCAATGTGGGACTTTGTTTGATCTCACATTCTTCTCCTCAAACTAAGGACCACACTCATCTCGTGCGTTTATTCTTTAACGAATCATCTTGGCACCATCTTGTACTGATAACCGCAGGGTTTCCTTTGAGAATGCTTCTCCCACAACATTTCTCCCACAACATCACAGGTTCCATGATTTTCTAACTAGTTTCTGCCACAGACCTCCCAACTTGAAGGGTCTCATTCTTACTCGAAGGGTATTTTGGTCTTCTTGCAGATCGTCGTCAAACCGTTCTAATACCAATTGTTGGGACTGTATGAGCTCATGTCCAACTCTCTATTATCCGATTAGTACGATATTGACTACTTTGGGCCTAATAGACAAGCCCGCATAAATTTACTTTTGGATTCTTTCCCAAAAGGCCTCGTACTTAGGGGTGGGACGGGTCGGATATCCGGGGTATTTTAGGATATCCGGATCCGGATTCGGATTCGCCGGATCCGTGACTTTAGTATCCGGATCCGGATCCGTGTCTTCCGGGTATCCGGACTTCGGATATCCGCGTAGATATTGTCATACCCGCGGATATCCGGATTCGGATCCGGATCCGTAAAAAAAATAAAATAAAAATATATTTTTTTAAAAAAATATAAAAATAAAACATAAATTAAAGATTTATACAAAATTTATGAATATATATATGACATATAATATTAGTAAAATTTAAATATAATATTACAAAAATTATTTTATGTATAAATACTAATATATCAAATATAATTATTAATAAAATTAAAAATTTAATATATTTTAAAAACACGGATCCGGATCCGGGTATCCGGACCTAAAAATTAAGATATCCGGATTCGGATCCGGTTTGGACGGATCCAAAATTTTACTATCCGGATTCGGATCCGGACACTCCGGATATCCTATTTTCAGAGCGGATACGAGACGAATCTCAGATCGAATCCGGATCCCGGATAATACGTCCCAGGCCTACTCGTACTAATTAGAGTTGGACGTCTCTTTATATATTAGACACTTCTTATCTATTTTTCCAATGTGAGACTTTGTTTGATATATCACATTGACCATGGGGATGGCCACTGTTTTTTTCATGCGCGCTAATTTTTCAATGTTTTGTTTCTTTTGATTTAATTAAAGATATTTTATGTTTAAAATAATGATATTTTAAAAATAATTTTTTTTTTCATTCCTAAAATACATTAAAAGATTTTGATACTATACATATTTTAATCATTTTACTATAAATGGAAAATAGTAAATTTGCTTCATGTTTCCAAATAGAAAATTTTAATTCAAGTTTCAGTTGATCAAATATTTTCATATAGAATGGAGATTCAAAAATGGCATTTGACTTTTTTTAAAGACAAATAATACGTTACAAGGCTCTTTTCAAATTATACATGACAATACAGACTAATAACTTCACAAATCCTAGACTAAAAGTATATGGTTGTTATTATACTTTTCTATTGACAAACTATGATGAGTATTTAATTAGCTTTTGTTGTTTTTAATATACAACTATTTCATACTAATTATTTATTTTATTTAGAAATATTCATCTTTAATCTGCACAATAAACAATGATGCTTTAAAAATTAAGTTTATTTATTTAACACATAGACAAAAAAATAAGTTCTATTGAAAAATATTAAAAATAATATTTTTGGGAAGTGAACATTGAACAAGAAGTTGATAGAGCATAATTATTTCAGGGTTTTTAGGATGAAGTTTGTAACGGAATATAAGAAATTGTTTCTTAATTAAGAATTGGTTCTTACATAAGGTAATTAAAAAAGCGATTCTTAATTTTTTTATTTTTATATTTCGTTAAGAATCCGCAATAATAATGTTCTTAGAGTACCATTAACCATGGTTGCTTAAGGGATGTGGTCCACTGGCACCCAAAAAAAACAACTCCGAAATTGCTTAAATAAGCACACATTTTGTTTGAGTACTTCCACTATTTGTGGGCCCCACTGACACGTGGTGATCCGCGATTGGTTTATTTTTTTTTAAAACAAAAAAAAATTAAGCACACCAAATGTGGTGCTAGGATTAATGGTGGCATTTGAGCATGATTAATGAGGTATCTTAAGAGGTATTCTTGCACTGTTCACGGGTTCCACTGACATGTGGGGCTCATGAACAGTGCAAGAACCGCTTCTTAAAACTAATAAATAAGAACCATTTTTGGAGGGTTTCTTACACTGTTTACGGGGATTCACTACCACGTGGCGAACCGTAATTGGTTTATATTTAATTTTCTTTTTTTTTTAAATCAACAAAAAAAGAAAATAGAAATCCTAAGTTGAGGGTTAAAGATGGCCTTACAAGACAACCTTTCACTTTTTCTGTTATCATCTTCTCTCTTTTGTATCTTTGTGGATTGTCAACGCTCTCTGAAAGAGGAGCTCAAGAAGCTCTCTCTCTCTCTCCTTTAAAAAGGTAACATTTTTCACCATTACATACTCACTCCTCTTGTCTCTGCTTCACTTCAAGAACCGTCTCTCTCACTTTCACACTCTGTTTCTTGCTCTGCTCTGATAAAATGGGATTGTCACCTGTGAAAAGAAAATCACGAGATGAAGAAGAAGAAGATACAGTCACCTTATCTGACCTAAACGACGACGTCCTCGAGAGAATCCTCTCATGTCTACCAACCTCATCTTACTTCCGCATGACCTCCGTCTGCAAAAGATGGAAGTCCAGCCAAACCTCAAGAACCTTCAAGCTCGCTTGCTCTCAAGTCCCTTCTCGTGATCCTTGGTTCTTCATGATCGGTAACCACTTCTCCACTTCTTCTTCTTTCGTCTACGATTCCACAGAAAACAACTGGAAAAACCTCCTCCACCGTCGTGGCTTCACCCCCGTAGCTTCCTCCGGCGGCTTGCTCTGTTTCCGCTGCTCTGTCTCCGGTGACTTCCTCCTCCGTAACCCCCTCACAGGCTCCTCCCGTGAAGTTCCTTGTCAAGACTCTCAAGATGATAACAAAACTCTCCAAGCTGTAGCCATGACTACTCTCACTCCCTTTAGCTACAAGCTTGTTACAATCTCCGGTGAAGTCCCAAATCTCTGTTTCAAGTTCTACGAGTCAAGTTCTTGTTCATGGAGCAAAGAGTTTGAGTTAGTGAAGAAGAAGAAGAAGAACAATACAGAAGATGATGAGACAGGAACAGTTTACTTTCTTAGCAAGACAGGAAACGTTGTTGTAGCGAGTAACCATCTCCTTCGAAGCCCATCTAAGCAGTACTCTTCAGTTATTACCGTTAAAGACAATGTAGAAACGGTTTACTTTCTCAGCTCTTACGGAACAATCATAGCTTGTGACCTCACCAAACGATGCTTCACTCAACTTCCTAAGCTTCTTCCTCCGTTTCTTGAGTATTCCATCGACTTGGTGGAATGTAATGGAACCATGTATGTGATTCTCCTCTCTGAGTTTTACGAAAGTGCTAGCTTGAGGATCTGGAAGCTAGAGGACATGAACTGGGTTCATGTTGGGATGTTGCCTCCTGCTATGTCTCATGAGTTGTATGGGAGAAAAGGTGATATAAACTGTGTTGGAGGAGATGGAAACAAGATACTTGTGTGCTTTAGTGGGAATCTTCCTGAGGTGTGTTATAGATACTTTGTGTATGATTTAGTTGGAGAAGAGTGGAGTGAGTTGCCAAG
This sequence comes from Moricandia moricandioides, assembly GCA_905132885.1. Taxonomy (NCBI): domain Eukaryota; kingdom Viridiplantae; phylum Streptophyta; class Magnoliopsida; order Brassicales; family Brassicaceae; genus Moricandia; species Moricandia moricandioides. Next base: position 91,030 of record CAJHQQ010000014.1, on the reverse strand, counting down.
ATGCTTCAATGATGGAGAAGCTGTGGAGTTTGTTTCAGCACTTTCTTTCCAGCCTAGGATTGAAGCAACAGTTTGAAGTTTTGTTTTTTTGTTTTTATGGATTAGGTTTCAGTGGTTGTTTTGTTTGTGTATTCTTTTGAGTATAATGGAATGTAACTTGATTTATACTGTAATCTATTGACAATCATTGAGTTTGAAACATATCCTTTTAAACAAAGAGAGGAGATAGTTGTAAGGGATAGCTTTGAAGCTTGCTTGCATGTTAGGTTAAAAATGTTGGCTTTTAAAGCTGAAGGATGCAAACTTGCAAGTCAAGAAACTCATAGGGGGGGAAACTAAAACACCCAAGTTGGTTCTTGACGTTGCCGAAGACGGTTTAGGAACCGGTTATTGCATAATGATGTGTTTTTCGGTTTGGTAAGGGTAAACAAATTACTGATGATAGTTGGGAAATAAAGTAGAAAGAAATGTTTGAATATGAATAGCACCAACAATAATTCATCAGATAACCCTACAATGATTCAACAACTACATCAAGTAGGTGAAGATGTTAGAGCAACATTACTGCAAGTATCTAATAGAGATTTTCAAAAAAAAAAAAAAATTAAATGAGAAGTAATGATATAATGTTGTTGGGTATCTCACCATACTGAAATACCTAAACAATTTTTTTTTATATACTTACACAAATATATGAAATTTCCATTGGAAGTGATCTTATGAAGCATCCAGACACTTTTATATCAACATCTTACTAGTTTAAATATAAGCAAAATATTATTAGGTCTGAGTTTTGACACTAATTTGACAGTGTATTTATTTAACACTGGATAACAATTACATCATCGTATAATTTTTATATCTGTTACATATGATGATCAACTACATGTAACATATATGATTTTGATGAATAATTCTATGGTTTCCCCAACACTTGGATCCACGAACGATTTTACATGCGGACATACCCACTCTGCAGCTCACAATGCATTTGGGCATAGTTTTAATTTCTTTTTCCATTTTATCGTATATATTAAGGAAGAAATATTAAAACCACTATGGTCGTTTCTAGTATACTGAAGAATGGAAACAATTAATTAATTAAATTATTTGTTTCCTTTTAAGACATGTTCCTATACAGTGAATAAGAAAAAACTTCAAACTCATCTTCTCTCTTTCTTGAGAAGAAGCCAAGAAGAGCAGAGAAGAGAGATATGTCGCTGTTGTCTTACCTCAGCCCGACACGCCTTCTAGAAGGCTACCTCCGCCGCTGCCTCACGGCGGCAGGACTCACGTCGCAGACTCTTTCCATAGATTCTGAAACAACCATCCACTTCTGGGGTCCACCACCTCTTGACCACCGCACCGACGAAAGACCAGTGATGCTTCTCCTACATGGCTTCGGTCCATCCTCCATGTGGCAGTGGAGGCGACAGATTCAAGCCTTGTCTCCCTCCTTCCGGCTATATTGTCCTGATCTTGTTTTCTTTGGTGACTCAACCACTTCCTCCACCAATCGCTCTGAGGTCTTCCAGGTATATATAAAAAACGTTATAACTCTATCTCTATAGTGTATAGTTGTGTTTTGATTGTAAATGAACGAGATCATCTCTAGGAAGATCGGATATGACCTAGTAGAACCTTATGTCATTGATCACTAATCCTTTTTTTCTGGTCACTTGATTAGTGTTTGTAAAAACTAAAAAGTATTGTTATGTTAAAAGTAAAAATATAATTTACATATACTTTTTAAGGGAATTTTTTTAGTAGAACCTTATGTCAATGATCACTAATCCTTTTTCTGGTCACTTGATTAGTGTTTGTAAAAACTAAAAAGTATTGTTATGTTAAAAATAAATATAATTTACATATATTTTTCAAGGGAATTTTTTCTTATTTATTCCAAAATAATATTTTTATATCGGATCGATGTCTATATAAATACCCGTAATTTTTCAATTTGGTTTTAGATTAATTCTAACAAGGTCCTGATCGATATACATATACATTTTAGTAATAATTTCAATGGGTTTTGGCATTCGAGTCCTCGTATCGGATCCATATTTATATAAGTACCTGCAATTTTTGATTCAATGTCAGATCAGTACCAAACATGTCGTGGGTTCGATTCACAAATTAGATACCTATAAAGAATCAGTAAATTTTGGTTGTGTTGGGTTGGATTGGGTCATCTTTACATATTGATATGTTACCTCTTACACCTAAAATATTTGAACTCTTTGTGGTATACTAAACACATGCATATCTTAATGCTCCAATAATAAAAAAAAAAAAAAAACACAAGGCGGAGTGCATGGAAAAGCTAATGGAGAAAATAGGAATAGAGAAGTTTAGTGTGGTTGGAACAAGCTACGGAGGATTTGTAGCATACCATATGGCCAAAATGTGGCCACAAAAAGTGGAGAAAGTAGTGATTGCAAGCTCAGGCATCAACATGAGAAAGTGTGACAGTGTAAGTTTATTGCAAAGATCGAACTGTGAGTGTATCGAGAAAGTTATGTTACCATCAACAGCCACAGAGCTTCGGACACTTATGGGTTTAGCATCTTCATCGAGGATAGTTCGTATGTTTCCCGATGCTCTCTGGAACGACGTTATTAGTGTAAGTAACCTAAGTATATTTTGTCTTCTTCTTGTTCTTTTTTTTTGGCTTTGTGGAAAATAAGAATGATGGAAAAATGAAAATTTTCTTTTATATAATATATGCAGAATTTATATCAAAAGAATAGAAAAGAGAAAATAGAATTATTGAAGGGGGTGACTCTTGGTAGGGACGAGAAATTAAACATTGATCCTCTTCCTCAGGTACGTACGTGAACTCTTTTTTTTTTTGTAGTCATGATGTAATTATAAACATGTCACAAATTAAGCTGTCTAACGTATACTTTACACGCCTAATTAACATGTGATTAACGTTAAAGCGTGTTTATATACACTTAGGAGGTCCTAATAGTCTGGGGAGAGAAAGATCAAATATTTCCAGTGAAGATGGCTTACGAACTTAAAGAGTAAGTTACAAGAGTATTTCTTGTTCAAGGTTTAGCGTATATTAACTGAACTGTTCTTAAATATCATCAATATTGTCTAAGTGTGTTGTTTAAATGCGACAATTGTTGGTATGTTTGTGTAGGATTCTTGGAGATAAGACGAAACTGGAGATCATTGAGAACACTTCACATGTTCCACAGATCGAATGTGCACAAGAGTTCAATAACATCGTTTTGAGATTTCTGAAGGGATATTAATAGCGGTAAATTATGCATCTGCTACATGATTCTTAAAGAGTGTTGAGTAGTATAGTAAACTATATATACCATGCTTTCTAGTATTTTCTTGTAACGTCATATATTTGTGCCCTATATAATATTGGTACGACGAACGTGGAAATTATTAAGGACATTACATATGTTCAGGCACTTTCAGTTGTATCAAAGAGAACATAAGCTTTATAAATATTTCCAAGACATTTCTCTTTTGTCGGGTTTAATTCCGTTTCCCTAAGGTGCTGAACATTCAGTTGAAATTACGTTTACTTTGTTGTTTGAACACGATAATATAAAAATATCCTTTATATTATGCCTAGAAGAAAAACTGGAACCGAATAACTAAACCAAAATATAAATCGGAACTTTCAAATATCCGAATGGTTCTTAAATTTCTATATCTGAAATAACCAAATCGAACCAAAAATTGATCGGATACATGAATATATAAAATATTTATTATATATATAATATAACTAAAAATATATTTATTATTTAAAAATATTTGAAGAAAACTAAATTATTATAAAGTATCCATTTTATTTTTAGAATTATGTTTTTTCTCTGTGCTTTGACACCACAATATTAAGTAAATATTCTCAAAAACATTAAATATAATTATATTATAAAAAGTTATAATTGCGATATATAATATGGAAATTAGTTCGAAAATGTGATTTGGCCACCAATAAAATCACACCATCACAGTCAAAGTTGGTGGTTTCCCAACCTGCCAAAAGTCTCAAAACCACAAATAACTCTCAAAAAAGTACTCGATCACTTTGTCTTCGTTAACAAAAAGTATCATCATAGTCGTAAGAATAAAGTTTTAAAAAGAAGCAACTCTAGTAAGAAAAACTCAGATGTGTAATGAACAGTTATAACATTTAGAACTTCAACGAATTGTGAGAATTAATTACTTAATATTCACAAAGATGTTCTAACATTTACAGTTCCCCAAAAAAAAAAGAAAAAAAAAAGAGAAACTGACAAAGTTTTTACAACTACAAATAACTTCGCCTACAACATAAAGTAAAATTCTACAGTTACCAAAAGTCTAAGCTTCCATTGTTCATTTCTAATCAACATATAGAGAAATTTGCAAATACCAAGTGATTTTTCTAACATTCGTTGATGCATAATCAAATCTCGAATATATCATCAAATGATCTGCTTCGAGGCTGAAGCTGTGGAGGGTTTCTTGACAAGGGACTGTGCACAATTATATTCTGATACAAACTTTGGTGTTCCTATTTCTGATGGGTCTAAAACTGGAATAGCCTTATCTATATCTTCTGCCGAGAAAGGAATGCTGCACACACACACAAAACTATACGTTAATCTTTATAATGTAGACAACTTAAAATTACGTCTAAGTTATCAGAGAGAAGCTTGATTAATGAGAGGTTCTCAACCAAATGACCACCAAACCACACACTCGAAATGCTAAGAGGGTCTTTCAATCTACAAGGATTCTCAGAACTTAACATGCCTAACCACAACTTTTCACCGCTTGCCGAGCTAAAGATATAATAAACATCTGTGTTGTGTTTACTGCCTTATATCAAATTATTCAACTTACGTATAATTAAACTTGAAGCCAACTTACTAAAAAAAGGGAATAGAGTAATACCTCATATCATCATCTAGCAAGAACGAATTTGATGTTAGTTTTTGGCTATCCTTGTCAACAAGTACCCTCATTTGAGAAACCACCTACCGTACAAATATGTGTTACGGTGTTTCAATAGACATTCAACACAATAAAACGACCACGTCTAAGATTTTTAAACATTAACTCACCTCACTTGAGACACTTTGAGTTCCATATTTATCATCCCAGTACAACGTACTTATTCGATATATTTGCCTTATTGTCAATGCCTACAACAAAATTAAAAAGCCCCGAGTTTGTTTACGGCAAGGAATCAAAAGGAACGAAGAAAACGGAAGCCATAAGAAATGTTGACGTACCGGACATAGATCCTCCCTGATTTCATCCAGCGATTTTTTTCTTTTCTGGTGTATAACCTAGGATAAAACGTAAACCAACTGAATACAAGTTCCACTACAAAAAGAATCATGGCTTTTTTTATCAGAGAAGAAGATGAGGTTTACCAAGAATCCAACAGCTTGTCTAATGAAACTTAACTCGTGCCAAGATGTTCCTGAAAACTGTATTCACAAAATTTTAGATCACGGATGGCATTCATCCATCTATGAAGCAACTAACGAGTATATAACATGGTTTACCTCCTCCTTGACGCGGGCTATCCACTTCTCCAATTCTGTAATCCCAGTTTTCACATATTCCCCGTTTGAAAATGTGCAACATTCACGTCGAAGGAGAAGACTGAAAAAAGAAATTTGGATTATATATGCAGAAAACAAATGTAATTTGCGCTTAAGCAATAAAGCAAAGAACTGAAATTAAGATCACATCTACCTGTTGAAAAGTGATAAGTTGATAAATGAGAAAACCTGAGTCACAAGCTTGCGAATGAAGAACGAGGGTACCTACCAATACAAGAGTCAAGTTTAGAAACAAGGTAGATAGTCCTAAAGCACGAGAAATCATGCTACATGAACATTCTAATTCCTAATCCTCGAATGTGGAGAAACAGGAAAATCACACAGTAATTACTATGGCTACGACAATAAAGGGGTAGAAGCAGACATTATAACTGAAACTATGGGATGTGCATACATGGTTTTCTCGTAGGCGGGACATAAGAGAATCCAAGAATTTAAGTATATTTTCCCATTGACTACTTGGTGATTGCTGCGGCACACCACTTAGTGATCTCGAGGATTTTCCAGCAGTCCCTCGTGAAGCCTTGGGTGCCTTGAGAATCATCAGAGAAACACGTTGAAAAGTTATAACATATTTCCACCAAACATTATGTACAACTACAACAAAGAATATACGAGAAAGACCAAATAGCGAATAAAATCCCAGTAGATGGGTATTTTGATGCATGTTAAAAGAACTAAGCATTATGGTATCCAATCAAGAATTTAGAAAAGCACTATCAAAGATGCTGAATTTCTACCTACTTTCGGACTCTCACCTGAATGCATAATCCAAGAAGCGGTGATAATTCTTTCTTCACATTATCACGAATTAGACCATATATCTTCTCCACGCATGCTGTCAAGTGCTGTTTAAATAATATTGCTGGATATCTTGCTTCTATATGCGGAACACCATCATCAGGTCCACTAATATTAAAAAGAGACTTTACTCCCTGGTAAGCAAGAAACGGAACATCAGTGAAACAAGTTAACACGCAACTTCTGAATCTCAATAAACAATAGACGATGAGAATTTAGATTTAGCAATTAAAATTCCATATAAATGAAACTTGCAAACTACTCTCAAGTGGAGATATCAATTGAACTCACATCTGCCGCCCTCCCAGAACGCTGAGCACTAGCACTTAGAAAACTATTTGTCCGCAGATTTCTCTGCAAGAGGCATAGAAGTGCTGAAGAGTTTGAAAGCCAGTATGGTAATACACTGTTTTCATCTCCACCCTGAAAAAAACATAAACAGCAGAAGTAAATAATAACATGAAAGGGTTCCTATCATTTTGTCTAATTAGGAAGAAAGTTGTTACAAGATCCCTTCAACAAGAGAGAGAGCAAGAGTCCAGAGGGAAAAACTTGATTACAATAAGAATCACCTTAAGAGCTTCATTAATTCCCTTGATAATGTTGTTAAATATGGCTGTGCTCTCAGATTCAAAGGCATGCCAGTGCAGAAGACATTTGTATATTACACACGCAGCCAGGGGCTTATCATCATTGAATCCCAAATTTTCCTTGATACATCTGGAGAGCAATTCGTAGATCTCCTGCATTAGCATTAAAGTGGCAGTTATCTACTTTAGCTAAGAACAAGAAGGCTGTATATGAGAAGAAAGCAAAACAGAATTTGAGATAATAAAAACATATTGATTAGAACATGATACAATCAGGTCAGGAAAACCAGTTTCTTCATTCACAATGAAAATGGCAGTTAATGTGTACCAGGTTTCTTTCTGCAGTGATTTTTGATCGACGTGACTCTGACAGGCTACGCGAAAATGGCATGATGCGTTTTGAAGGTGTGGGTGTCTCCTGCATATATCACTGACATAATGAGGGTACAAGCATTTACAATCTAGAAATGAGAAGAAAGGATAGAGGTAATGAAAAAATGAAGAAAAGAAGTATTTACTTACGAAAACAGATGTCCTGTCAATCTGAGCTGGTACAACAGCACTAGAGTGCTTCTGTTGAGGAGACTGTAATAATGAGTAGTTGGTAAGAAGAAAGGACCAAAGAGAACAAGATGATAATTCATTAAAAATGCATGGTTAGATTGAGACACCCAGCAATTTCAGAGAGTGTATACTTTAGTACATGCATATAACAAAAAGTGCAGAAGAGAATAGTAAAAGATCACATACTTCACCAAGAATCGGTCCTATTCTCTCTGGGGATATACTTAAAGTCTTTTTCCTCAAGACATGGTTCTCGCTCTCCAGGTGAGAGAGTTTTTCTTCGAGGCTGAATAAAAATACTCAAAAGAAAAAACTAAGGATAACTATTAAACACAAACCTAAGGTTGACTTGAGAAAAAGACCTGCAGCTACATACCTTTCAACACTCGTTTGGAGTTCAGAACAAATATTTTCAACGTCCTTCAACTTCTGTAGTGTATTATTGCAATCCGTTTTAGCACTGAGAAGCTCCTTCTCTAGAGCCAGATTCTTTTTTTCCAAGGAATTCATCGAATTCTGTGATTAAAAAGCGTTAGCAAAAACCGACGAACAACCAAGATGACAGAATTTAGGTCTCTACGCAAAGAGTGAAAGCATTATTAAAAAGATACCCTACAAATAGAAGGAGCAGTGAACAAAGAAAAGAATAAGGCATACTAACCAAAGATTTACATACTTTTGAGACCATTGCTCAGAAATTTTATTACGTTTTCACAAATGCAATTAGTATATATATATATCCATTCACCCTCTCCCGAAATAGGATCAAGTTAAAATAGTCCATAACCAACTTGTCTATAGCCAGAAAAGATGTATATACTTCAAATCGCAGCCAGAAAAACAAACGATGGAGACGGATCCCTCAAAAAGGTATCCCCCGTTCACGATCATGACAGAACAAGCTCTTAACAACATACAGTCAATATAAAAAAGAGGAAAATTTACCTTCAACGAAGTGTTAGCTTTTTCCAGCTCAACCATTCCATTAAGTTCTCTTTCAACAGCAGCCTTCTCCTTCATGGATATGTCTAGTTGCTTTTGAAGTACTGCATTCTTATTGCACTCATTAATGGTTGCCAGCCTAGCCGCATCTAGTTTGAGGCTGAAGGATTCCAATGTTTTCTGAAGCTTGGATATTTCACCTGACTTGGCCTCCTCACCACTTGTCTGAATTTAAAGCACTTTTAGTTATTTACTCTGCTCCATGGGATTAGTACTAGATAGATGACAAAACTAGCAACATACTCGCAATCGTTTCTCAAGCTGCAACCGCCATTCAAGATCTTCTAACCGCTTCTCAAGTTTAGTTTTGGCTAATCGCAAAGCACCTGCTTCATTAGCGGCCTGCACGACATCGATTTGCATATTCATCCTTAGTGATAGGTAGCTAATTGATATAATTCTGCTCTAAACCATGACTAGAACATACCTTTTTAAGTTTTCTAAACTCTCTCTTCGCAAGCTTCTGCCGCCAACAACATTGAATAGCAATAATAGAAGATTGGCGGTGCCTGAATGCTGTGCGAAACTTATGCATTCTCCAACGAGCCTAAGATATTTAAAATATACAATATAAAACAACATGAAATGCATTAGAGACTGAAATGATGAATGAGGATACACACATCAGGAAACAAAAGAATACATATTCCCTATATAAAAACTTAATAGGACAAAAAGTGTAACACATAATTTATCATATGAACTTGGAGATCCTAGGTACCTGAATGAGAGAAGCAGCTCTGTGCTCTTTCTGATGAGCAAAATTTAAACGAGCCGAGTCAGAACGGATGCATGACTGTATTACTAATGCAGCGGATACAAGTTTCACGTATGCACATCTTGACAGCCACCTTCGTGCATGCTTTTGTACCAATACTGCTGCCGCTGCATTCCTTCTGGCGGCATAGGCATTTCGGGACAGGCATCCTTGCCAACAGATATTATTTTTTTTTATTAGGCTTAGAAATGAAACAAATACTAGTAACCACAATTGTCACGCAAGATGCATGTGAACATGTTTAACAAAAGAAATTAATAAATAGTTTTCGAAGAGTAGGGTGTCACATATCTGAAGATTTCTCAAAACGACCACAAAAAATTCGAATGCAAGAGAATAAGAAGAATAATAGTAGTGAATAAGAAAGGCACCTCTACAGTATGCTTGAATAGAAATTGCAGAAACCCGCGCAGCGATGAAGTTCTGATGCGTAACAAATGTTCTTAGTCTTCGCTGAATGAGTCTTGCAGAAGCATCAAGAACTTCAGCCCGCCTAGAGTCCAAAATGCCAATTTGACCAGCTCTAAGGAACACTTTTGTCCTTCCTAGCTGTGAAAGATGATCCAAATATCAGCAAATCAATATCTACAAGGAGCCATGAATTAGAGAAAACCCTTTGTTTTAAGCCCACCAAGAAGCATACCTGATAATTCCCTAGACCTGACTTCCTCAAGATTTTCTCGGTCAGTGCCTGCTCATTATTGCTGCAATAATGTATATATTAACAATCTACTCTTGCTTGGCAATAAAGGATTATTCAATGCAGGATTTAGATCCTATCAGGCCGAAAGCTATACACAAGTTTTTCTCTATTTTTTCCGCAATCAAGCGGTCACAGAAACATGTCAAATAACTTTTACACAGGTTCACACTGGTGCAAGGAAAAATATAAGATAATCAACACTCCGACGGTAAGCTTAGAATCATCCATCAAATATGCATACCTCTCATCCATGAATTCTGGGGCTAGCAGACCAAACCGATCCACAAAGTCTGAATAATTCCTTCGTGTAGGATACCCTGCAAGACTAATCCGAACAGCTTCCAGTACTCCCTATCAAATTATGAAATACAAGACGTTATCAAAGTTAAAATACAAAAAATGGAAAAGGAAGAAAAAACACTAACATGCAAATATCAGTACAACCAACTGAGACTAAGCTAGATCACTTCTATTGGTCAACGAGAACGACCCAATCATGTATGTTAGAACGCAACTGTAATATAACATGTACTGCGACATGTGAATTACATAAACAATGCAAAACGATCATCATACATACAAAATGCATTCTGATCCTTTTGAACTCAATAATGTTATAGATGATCAAGACTAGAAAGATCATAAATATGAAGTTTCTAGCCTCTCATGGCACGGGAAAACATTTGCATGCTGTTACAAGAAAAGATATAATAATGCGAAAAAAGCTTGGCACACTTCATTTACGTTAAAAGAAAAGAACGATCGAGACACCAAATTAGCTATAAAAAAGAGGTGACGATTTCTCGCACTGTATATAGACCACAACTACTACGAACGTGAAAAAGAAGTAAGATCACATAATATACTAACCCCACAGCGAAGTTGATGTAAAACACTAAGATTCTCAAACTTCTGAGGTGTGTTGAGTGTGTTTGGCTTCACACAACGAACATAGTGAGGCTCCGTTTTGCTGAGAGTTTCCATGAGGGCTTGAAGTTGTTGCTAGAATCAAAGTAAATGATCAAATCAATGATTGGGTTAACGATCTGTGCTACACACAACTTTCATAACAGAGAATCTTGCAAAGAGGAATAGCTGGACAGTTTCCCCACCTTAAATCTGGAAGACACGGAAGAAAATTTGTAAGAAGACCTGGCAGACTCCGGCGCAGAGGCAAAAAGTCCAGCAACAAAGGGGCATCTTGAAGAAGATAACAGATTGCAGTGCTCCACTATAGTATAATCACGATTTTTATCCAGAAAGGTTTCAGTCTGGTAAGTAACCTGCAGAAATGGAATGGGAGAAATTCTTTGGGATTTGAAGGAAACAAAAACATTAAGCTTTGTCCTAGAGCAAGACTTGCCTTGCCAGCATAATGAGAGAGAGTAAAGTCCGTCTCTGAAAATTTTGTCTTCTCCAATCTCGGATGAGATTTACAGTTCTGGAACAGCTTCATTGAAAATGACTCATGTGTTGATCTAGGAAACATGCTGCATAAAAAGTAAACAAAGATAAGTCAGCGCACAAATAGAGCATATGTATTGTGAAGACACAAGATGGGACGGTAATATTGTACCAAGCTTCATCCAAGAGTGCAATTACCCCAATAGGTTTCTGCACGTAGCAAAAATATCAATATTAGAATCAGAAGAAGATAGATCGGTTTTGCTGCCATGTCTGCTTGATTTTCACAAAACAAAAAAGGAAACAATTCTAGAGGCTGGCAACTACAACAGAAATGTTGAAAAGAAACTCTATTATTAAATTTCACCAAACCAGCATGCAACACAACTCTCAACGGTTAAGAAAATGTATTCTAACTAAATTCTCATATTCTTCCAGCTGTAGACTGGATCATTTATCGTCCATATTTTATGATGGGAGTAAAAATGGCATCATAGTAAACAGACGTGTGTGAATGTATCATCAACCCTCACTAACTCTTTAGAATTGGCACGATTTAATAACTAAAGTTCTATTCCTTGACAATCTGAGTAAAATCTAGTGATTTAATAAAAAGCCAAGTGAATTTATAACAATGTACTCTAGTCAAAATCATGACTAAGATCCTCACTGAAGGTGACAAAAAAAAAACTTCAAGAAATTTTGATACAACATAGGCTGTTGCAACTTGCAAGTTTCAGAGATCACAAAAGGTTAAGGGGCAAGAAACTAGAAAAGAGTCTAAAATATAAAATGGAGAAATGTACCTTCTCTATAAGGTCCACCACATCCTCATTGTCAATAAAATCAATAAAACTCCAATCAATCTCTTCTTTCATGTACTCATCCTGCTCCATCTTAAATACGTGCTGAAAACAGAGCAGGGATCATAAGGAGAGATAGCAATGTCCCTAAACTCTGGTTAAACCTTTGAGAATGATTCACCTATATTACCTCATTGAAATGCAGCTGAAGCTTTTCATTTGCAAAATTGATGCAAAATTGTTCAAAACTGCAACGTGCAAACATGTGTTGGTTTTCATTTTTAGATATTGATTGGGTGAAAAAGGTAATATCAAGCCATCAGAAAGGCACCAGCCCAGATATAGTTTACACAGTTGTAACATGGTGCACCAATAAAATCTCAGTGAATAGGGCTGGGAAAAGATATGAACAATTATTTAATTAATTTAAAAGATCAACCCTAACCTGTTGCTCTTAAAGCATTCAAAGCCATAAATGTCCAGGACTCCTATTTGAAAACAGGAGTTTGGATCTTGCCCAACAGACCTATTAATTTTATCAACCAACCTGACAGAAGCGTAAACTAAAAAAAATCAAACACAAGTGTAATGAATTAACAAATATCCACTCAATAAAGGGATGGAGCATATAAAGCAAACCAGTCAAACAGACGGGAGTAAACAGTCTTCGCTAGTGCATCCCGGCTAGTAACAGCAGCATTACAGTCAAGTGCTTTGATTATGGTACCTTCACGGGTCAGAATTGAACGTGTGCAGAGAGAAGCCAGTAAAAGATTTGCATCACACCTGATTAATTTTGCAGAATACAACAATTAAACAAGCTATCTTCGTACACTAGAATAAAAATTGATACTAATCAGAGTATTCCATGTACCTGAAAAGATCAGCAGCCATCTGCAGATGACTTCTAGATTCCCGATCCTTTACTACTGAAGAATCATGCTCTTTTCCCGAGGTAAACTCAACATTTCCAAGATGCAGAATCGCAGCAAGTGTCCGGAATATCCCTTCCTGATAAATTATTTGGGCAGGAAGCAAGGACTATCAAAAACTGACAGAAGACGAATATAGAAAATCCAATTAGAAGTCAGAACACCTGCTCATCGTGACTTATGCCCACAATATCCATGGCCCTCCTTGTATTCTTATACTCTTCTGCGTTGCTTACTCCCTCCAGGTCATAGGTCTTGCTTTGATTGAGATAATGAAATTGATGTGGATTGCTTAGTTTATATTTTTCAGCATCCTATACCAAACAAGAACATTAACAGATTAGTATTTGGCATAGGTAACTGAAAAATCAGCTAAAAATCTGGCATAGGTAAACTCGTTAACATAAAACCGAAACCAATATCTTATGAGACGTATAAAGAGCAGGACAAAAAATTACACTCCCAGAAGCACAAAGCTGATAGAAACAGTGATAGTTCCTCTCAGGGTCTGTTATCCGGACTACACGTGATCTCTCCAGAAGATAGGTTCTGATTGCAGCACCAGATATTCTACCATTTGCGTCAAATTGGATTTCCACAAACTTGCCAAAACGGCTGAGCAAACCAAAATTTAGTTGTTTGGTCAGTAAATCCGTCATATTTAGGAATCTTAAAATGTAACTGAAAAAGCTAGGGCAACACACATGATAACTGCAGCTAAAATGCCATATGCATTCAGTGTTTGCAAAATAAGATTCCAAAATTATAAACACTAATGACTAATGTTCTATACATGCGAAATGAACAAGAAAAGAAAACCTAGTTCCTCCTGTAGCAGTAAGATTGTTACCATACTTCACGTACAAGTAGTAGTTTAATAGATCAAATAAACCCAAAATGCATTTCACATTGGTACAACTACAAGGGGTTGTAAAGTCGTAATGGAACAACTTGTCAATAGACCATCTATCCAAAGTAGAGCTACAACTATACTTCAAGAAAAAGATTTAAAAACCACTTAAGTTTACAATTTCACCACAAGAAGATACTAATTTCTAATCATTTATGATGATACCCTCACGAAAAAAAATTGATGACAAATGACATAAGAGCAATTAGAGAAACACCCCTAGTACTTACCGAAAAACAAACAAAAACAAAATTCCATAACCCACCTGGAATTATCGTTTCTAACTGTTTTCGCATTCCCAAATGCTTCCAAGAGAGGATTTGACTGCAGAAAAGAATACTTATATTAGATCAGTCGCAAACAAAGAAAGTCAGATATGATCGCCTAAAATTTATTAGCAAACAGATACCAGAGGAGGGAAAGTAAAACACGTCTTTGAAGAAAGATAAAAGCTACAAATTGTGAGAGCAAAATCTTACTTCAAGGACTTGCTGCTCAACACTTCTCTTATCTTCAGCAGCACGTCCCCCAACATATGTAAGATACTGCATGATTAGTTTAGTTGTCTCCGTTTTTCCAGCTCCACTTTCACCGCTAACGAGTATAGACTGACTTCGACTGTCATCAATCATCGCTCTGAATTATGAAAATACATGAAATTAATTGATTAACGAGACAGAGAGTAACAGGTAAAAAAAAAATCAGCACAAGTAGGTAAAAAGGGTGGACCACCTGTATGCAACTTCAGAAACTGCAAAAACATGAGGACTGAGCTCACCGAATGGTGCTCCCTTGTACTGCTCCATCATGTACCCGCTGTAGAGATGTGGAAGCTTTTTGAACGGATTAACAGCGATCAGAATGCTTCCAGTGTATGTCTGCAAAAGAGATAGAGCGTAGACGTAAGAAGATACATCAGTCAGGAACAAGAATAGACTGAAGTTATTACCACAAATAGTTCCAAACAAGTAGTATGGAATCTAGCTGAGTGAAAAAACATTATGGAACATTAATTTTTTTCGCCAACTACTTAAGGAAACGAAGCTCTCCTTCTTTGGACAGAATATTCAACCTTTATAATTCGCAGGGCAAGGCAACAAACAAATAAAAAGTGGGCTACGATTATAAAGATTGATTATCCAGTCAAGTAATGCCTATATTGGAAACTGAAGTTAGGGTTGGATTACGAGAATGTTTCTGGAGCAAATGGATACCGAATGAGCAAGTATTTCAAGTTTATGTTGTAGATTTGTAAAGATATATGCACTAACACAGTTAACTGAATTCAAGATCAATCTTTTCAGCTAGACTATATAACAGGTCACATTTATAAGACGGAATCAAGAGGAACCCATCACACAGACACAGCCTAAAATTAAAAATAAGCTAGGGGACCGGACATTTGCCCTAAAGTGTAATTCCGCATTACCAAAGCTGGTAAAGCATAAATACAGAAACAGTAATGCGATATCCTATGCTGTTCATAAAGCTTTCTCAAATTAACACATAGTGCTCAGTTACACTTAAAATGTATCACTCAAGTACTGAAACTCAAACACACAGACCTCAACTACAGTTTACAGATACCTAAGAATTCTCAAAGAGAAGAGACCTGAATGCATACTTCACATCTCAATTTTGAGTCTTAACCGCACCCACAGTATCATAGAACATCTCTTAGACCACAAATGGATACCCAAGAAACTAAAACTCAAGCTGCAATTATACTCATACAGACCTAACCATATCCATACACAAGAGAGTTAAAAAAAAAAAAAAGAACTCACGTAGATATCATTGAGAGCGTATCTCCTCTGTAGATTGTAAAGCACACCAGCCTCGTGCAAGTAAGTCAGCTTAGTCATATCATCCACTCCATTATGCTCCTCCTCGTCAGGATCCCTCCGAAACAGCTTCTCCGAGGACACGAAAACCTAAAACCCCAAAATAAACAAGCGGCGGCAACAGATAAGGCGAAGAAAAGAGGAGACAGACGGAATCAGAAGTTTTTTCCGGCTAATCAATCAAACCTGTTTTCCTGTAGAAGTTTCGACATGGACCTTGTTTCCGAGAGAATCGAGCACTTCACCGGCAATCCAAGCGGAGTCCTTATCCTCCACCCAAACCTTGTCGCCCTTCCGCAGATTCGATTCCATTGGAAGACAATCTCTAGTGAACTTAGTGATGAGAAAACCCTAGAGGATTTGATTCATATAGAGAGAGAGAAAGAGAGCGCGACAGATAAATTTTTTGAAATTTCAAGTGAAACCCTAAGGGAGAGCGAGGTAGAGAGAAGACGGTAACTACTGCTGCAAACCCAGCTCAAGTTTTTTTTTTTTTAAGTTCAAGTCAAACTGCAAGTGTAAAAAGTAAAAATAAATAATAGAAAAATTACTTCCCGCCCTTAGGGATCGGATTCGCATATAATAATAAAAATCCAGCTCACAAAACAAATTTTGAACACAATGTACATTTGTTTCAGAAAAAAAAACACAATATATACGCAGAATAAATTGTTTGCAATAATATAAACTGTACAGAACCAAAGTACAGAAAAATACAACAGTGATTTATACATTAGGAATAATAAATGAAATTTTAATAAAAATAATTATTTAATTTTATTATAAAAAGTAATGCAATTTGATAGAAAAGTAATGCAAAATCAATAATATAAATAAAATTAAGGTCAAATTATCCTGGTTTAGATGATAATATACATATTAATAAAAAACTAATACATATAATTTTATATATATTTAATATGAAATTGACTATATTTTATATTTTTTATAAATTTTTATCTTTATAATTTGTGAAATTAATAAGGTATGATAAATATATTTAACTAGACACATTGTAAATAATATTAATTATTATTATAAGAAAAAATAGAAACTTAAACCAAAACAATGTTTAATTTGGAATGATGTATTTACTAAACAATGTGATGTTATTTAGTTTTCTATTGTGTTTGAATAACCTATATGAATACCACAAACATTATTCTTCTTTTATAAAAAAATTACATTATGAGAATAATAGTAACTGGTGACATAATGTGTATTCCCAAAAACTCAAGCCAATTTTGCACTTCATTATGGTACCACTCATTACCTAAATAATATTATAAAAATTGTTATAAACACTACAAATTAATTACCACTTTTCAAAAATACCTTCAATAAAAATATATTAATATTTGGGTTTACACTTTAGTGATTATTGTTTAGTGTTTAGTATTAAGAGGTTGAGATAAGTTTAAAAATCTTTTATAAATATTTAGAAAAATTAGTTTAGTGTTATTTTATCACAAATTTAAAGTATTTATAAAATTAATTATTTATTAATGATAAATTTTAAAAATGGTATCAAACTTGTAGTAAAATTGAAATTTCTTCATAATACTAAGGTTTTAGTTCACGAAACTATTTTCAATAATTGGCCAATTTTTAAAACTAAGTATGTAAAAGAAACTTCATAAAACTCATTGCTAGTAATTTAATATTTGGTTTTTTTTTCAATTTTGACATTTTATCGTTCATAATAATCCACATATATGGTTGGACATGTTCACTCCTGAAACCTTTCTTTGCTCTTTTTGTTGCATTTTCACTCAAACTAAGGAGAGAAATTAAAGTTCTTTTTTAAGAGAGAAATCAAGGTTGTACTCCTGAACTCTATTTTTATAAATATGGATCAAAAGTGTTGAGATATGCAGGCGCTAATTAGTGTCTGCAATGAAAATATTAAAGCTAAAAGTAAAAAAATCTTTTGTTTATCATATGACATATTTTTATATTTTCTAAAAAGAACTATTATTAATTCACGTAATCACAATTCACCTAATAATATAATAATAAAAATTACAGAATATTATATGATGTAAAAGTTTATAACTTACATGTTAGAAATTGAAAATATTAGAATAAAAATTCTTTACCAGAACATCAAAATTTTTAAACCGAAGGAATTAGAAAATGAAGGCCCATTTACTAAATATTTTGTAAATACTTTGTAACTATGTGGTCTCTTTCCTTTTCCAACATGGGATAACAATTTGGATTATTCTTCTCCTACTGTAGCATATTTTCTTGCTAGATCTGTAAGATATATTTCCAATTGTTGGCCAGAATATCATTTTATATAATATTTTTGTACAATGTATTCTTTCTTACTGAAATATAATATTCTCTTATGATTTTGAGAAATTGCTAAAAAAAACATAAGTTAATTACAATTTTTTAAAAATATTTTTAATCAAAAATATATTAACATTTGAATTTATATTTTAATGATTATTGTTTAGGATTTAGTGTTAAAGGGGTGGAGTTGAGTTTCTAAATGTTTTATAAATATTAAAACGTTAATTTAGTATATTTCATCATAAATTTAAAGTATTTTAAAAATTAATTATTCATTAAAAGTAAGCATGATAAGTAGTATCAAACTTAGAACTAAAAATCTCCTTGTGATTTTCATATAACAAAACATTTGTGTAAACACACTTTGTTTTTGTTTCTTGAATTTTTGAGCCAAATGCTGAAATATTCTCTTTGGAAATAATTATTCTTATATACTCTTCTCTTATAATTTTTTTTGTTTAAATATAATTTGAAAACTGATTAAATAACTTTTATATCCTTAATAAATAAGCTATTACAATCTGTGTCATTAACCTATTGTCTTCTTTTTTTCTTTTAAAGTTTAATTATGTATGGGAAATTAGAGTCCCAATCAGGTTTTGGTTCATGTACATTCGGATTTTGAGTTTTTGTTTCATGAATTTTAGCTTTATTCGGATATTATAAATTTTGGATTGGATTCGGGTCAGGTTTAGTCGGGTTCGGTTTCGGATTTAGTTACATGTTCAAAATCTGGTTGAACCTGAAATCGTTTAGGTTTCGGATAGTAATAGGGCTGTAGGTTCTAAAAATACTATTTTATACTTGATTAAACTGAATTTATTTTTAATCGTTTGTGTATTTAGCTTCTTTAAACCATATTATTGTTTTTCAATATAACTTTGTGACACTCGTTTATCAACCATGAGATTTTTCATTGAACCATATGTGACAATACTAAACATATCATGATTCATGACAAACCAAAACTTCAAAAGAATAAAAATCATACAAAATGAAACATAAAAGATTGATTAAAATTAACATCTAATAATTCTATTTACGTAAGAAATACTATTTAAACATTAAAAACATTATTTAAACTTCAAAACAAATTTATTCAAATCTAAATTTTAAATGTAATATCAAACATAAAAATATTAATATTAACCAAATAAAAATATATATTAGACTAAATATTTGAGTTAATTATTTAAGTAATAACCAATTATTGTATGTATTCAGTAATATTTTAATGTGTCTGAGTACATATTAGAAACTGAAATTGATTATGGCATAAACTTTTTGGAATTTTGAAATTTCAAATTCTTTCGGATATCCCTTTAAGTTCGGATTTAATTTAGATAAAACCCATAATCCATATACCATAAACAAAATTCATTTGATACTTATGTCAGATTCAAATTGGTTTGAGTTTATTTTTTGTAGGGTAGTATTTAGTTCGGATTTTCAGGTTCGGTTCATTTCCTCAATCGTACGTTCAATCAATCTTCTATTCCTCCTCTATAATTATTATTCATCTTTTTGAATTCTTATTCAACTTTCCTTTTTTAACTATATTCTATTTACATTTACATATTTGTGCCCTTACAAACATAAACTCAGACTCATGAATATAACTTGATATAACTGTACCACTTTTAACACTAAATTCAGTTATATCAAGTTATACCATTATCGAAATATAACTAAATCCTAATTATAGAAAGTTATACCTCAACAACAGTACAAATCTAATATAATTATATATTACTTGATATAATTATACCTCAATAATAGAGATCTAAAAATCGAAATTTGGATTTATGGGAAAATCATGACAAAAACGAAGCTCTATTATTTCATGTAAGATAAAACAAGAGTATGAAACACTAAAACTTTCCCATTAACAGTATTGGAAAAATTGACCCTCAATTTCTGCAATTACTTTTACTACTCTTGGTACTATTTTAACATTTTATTTTCATCCCAAACATCACACAACACAACATAACATAACACAACATCGTATAATCTGCTGAAAAAGTTTGTATAATATAAAACATGCCGCGCAAAGCCCCTAATCTGCAAGATTGGGACTGCTGAAGACTCGCTTCAAACTAGGGCACACTGCTCGGAACCTCACCATGCTCACCGAGGATATCTGTTAAATCACCACCAAGATAAGGTTTCAAAAGTTGAAGTCTCTTATGAATCCATGGATTATCTGCTAAATTTTGATACTGAAGTAAACACTCCTCCCTATGATTATTATTACCTTTGGACAGAAACGGAGATCCAGCGTCTCTAGTGAGCAGCATCCTGATATAGCTTCTTCAACTCCTGCTTCATCCATGTTACAAGACTACCAAATAGAAAGGTTGGTATCAAAGTGTGTTTCGTGATAACTTGTGTACAAATACTGGCACTATAGTTATCCATCTTTCAGATACATAAAGCCATAAAAGGAGCCTAGCATAGGGCAAAAACGTACCTGAAGAAAGAGACTAGCCAATCTTGGGCAGCCAAGCTTCAGTACTTCCAGAGAGCAACAGTTGCTATGGAATATAACACCAATCATTGATGAGAAATAAAGACTGAAGTCAAACAACAAATGTTAAATTCTCTCATACCTTAGATTAAGCAAGACCAGGTTGGAACAGGCAAGATCAACCTCCTTTAAATTGACTGAAAGCGAAAGGTTCAGTGTCGATAAATGATAAAACCGAGCTGCAGGTGGTATCAACACTTTTCTGATATTGGGGCAACCCACACAATTGAGGTTTTGCAGTAACCGGTTGCCTGTTTCAGCTGGTTCTTGAGTATTCTCACTAGAACTGTTTACACCGTAGTAATCAAATAGCTGTACATTGGTTGAACCCCAATCAAGGTCATGCATATTAACACAGCCGTTCAAGCTCAAATGGGTCAAGTGTGTGCAGCACGCAAGTAGATCATCTATCGCAGTCTGACAGAGAGTTCCATAAGACAGGTCCAACTCTTCAAGTGCCGGTAAAGCACCTTCTTTGTATAGAGGCTCCAGTGATGAGTCGGTGAGATATTTGCAGGCTTGTAATTTGAGTACCTAAACAATAAAATAAGCAAAGAGTGGACATCATAAGAAGTTTTCATGGAAAGAAGACTACTAAGTATATCTATTGCCGACATTCACAAGGTCTTAATTACCTTCAGTCGAATACAGGACTTGAAGACAGGCTCCAAGTTCATCAAGAAAGTGTAGGACAAATCAAGAACAGTCAGATTTGGAAGCCCGTTCAAGGAAGACAAGCCATCAGAGCCAATAGAAGGGCACGACATTAGCACCAGCGACTCAATTAGTGGGCAAGAAGCAGTGGTTGCAGACAGACAGTCATCCCTCAGTTGGCTGGGAAGTAATCGTGGAAAATTGTTAGCATCGCATTTAAATCAGTCATGAAGACGAAAAATAACAATCAAATGTATCCTTACCCGCAGAAAGACGCATCTAAAGATGTTAACAGAGGACAAATGATGGATGCTTCAGACAGTACACCGCAACCTTTTAATTCAAGGGACACCATATAAGGTGCTTCGATGTTGAGCACACTCAATTTTGGACATATTCCTAGATTTAGAGACCGGAGCGCAACCTATTCACAACCAGAAGGAAGAAGCAAGAAAATACATCAGTTCAGACAAATTGTGTTAATGTAATGAGAGAGGCAACACTCACAGGCTGGAACAATGCAGTTTCAAGATGGTCACATCCATCCAAACAGATCTGCTCTATGCGGGGGCACTTCAACTCAAGAGAAGTAACAGCACGACAGCCAACAAGGGACAGACTAGCCAACGATGAATTGCAGAATCGCACTTCTGTTAAGCTCTACAAGATTTAGAATTAGTTAAGCAACCAGCACAATTCCATTTCCATAAATTATTTCACTATATATTCATTCTGCAATCCTATGTAGCAGATAGCTGTAGCCAAAAGAACAAGAAGAAACCGTATCACACCTCACAGTTGTCAAGAATTAATGATTTCAGCATTGGGCATCCACCATCATCACTAAATATTTCACAAACAGCGTTTGACAGTGATTCACAATCAGAGAGATCCACTTCTTGCAAGGACTGGCATTGCAGAACTAACGTTGTCAAATTCTCCTGTTTCTGGAGAGCTAATCGCTGCAACCAAAATGAAGAGATATTAACAGGCTAATCAGATAATTAAATTCCTAACTAATGGAACTGTAATAACAAATCATGATAACTAAGTGCATACTCGAAGGGAGTTGGAAGTGATTGTGATTCGACGAAGCGCTGGACAGTTTGAAACAGTTATAGATGAAAGCATGACGCTTTGCAAGTTCAGCTCTGTAAATCTGTTAAACACAGCAAAATGAGGACGTGTAAAATGATAGCAAAATCTTTTTTAAAGCATACTCATCACAATAAAATATGCAGAAGATGAGGACTATACTTGCGGCAATGGACTAGGCTTATACTCTGCAAACGGGAGAGATGCAACACGACAGATGTCAACAGATTACAATTATCAAGCTCCAAAACCTGCAATAGATGGTATGTGATTACTCAACTGGAACAGTGATCTCTAGTAAGGGGTTGTAGAAAAACGTTTATTGGGTATGGAAAAAACAAAAGCAATCACAGACCTCTAGTGCAGGACTATTAGCAATCCAAGTCATAGACGCTGACGTTATACCCTCACAGCTATGAAGCTTGAGAACTGTCAACATGGGGAGATGTACTGACTTCAAAGAGAAAAGGGGCACAAAAGTCAGAAAATGAGTATGAAACAGTAGAAAAGAGAGGAAAAACAGCACCAGATAACAATACCAACCTCAAGAGATATATTGGGGCAGTACGAAGCATTAAGAATATGGAGACTCGCACAAGCCTGGGCTATTTCACGCAAAGTTTCATCACTGACACAGGAACAGTTAGAAACATCTAGTGACTCTAACTGAGGACACGAAATGGCAGCTGAGCGGATAGCAGCATCCAGGAGCTTATGGCACGAGGCTATATCAAGAAGTTGGAGGAGTGGACAGTTAAGCAACGCCTGTGACATGTTGCTTCTTTTTAATGATAAAGACCTGAGCTGCGGACACCTAAAAGATAGAAAAATAATAATAATAATAACTGAGTATGACATACAAATAAACGAATAAGAATGAAAACTAATTTATTGAAAAACAACTTCACCTGATAGACAAACGCATGACGCGGCATTTTGTAATCTTAAGGTCACGTAGCCGATCATGACTCAGGTGTATTTCCTGAGCACCATTTCCCAGAATAGCCTCATTTACAGTCACACTCCTTAACATATTACACTCCCCCAATGCCTGGAAAAAGTTCTCACTGATATGACCTTTCCCTACAGTTAAGACCTCCAAATTCCTGAAACAGACGAAAAGATTTCAATGGATATATATTGACTTGATTTATGAAATCATATTAGGCTAAACAAAACAGATACCTCAAAGTGGTGGCTGCTTTCATAGCCAGAGCGTTAACAGAAGGAGCGCCATAAACATTCACTTCAGTGGCATTGGGATAGCGAAGACACATGTCTTCAACTGCACACAAAGCAACCAAAGGTTTAAACAATCAGCAGCAGATTTAATATGTTTCTTACAAGCATTTAAGAAAAAACTAGTTAGGTTGTCTTCTTCAAACCGAAAATAACAGAGAAGACACGTTTAACATATGTATGAAGAACAACTTACATTGCTCGATAGAAATCCTCATATTTTCAAAGTTCAAAACCTTCCAAAAATCCTCATGAGAACTAGCTACTCTCCACTGACGACACACCATAGCAGAGCGACAGAGGTCGATGTGATTCAAGAACGAGAATACCTGATGAAATAAACAAATTAAAAAACAAAGAAAAGGATCTTATGTGGAAAAATAAATAAACAAAACGTGTACCATATGCAAGAGATCATCAGTCAAATCAATATGAACTTCAAAATCTTCAGCGTCAGAAGAACCGTTACTATCTCCATCATCTTTCTTACCATCTTTCCGACTATAATTCAAGATGAAATTCTGACAGAACATATCAGCATCCGTCCTAGAAGAAGACGACGCAACCCCAAAGCTCACAGTTCTCTCCACCGACGAACCAGAGTTTCCAGCTTCTGACCGGCACTCACTGCAACTAAACTTCAGCATCAGAACTACACAAAACAAATGACAGTTACAAAAAAAGTTAGAGAGCTCACGCAAGGTCAGAGTACACTTTGGCACGTTTGTGATACGAATCGTGATCAGCTTCCTCCATCGTACAATCCTCAGCATTGCTACTCTCTCCTTGAAATAAATGATCTGAGCGAATCTCAGATGACCATAACTGCTCCAAATCAGCACCGTCCTCCTCCTCCTCCGTCGGCCAACGTTCGTCCTCACTGTTCACGTTTAGATCGAAATCAAAATCATCGTTGTTGTTATCCATAGCCGTGGCTGACGATTGCTTCAGTCTAAAGCCGTTGTCTTCTTCCTCGTCGTCCGTAAAACAATCAAAACACCAAATCCTCATGCACACACACCCCCCACCCCCAAAAACAAAATCTTTGGTCTCGATCTACCAGAATCTGGAGGGAAATTTACTAAATTTGGAAAGCCCAGAAGGAATTAAGAGAAAATGAATCTCTGATTTTGGGAACTGGAAGCAGAGAAGAAGAAGATCAAAGGGTAATCTAGTTTTGATTAGGGTTTGAGAGGGAAAAGCGACTAAATTTGGAAAGCCCAGAAGGAATTCATCTCTGATTTGGGATTTAGAAGATGAGAAGGGGGAGATCAAAGGTTAACCTAATTTGGATTAGGGTTTGAGAGAGAAGTGAATTGGATCAGATCTTGGGAGGAGGCGTAGTATGTGGAGAGCCTTTAAGGATTAAAGAAAGTGGGCGGAGATAAGATTCCGGCGATTCGGAAGAGAGAAAGTATCGGCGAAGATGGAAAGTTACCAATCGATGAAATTAAACAGCTCGGTTTGGTTCCTTGCCTTCACCGTTATTTTGGTTTCCAAAACGGTGCCGTTTAATGTAATGACTCTCACTTAGCTCAGCCTCAAGCCTTTGATCAAAACAAAACAAAAAACTGTAAAAGACATGTCCAAGTCTTGGACAGACTTAAAAACCCAAGTCTAAGTCCTTTTCTAAAGTATGAATTTAATTTAATTTTCAAAATCTGTCAATTAATTACGCCTATTATTGATAAAATCGGCTAAAATAAAAACGGACCAAACGGAAGATTCATTACACTTATTTTATTTTATTTCTTTCTGTTTTATTATAGATTTTCCGTTTATATTTTTCTGACATAAATCATTTATATTTCTCAGTTTGTTTCTTTTCTATTGTTCTTCTAATCTGAATCACAATTCGGAAGAATAATTTTTTAAATAAAAGTTAGAGTATTAGTCTAAATGAAATTAGACTTGCAAGTTTTCTATGCATTGCCCATCATTAAATGTCCAAAAAAAACTTGAACAAATTGATAAATAGAAAAAGCCTAAAAGATTGTGGTGCACTCTTTGAATGAGGAAAAAGAAATGGCAATGCATGATTTCACTTGCTCCCATGCATGATTCAGGCAGGTTGCAACCTTCTAATCTCTTTTTTTTTTTGTATAATTTCATTTGATGTTGTTAATCTTTTGGCTGTTTAAGGCTTCTTCTCTAAGTCAAGACATATTACTTTACATGTTCATTTCACCAAGATAAAAGTAAGTGACTATATAAAGATACTCATCACACCAATGCAAGTTATGTTATATATATGCATCTATTGTTATCACCATCAGGAGTATCATTCATTATGGAACGCCTTTAAACATGTTCACTGCCTTCGACCTTTTAGAACAAAAGATCCAACTCTTACTTCACCTATATATTCACATTCTATTACCTTGCTCTCCAAGCTACACTTTCACTCTTCACCACATGTTCACTTATAAGAAAAAAAAAAAGCAAGGGGCACCACATTTGCAAGCATCAAGCATCATAAAGACCAAACTTAACCGGAGACCCCATATCATGAATCCATGGATCTCCTTGTAAGAATGGTCCAACCGTATACTTCATGGCCTCTTCCTTCTTTATAACCCTAAATCCAGGCCATTTAACCCTAGAAGCTGTTCCTCCACGTGGACCATCGTTCTTGTACTCCGCGTAAAGCAATGTCCTAATAGCAAAATCCGTCTCTTGCCATCTCAACCATCCAACAGGATCGATCACATCCTCGATCGTGGACTCCATCACAACGGTTCTAGAATGGTTCTTACACGGCCGACCTAAGTAGCTCTTGAACTGAGTTTTAACAGGTTTAAGATCTTCGTTTGGAGCAATTGTACAGTTCTGAATCACAAAGCCTGTTGTCTGAAACTTGTCAACTCGTCCTTGAGACGTCACCGTGTTCTTCTGTCCCGGTACTCCTTTTCTGATGAAGATGTGACAGTTCTGGAATATGGCGGCTGCGTCACCGAATATGAAGTCGATTGTTCCGATAATGACACAACTACGGTAGTATTGTCGGTGCGTGTACGCGTATAATGTGTTTTGGTAGCTTTCGAATCTACAGTTTAGGAAGACCGAACGGTCGGATTGGACACGTATCGCGACAGCTTGGTGCTTGTCAGGTCCAGCCGTGTTCCGGAACCCCATGGAATGTGCCATGAATCCTTCTCCTTGTGCCACTGTAAGTAATCAAACACGTAGAAGGTTATGTTTTGCACTTCTTACTTATGTCTTGACGGTTTGTTTGCGTTTGTTATTTGTTTTTTTTAATATTTATATTAATATTTAAAAATCGGTCCATTGATAATAACCAAAAAAATATCCTTTTAAAGTCGGATTATTCAACTCAAATAGTTTTAAAAGCTAAAATGTTTGATACAAAAATATATAAGTTAAGTACTACTTTTCAAAATACTTTCAATCAAAAATATATTAACATTTGGTTTTATATTTTATTGATTATTGTTTAAGGTTTATTGTTAAAGGGGTGAAATTGATTTTCTAATTTTTTATAAATATTTAGAAAAATTAATTAAGTTTATTTTCATCAGAGATTTAAGATACTTTTGAAAATAATCATTTATTAATGATAAATTAAAAAATTTATCAACTTTGTGGTAAAAATGAAAATTTCCCATATATAGAAATTGCTAAATTCTTTATATAAACCCTAATTAAACCTTTAACGTGCATGGAAACATATTTTTTTATGTTTGCATGTCACGAAAATAATTCTTAAAAAAAACTGAATATATTATGTAATATTTTAAGTCAAATAATCGTAAAAATGCAAATGCATAAATTATATTTGAAACAATCAAGAGATTAAACCTCTTAAAAATCAGGATATACCAAATGTGGCTGTGAGGAACGTGCGGACTTTCTTTGCATGGCTTTTGTTTCCCGTCACAATCGTCTTCTGCGATCCATCACCGATCATTGTAACATTAGCTTTCTTCTTGTCAACAATCACAGATTCATCATAAACTCCATGTTTGATATAAATGGTATACCTATAAAAGGAAAGTTTACTAAGCCTAGAGCCAAGATCCCATCTTCAAAAATTATGAAACGGTTAATATAATACGTACCTTCCTTTGTACTTAGCAGGCATTGCTTTAAGTGCACCATTAATAGTTGTGAAATTTCCACTACCATCTTTAGCAACTATAGCATTAGGTTTAAGTGCCTTCACATCAACAGCTTTTAACATCCTTCTCTCCTTGTTGCTTAACCAAGACGATCTTGATTCAAGAAGATGTCTCGTTTTCACCTTTGGAGCCGAAGAAAGATATGTGTCTAAAGACTTAATCATCGCTAGAGAGTTGCTAGTCATCATCTGAGAAGAGTTGAAGTTCTTACGTATCTCAGTTTTGAGTTTCCCTTCTTCAAACCCATCGAGACATGTTTCTTGATGCGACATGACTGCGCTTAACCAAATGTCTAAGTCAGGAGCTATTTTCGCAAAGTTGTTAACCTTTGTGTCGTTGATTCTTTTCATAGAGGTGTTAAGTTCTTCCTTTGCTTCATCCACAAGTAACTTACACTGCGTCATAGCGTCTTTTTCATCTTTCTTCTCTGTTTTAAGTTTCAAAACCTTCTCGAAAACTTTCCTTAGATCGTCATTGGTTGCTTTGATTGAAGACTTTAAAAGGGTTCTAGGATCAGACAGAGGAGTAGCTGTCTTTGTCCCATTCTTAAGAGTTTTCTCACAACTTGGTTTGTAAAGAGTTGAATTACAAAGTGTTTGGATAATCTTATCGACCTGGCTTGGTTTCACAGAATGTACTGCCAATGATGACGGTTTCTGGCTTGAACTCTCACTCTTCTCTGAGCTTTTATCTGAGCTTTTATCTTTAGAGTTGTTGTTTGTGGTTTTCACCTGTTCTTGAGATTTGTTTCCAAATGTAACATAAGCAAAAGCACCTCCTGTAATGGCAGCAACAACAACAAGCGTAGAGACAACTCCTATGATGATTTTCTTCCTGAACTTACGTTTTCTCTCTGCGTTTACACGTTCTTGAATGATGTCAAAATCTTGAAAAGCCATTTTTGATTCCTCTCTTTTAATGGAGGAGACAATCACTTTTGTTTTTGTTTGGCTTTCTTTGATATTTTACTTCTCCAAATCAACAAAACTTGGGTTTGGCTAGGAGAGTTTTGTGGATTGATGATGCCTATTGTTTGTCATGTGAGCCAATCTCACGTCTTCTAATTTTAGCTTCCTATATAAAAACATTAAAAATCTATGCGTTATGTCAAAAGAAGTCCCCAAAATCTATTTATCCACTTTGAGCTATTGGTTTGTTTAAGTGACATTGATTAAGAGATTAGCTAAAATGAAGGCTACTAACAGAAGCTCCTTTATCAGGTGAAACCCTGATTCTACTGTCTGATTATCCTTTGTTTGATCTGATGGATATGGAACAGAACACTCGACCACAAAGCCAGCAGTGATGTACATGTGTGAGGAGGACTGGCTCTTTCAGGGGATCCATGATTTGACAAAGAGGAATCTTTGTTGGTTTACTTGATCTAAATCAAGCTTCATCTAAATCAAATAACTCGTTCTTGTTCAGTTGTTGTCAGGCTTCAGCAACTGAAGAAACATTTATTAAATCTAAATCTCTGTATTCTTGACCAAGAATCAACTCAAAAGCAACCAATTATGAAGTAGAAGTGAAATAGCATTACCACTCTTTCAGGAATCAAGAAGAGGCAAAGGCTGAAGAGAGTACTTGATCATAAGCCAAAACTATACATTGTTAATCTGAAAGTGGTGTGCCATCACTGTGTATATGTTCTCTTCCATGGTATGTTAAATTTAAAGCTTCATGAAATATTCAAACCAAGTGCTATGTTTTGTAGTCACAGTGAATGTTCTAAACTTATTCGGATGAATAAGAGTGTATTAATCTTTCTATTTAAAATTATATTCAGTATATGCACTTTACTTGTCAATACAGTTCATGATGAATGAAACCCCAAAAAAAATGAAATTAAGAACATTCTTATGTAACACAGTCAAGGGCGGATTTGATTTATTGTTAGTCTTCCTTCACAGTTTCTTCAACGAATACGGTTCACATGAGAAAAGGGCTCATGTGCTGCTTTTGGAGCTGCTTTTTTGGCCGTCTCTGGTACTCCAAATACATTCCAGAATCTCAAAGTCTCGTCTCCTGCTGCTGAAGCTACGGTACAACCATCTGGACTCTGTACAAACACATAGACAAGTATTAGAACTAAAGATAAAAGACCTCACCAACTATATAAACAGAACTTGATCAACATCTTCTATTCACCTGGGCCATATATAGAACTCTTGATGTATGACCAGTAAGCTCAGCCATCTTCACCATAGACGGGTACTTCCATAATGTAAGCTGGTTCTGCGTAAACCCATGTGAGCTGAGCAACTCTCTTTCATTTTTACTCCACAGCAAAGAACAAACTTGGGAGCCAGTGTCAACTGAGTTCAAGCAAGCCCCTGTGTGAGTGTTCCAGAACTTAATCGTCCTATCTCCTCCACCACCACCAGTTGCTAGCAAATTCGCTTGGAAAGGGCACCACGCAAGAGCCTTCACAGCAGATGTATGCTCCTCAAGCCTGTGCAGCCATTGCGTGGTCGAGTTTGAGGAAGCGACAGAACGATCCCATATGTGTACCACATTGTCGTTACCACCACTCGCTAGTTGCTGTCCTGAACCTGACCACTTGAGCCCACACACCTCTTGAGTGTGACCTCTGTAAGTCTCCACAACGTGTGATCTGATGCGGACATCGTTGTTAACAATCTGTCCATCCATCCCACCCGTTGTGAGGATGTGATTGTTCCACGCCAAAGATCCTACTCTAGACTGGTGGCAACCCTTCAATGTTCTCAGCTGCAGAAAACAGTAACAACTCATAAGGTTTTAAGACATGATGACATTAACAGAAGAGAGAGGAGATTGTGTAATTAATTACTTGACGGTTGGATCCGGAATCCCAAAGCTGGACTTCAGAGTTGTTGAGTCCAACAGCAACATGACGACCATCAGGCGCCCAGTTAATACTCGTGACTGGTCCTTTCTCTTCATCAACGGTCACAAGCTCAGACGTGGAGCCACTAGAAGCATCCCAGAGATAAACAGTGTGTCCCAACGCAATAGCTAACACATTAGCACTTCCCCAGTCAAGCAAGTTGAGGTAAAAGTCATCCACAATGTCAGGTGCATCCAATGTCCTCTCAGAAGTCTATTAAAAGTTCAAACAAGAGATCAATACAACAACAAGTAGAAGGAGATGTTAAGTTGTTAACTTTCACACATACCTGAGGAATGTATCTTCTTGGCTTAACGGATTTGGGTTGCTGGTGAAGAGAAGCAGAGTGATCAGTGGGAAACAACTCAACAGGAGCTTGAGGTTTGTTCTTAAAGGCGAGGATCCTCGTGTGGTTCAGGTTCATTGTCTCAGCGAGTTGCTTCCTGTATGCCTCTCTGGATGGTGAGCTTACCTGATCTTTACCTTTGTTTCCTTCGGTGAGAGCGTAGTGAGCATAGTCAAAATCCATAGCTGATCTGTTTGGTATGAACCTGTCAAGCTGATACAATAACAAAACCAAATCAATATTATTGAAAGCTATCATCTTTCTTGTTCTTTATGCGAAAACTCACGTTTTCCTTGGAGTTTTTTCTGGGAAGGAAGTGTTCTTGAAGTGGGCAACGAGCTTGAGCCTTTAAGTGCGTAGATGTGTTCATACCTGCATCCATTGTTAACACAAACACACAGAAACACAAATACAAACAGAGAGCACGATAACGATGATATACGAAACGGATTAAAGATCTGAATAAACGAAAATTAAATCAAATAAAGCAGTGAGATCGAGCAGAGAGGGCAGTGAGAGAGCGAAGAGTTGTTCGTTGGGTGATGAGAGCAGATTGAATTGATGGTGAAAGGTGTGAGCTTTTGGGGTTTATTTATAAGACTAGGCGGTGGAGTCGAATTAGGGTTTCGTCTGTTCCCAATTCTCTAATCGGAAAGTTTTCGTAACGGCTATATTTCTGAGAGAGCCGTTGAAAATTATTATCTCAAACCAAAAGTAAACCATTCGGTTATCGATGATGAATAGTGAATACGAAATGGTTATTTATTAATACAAAACCGAACCAACAAAGAGAGATTATATTCGGTTTAGTAAATGTGTAAATGTGTATATTCCAAAACAACAAGTAGGTGTGGTACATTTATGAAATAACCAAACTGAGTTTCATAGTTGAATAGATCTTATATTTCTAAAATCGAATTTAAGACTGAACGAAAATCGATTGGATATCCAAATTTCTAATATGTATATAATCTATAACTAAAATATTAATATTTTTTATTTTTAAATAGTCAAATATCTTAAATAAATACTATATAAAAACCGAATTATCTAAAATTCAAGATTATCAAAATATTTTTATTTGAAATATTTAAAACTGTTTGAATTATCAATATTTAAATTTGAATTACCTAATACTTGATTAATTATCCAATATTTTTATTATATTATCCAAAATTACCCAAAAAATGAAAATCAAATTAGATTCTACATTTTTCATATTAGTGGGTTTCCAACGTCTAACTAAATTCTTGTTCGATCCAGAAAAAAAAACTAAAAACCTAAATATTCAAACCAAAAACCAAATGCCTAACAACAAGACCCGTTATACAAAAGGACTTTGAACCAAAAAAATCACTAACAAAAGGACAAGGGCTTTCACTACAAGCACTGTGAGATCCAAATATTACACACTACAGAATACGACATTCTTACATTAACCTTTATATACATGCTTTCATGTACACGACATGGTACATTAGCCATTCTTGTGGTGTAAACCGAGTCAACCATTGTTGCTACTTTCCCCTTCTACGGCACGAAAGATATAAACATCAAGATGAAACGGTTCAGCCTCGGGCTTGGCTGGCTCAAACACACAAACATCACCTTCACACAACTTGTTGTCTCTTACAAACTTCTTCCACCCCGTTGAAATCCCACCACGACCTTGAGTTCCGTAATGTTTAAACCTCAAGTGCCATTTCCTTTCACCCACCTGCATCACTACATCCTGAGGTTCACGAGACATGTTCCTCGCGCTCCATTGGACAGGCACATACTGTTTATTTTTGAAAATAGATAAGCATAGAGTTTTTATAATCCCAATAGTTGAAGCTTTAAGGAGATTGAAGACTGTATAGTTACCAAGAAACACTTAGATACCACATGAGAGCGTTTCATGACCACCATGAAACCTTGCGGTGACATGGCTCTTTTAGCTAGATATAAGGCTTTCTTTTTGTTAGTCTCACCTGTTCTCTTTCTGCTACTAGCTGAAGACATTGAATAAGGGATATAATTTAGTAACTAGATGCATAACAAATGATATGTAAACTACTATTACATCTATTATGTACTCATTCCAAAATAATTGATCTAAGGCTTATGGCTATTATGAGGCCTATAAGGGTTTCAAAACAAGAAACTGTCCTTACTTATCAGCATCTAATCTCAGACGTCGCTCTACGATCTAACCTACTTAAGACTCAGTTACTCATAGCTGCTATAACAGTAGCATTCTGTAAACCTGAAACTCTAATCCTAAGCACTTTAATCAGATGACTTACTTGGAAATTACTGCAAAGTGTAATCACTAAGTAAGAAGAGAAAAGAGTTCATACCAGCTTTACGATCGAGATCATTGATACTTATTTGTCCCCTCATTTTTTTAAAAACGCCAAGGGGATACTTCCCTTCACTGATGGGCCCTTTACTAGTTGGAGATATAACAGGAAGCTGGCCAGAGTCTGTGTCAATATCAGAGTTAATATGTTCTTCTTGCTCAATACCAGTCTGAGGCACTCCAAGTTCCTGATTTAGCATTGTGTCAATATCGATATCAATATCAACGAGATCATCTAGCTCATTACCAACTGGAGATATTACAGGCTGCTGCTGGTTCACTGTAGTTTCAGCATCATCAGGGTTGTTAGTGCATCTCTTAGGAGATCTTGACGAGGTTGCAGTGAAATCTGTAGCTTTGGTCTTCTTCTCTGCATGCCCACATTTCCTGACGAAGTAAGAAGTGGGTTTCTCACATAAGGTATCTCCATCGAAGATCAGCACTTCAAACTCAGATGCTCCGTTGAACTTGAAGACTAACAGATCACTCTCGTGTAGAGAATGATCTTTCACAAACTTGTCCCACCCACAACATAAAGCCAGAGTCTTTTCATCATCTTCCTCTAACCCCACGTTGTATTTAGACCCACTTGGACTTTTGAGTGTCACAATCTTAGGTAGCTTCCATTTGCAATATGTGGAAAACTTTTTAGGTATGGCCTGCAGTTATATACAAAAGGATCAAACTCAAATGGTGATTTTGATGTAAACAGAGAATTCCCATTAGTTTAAATTACTATCATACATGTTGGTTAGTGCTTAAAGCCTTAAGAACAAAGACATCAGTAACTACTAAGAGAAAGGACACAGAGAAACTAAGGAGGAGAGTGGTTTCAAGTACAACGTACAAGGCGATTGTGAAAACCAGGAAGGAGGAGCTGAGAGAAATGGATGGTTTGGAAATGAGTCCAGTAGAGTTGTTCTTCCCATCTCATGCAATCCTCGCAGTTCTCTTCCATCTTCTTCTTCTCTTCTTGCCACCGAGCCAATGTGGAGTGGGGTTCTTGAGACTGAATATTATAAAAGCGTTTTAGTGAAAACGACCACTTTAAGTTTTAGAAAATAAAATAATAAGGATAAATCCAAAAAGTTATGAAATGCTCAATGAATCGTTGTTTCTTGACACCAGGCGTTTCCATACCAAAACAAGTGTTTCATGGAATCATCAAACCCCAATAATCAATGAATTACAGCTTCATAACCTTAAACGGTTAAACCAACATACCATTTTTATCCATACAAACAACTTTAAGTTCTGGTATGTAAGAACCAAGAGATTGAATGGTGAAGAGAGAAAATAAAAGATAACTGAAACTGTGTTGAGCTCTTTGGGGCAATGATAATATTGCAAAATGTCAAGAGAAGCTGTTTTGTCAAATGAAAATACACATACTGTATGTCTCTCATCTCTGTTATTCTTTGATCACCTCCTGCATGTGTTGCGCATAACTTCTTCCTGGTGGAATGAATATTACATCTTCCCAACCTGAATTCTTCTCGCTCCTCTACATTTATTCATTCAATTCACATTCTATTAGATTACTGGATTTTCTGCATTCATTTTTTTTTTCTAATTTCTTTAAAGAAAGAATAATAGTTACCTCCATTTTCCTCAAGACATCTTCCAAACTCCCAACCTGTGAAAGGACAAGATTATTAGTTACATGGTGAAGGTAAGAAGACTCTGAACATACCAATGCTGTGAGGGTATGATATCTAAAGTTTTCCCTTTCTCTATCTGTACTTCCTCTGAAGATATGGTATTATAAACAGAAAGCAAATTAATTCAGAGCATGTAAGCACACTGAATGCTATAAATCAGTAATGCTGCCTATGCAGCTACTCCCACTTTTTAGTCACCCACAAGTTTCTTAAATCAAGGCAACGAATATTATAACTGGCCTATCAAATACAATGGAGTATAGGAATCATTACCATAATTTGTTGATCTCCTCTTGATGCTCTTGTATACTTTGAAAGTTCCCTCTCTATATCTTCCTGAAGATGGTCACAAGCATAACTTAGTTATCATCCACAACAAAGCAAACATCATCTGGTTCGCCCTTTTGGCCTTTGAGAAAATTTATTAGTATTGGTTTAGGTTCAAGAAGAAATTAACCAACCTTACTGAAATATACAGGGCAGTAACGTTTATTTTTTTTCCTCACAACAAGAAGCTCAGACTGCAGAGGGCAATTTAGGAGAGATGGAAATCAAGCAAAGACATAGCAAAAACACCAAAACACAAGGCATCTTCATTGCTTCTGAGAAGCACAACGAAATGTTTGGCTAATTACTTGTAAAGAATAAGTAAAGAAGTTTACCTGGAATACCGGAACTCCATCAAACCCATTCTTACAAGCTGAGGATTTGAGCTGGAACACAAGAAATGTAGCTTTCGGATAAGACTACTACAACTAGCAAATAAAAACCGCAGGAGAACTATGATGAAGCTTGTAGTTGAACCAACCTCCAATGCATTCTTTATTTGGATTGGATCCGGCAAGAAGCGAAAAGAAATCCCCTCAACTTTTAACAAGTACACCTGTCAACAAAACCCTCCGTAAACTTATTGGAATGGATTCAGCACCAACACATGACTGTAGTACCTACGAGGATCACACAAATACACATGTAGTTGGAAGTTCCAATCCTATTCATCTTGCTGCTTATTTCAGACAGACCCTATTCATCTTTGATCAAGAACTCAATATACACTATTACCATATTATAAACCCAAGTAAATAAACGCGAGACATGAAACAAGTTAACTCCTAATCACATAAACTAGTAAGAAACAGATACATGGTCCTGTTTTTCAAATGTTCCAGTCAAACAATGGCTTCGACACTGTTGTAATGAAGTGATCATAGTGAATGAGAACTACCTGGTCAAGAGTAATGGGAACAACCTTAGCATTGCTCTTCAACTCTCTTCTCCGCAGACGCGCCTGAAAGATGATATTAGAGAATCAAAATCTCATAAAGTTAGAAACTTTCCATTTCGGGTGATACCCAAAAGGAAGATAAGAGCAAAAACCTGAGCAAGAAAAGCTTCGGCATCCTCTTGACGGAAACAGAGCAAACCGATAGATTTTTCACCGGTAGGATCCGAGATGAGAACGAACTCGTTATTGGTGTTGCTAACCGTAAACACGGAGGTTCCAGAGAGAGCTTTAGCGACGTGAGATGGGTTCAAGGTTGCAGTGGTGGAAGAAGGCTTGGAGGACTGAGAGACGGAGGCGAAGGGAGGAGGAGGAGAGAAACGTCGGGTGGTTAGGGATTCGGCGAAGCGTTTGGTGTCTTCGAATCGGGAGGAGAGGTCGGAGGCGAATCGGTTACAGTGGGTGTGAAGGAAAGAGGAGAAAGAGAGGAAAGGATTGGGTTTTGCTGATGGCTCCATTTTTGGATTTGCAGAAGAAGAAGAAGAAGAGAGAAGAAGAAGCTTGTAATAACTGTGAAGGAGAAAGAGTGAAGAAGGGACCATCTTATGGGCTTAGTTTGGGCCTTTGTCTTTTATTTGGCCTTTTATTTGTTGCATGTGAAATCAATCCTCGTAACTTAGGCCTGTGAGTTCGGTTTGGATGATTCAATTTTCTGATTAGTTCGGTTCACATTAAATATTACTATCTAACTGAACCAAACGAATTTTGTTTTATTTCTGTTAAATTTTCGTTTATTTTGGTTTATTCAGGTAAAATTTGGACATGGCTTCGGTTTGGTATAATTTAGCATGATTTGGTTAGATTTTTTAAAAAGTAAAATTGAACTACATTAAGTGGTAATCAAACCACTGAAAATTGGACTGAAAACTAAAATTTTCGGTTTGGTTTGTCGGCTAATTTTTTTTTATTTTTTGAAACATTTTGTAGTCTAAGAAAATGACTCTTGAGCTTTAGTAGATAGGGAGATACATAATCCAATAGATAACTCTAGTTCCAGAACTTGAATTGTTAAAATGTGATAATCCATATTAGCAATTTAAAACATTTCAGAGAGTTGTAGGTAGTCATATTGAGCAACCATCAAATCCAAGGAAAACATATTTTATTTTATATGTTTCAGTATTGAATGAGGCCCAAATCCTTCAACCAAGTTAGTATCTCCTCCAGACCTTCCCTTAGACTTCGAGGGTTATAACCAAGTTCCACCTTAGCCTTGTCACATGAGTATGCCCATTGATGTCTCAGCACATTCACTGACTGCTCATTCACAAAAAAATAAGAACACATTAAAGCTTCAGATTATTAAGCCAAATAAGATATAATCTGTAATGACTAATGAATGTAACTGAAACTCACCGGAGGACTGATTACTGGAAGCTTTCCTGTAATCCGAGAGATTAGAACAGATAACCATCCATATGCATTGATAGCCCATAATGGAATGCTAAAGCTTGGCTTTTTGGTTCCAGTAATGAGTGCAGCCATGTCAAAGACAAGTTTAAAAGAAGCGTTTTCACCGGTGAGTAAGTATCTTTCACCAAGCCTACCTTTTTCTATTGCAGCAATATGGCCATCCACAACATCATCAACATGGCTGAATGAGCATCTATCATTCCCGGAGCCTATGTATCCAGGTAGTCTCCCATTGAAACGCTCGATCATCTGGAAGGACAACATTTGCAGATAGTCTCATTAACTATGCAAGACTTAGCACACATAAGAAAAAAACACAGTTAGGAATGACAATCTACTATCCAGTTCTGTAATACACAATGGAAGGGCTCAAGTTTAAAGTGATCATGTTACTCAATGACATGTGAATGGATCTTCAAAGATGAACAGTTTCTGCTGACACACCAATAACATCAAGTGGATGTCTCTATACATCAAGCATGTGTGAACATAACTGTAAAGCAGAAGGAACTACTTCATGGGTATAAGTATACATAAAAAATCAAAGACTTCAGCTGTTACATCAGATCATGTCAACCTCACTAGAGTTGAGTTAGCTAGATAAGTTTAGAGTGAGGAACCAGTATAAGTAGAGGAACTTAGCATATCTCTTGAATGAGTCCTTAGTTTGTTTCTACTCAATGTTCTGAAACTTATCACTTCATCATCTAACCAATGTATCAGAAACACAACAAGATTGAAGGAAGGTGAAGAGAATCATACCAATTTAGCAACCATATTGCCTGAAGTGAGCTTCCCGGGACCATAGATAACACCAGGATACAACAAAACTATCGGCAAGCCTTCACTCGCAGCATTCATAGCAATCTTATCAGCAGCAGCCTTTGATCTCTCATACTCCGTGCAGAAGAACCTCTCATTATGAACCTTTTACTCAAAACACCAAATCAACTTCAGAGACCAAATCAAATGAAACACAACTCATGGAACTGAGAACATATCATCATACTTGATCCTCATTAGCAACAGATCCATCAGTAGACCCGAGTGCGAAGAAAGAAGACGTATAGATAACCCTCTGTACAGTCTTTGTCTCCTTAACTACTTTCAACACGTTCTTGAGTCCACCAACGTTGACCTAAGCTTCAAACAAAAAACCACCATTACCATTACCACTCTCTGATCTAAACCTAAACCTAAAGACGTGGAAGAGACGCTTACCGTTACGAATTTTGATGGATCAGGAAGCCAAGGCTCAACTAAAGCCGCGGCGTGGAAAACAATCTCGCAGCCGGAGCAAGCTTCCGTTAAAGAACGGTAGTCCGTTACGTCTCCGTAAGCGAGCTCGAAGGATTCGCTTACTGGAGGAAGGGAGGAGACGTCGCTAGTGCGACGGACCAAGGCACGTACGGAGTGGTTGTGACGGAGGAGGGCGTGGCAGAGTCGTGCGCCTAAGTAACCAGAAGAGCCGGTCACTAATATTTTCATTTTTATATATTTTTTAGATAAGTCTGTATGTTATTTATTAGTTAGGTTTGGTGGAACAGAGAAAGACGGTTATGTTCTTCTTTACCAGACAGCTTCTGTTATGGTCGAGTTTAAAACAAGGGGCAAAACTGTCCGGACCAAACCATTTTTCAGAGTCTTGCTAAGTTGGAAGTACCGGCCCCAAACCAAGATGCTAATACCATGATTAGTCTCGGTTTCATTGGAAACTTATGATTTGACATTTTTTTCATATTTTTCGGCTAATAGACGTTTTTTATGTCTATTATTTAAGAGACGGTTCTTAATTTTTTTAGTTAAAAACTAAGAAACATCTCTTAGCAAAGTAAAAACCTCACCTTAAGAGACCAAAATTAAATTAATTATGTCCTAATATCTTGTGGCCAGAGAATATAATGTTCTTATTGCTTCCATTGCAAAGCTATCTATGTCACATAGCCTTTGTCTCCTGGTTCTGACAGTGAGTCTTTGATCTGGTAATAGCAAGGTCAGGTTGTATGCAACAGAGAGATACAACAGGATAGGCACAAATGGCTATATCTGGTAAATGTTACAAAACATCACATTATACTTCTGTAATGTATAAATAAATGAACCATAGGAACAAAGCTAAAATTGGAGAGGTTCATCATTCATCACACATCTCTTTTACTAATTATAGACTTTTGAATTGTATACCTCTCTTTACATTGTCTAAAGACCTTCTTAATTGTAAATATCATCAACTCTTCTCTGCTTTCTTCATTTTTTCCCTCTCTGTTGATTCTTTCTCTGGTAAGTTTTGCCTTTCTAGCTTCCTCCAATGGAGGATTTGAAATTAACAGAAGCAGTATCTCCTCCTCCAGAAGAACCTAGTGTGACATCAAATGTTAGTGGCCATGTTGGAATTATAAAGCCTGAGTTGGAGCAACAATCTCAAGCAAATGAAAATAAGAAAGTTTATATGGATGATACTTTTTTGCCTTCCAGTTTATCAAGCAGTCAAGCAGAAGAAACACAAGATTCTTCGTCTTCTTCTTCTTCTTCTACCACAACTACTCCTGTGTTTGTTTCTGATATTAGCCTGCCTCGCGTGAAGACTAAGTATAGATCAGAAGGCACAACAAGAAATGGAGTTTCTTCAAGATCTCTTTCTTCCCAAAGAAGCCTTGGATCTCCAAGAACACTTGGATCATCATCACCATTGAGCAATGAAACACCTAAAAGTCTTGATTCTTACAGTGATTCCATTGACACAACATCACCTATTGAATCTGTTAAAGAAGCTGTCTCAAAATTTGGAGGAATTACTGACTGGAAAGCACATAGAATGCAAGTAGTTGAGGTAATGTTAACTTCTTTGCCTTTTTATTGGCCACTACTTGTGCTCACTTTCTTTTATACTGCAGAGTCGCAAGTTTGTGGAACAAGAACTCAAAGAGATTGAAGAGAAGATTCCTGAGTACAAGAAAAGATCAGAGACGGTTGAGATGTCAAAACTGCTAGCGGTTGAGGAGTTAGAGAGCACAAAGAGACTCATAGAAGAGTTGAAGCTTAATCTTGACAAGGCGGAAACAGAAGAAAAACAGGCAAAGCAGGACTCTGAGCTTGCAAAGCTGAGAGTTGAGGAGATGGAACAAGGAGTAGCTGATGTAGCTAGTGTTGCAGCTAAAGCACAACTTGAAGTGGCCAAAGCTAGACATACATCTGCAATTTCTGAACTGGAATCTGTCAAGGAAGAGATACAAACTCTGCAAAAGGAGCATGATGCTTTGATAAAAAAGAAAGAGGTGGCTGTGAAGGAAGCAGAAGAAGCAGTTTTGGCTTCTAAAGAAGTTGAGAAGAAAGTTGAAGAGCTGACTATGGAGTTGATAGCTACAAAGGAGTCACTGGAATGTGCACATTCTTCTCATTTAGAAGCTGAAGAACATAAAACTGGAGCAGCCATGTTGCGCGATCAGGAAACTCACCGGTGGGAGAAGAAGCTAAAGCAAGCAGATGAAGAACTTCAAAGACTTAAGGAACTAAACAGTGAGATGTCATTACAAGACCAATCCCATACAGATGTTGCTTCTGCAAAGGAGCTAGAAAAAGTCAATATGAATATTGAGAAAGCAACATCTGAAGTGAAATGCTTGAAGGTAGCATCATCTTCCTTGAGACTGGAACTTGAGAAAGAGAAAACAACACTTGACTCAATCAAACAAAGAGAAGGGATGGCGTCAGTAGCAGTTGCATCTCTAGAAGCTGAGATAGACATAACAAGATTCGAGATAGCTCTTGTTGAGTCTAAGGAAAAAGAAGTCAGAGAAGAAATGGTGGAGCTACCAAAGCAGCTGCAGCAAGCAACTCAAGAGGCTAATGAAGCCAAATCATTCGCTAAACTTGCTCGTGAAGAGCTGAGAAAGTCTCAAGAAGAAGCTGAGCAAGCAAAGGCTGGAGCAAGTACAATGGAGAGGAGATTACTTGCAGCTCAGAAAGAAATTGAAGCTATTAAAGCTTCAGAGAGATTAGCATTAGCCGCCATCAAGGCATTGCAAGAAAGTGAATCTGCTTTGAAGGAAGAGAATGTTGATTCTCCGAGAAGTGTAACACTGACGTTAGAGGAATACTATGAGCTTAGCAA
Source organism: Moricandia moricandioides (assembly GCA_905132885.1). Taxonomy (NCBI): domain Eukaryota; kingdom Viridiplantae; phylum Streptophyta; class Magnoliopsida; order Brassicales; family Brassicaceae; genus Moricandia; species Moricandia moricandioides. Next base: position 49,115 of record CAJHQQ010000014.1, on the reverse strand, counting down.
GCGTGCTCATAAGGCAGAAGAAGAAGTCAATGCAAGGGTTGCAGCAGCGGTTTCTGAGGTTGAGAAAGCCAAAGAAGCAGAGAAGAGAAGCTTGGAGAAGTTGGAAGAAGTGAACAAAGAGATGGTTTTGAGAAAGGTTACACTTGCAGAAGCAACTAAAAAGGCTGAGAAGGCTAAAGAAGGGAAGTTAGGTGTAGAACAAGAGCTGAGAAAATGGAGGGAAGAACACAAAGTAAAAAGAGAGAATGGAGTGAACATAGAGAAAAGTCATGGAAGAAGCTTAGAAGGTTCAAAGGAGAAAGAGAATGAGTGTAATGGAACTGAAACAAACCCAATCCCACCAGTGAATCCTGTAAAGAAAAAGAAGAAATTTTTCCCAAGATTTTTTATGTTCTTGATGAAGAAGAAGAAGTCACCCAAGTGAGTTTGATATGAAGAAGAAATTGATTATGTAAAACTATGTAAATGTTTTACTATACTATAAAAGAAATCTCAGTTTTGGATAAGCTTTCTTCATGCTATATCTTCCCACATAACTTCTTTTCTTTCAAGTGAAAAGTCAAAGTCACACCAAAGTAGTTTAGCAACATCTTTAGATGTCCTTTCTCAGAATCTAACAGCTTACTAAGAGCCAAAACATATGACTTTCACATGGTTACAAACAAACTAGAATTCAAATTATATAAACTAATGGTCAACCATTTTCTAGCTTCATCGGTTGCTGGATAAACTAAAAGAGCTGACTTTCATGGGAGTTGCAATGACCAGAGGCGCTTCAGGTGAACCAGAGATTGCAAAGTTGGTCACTCATGCAGCGGCGGTCTAGATAGATTGATCTCAGCAGTACCATTGCTTCAGCCCTTCCTGCTCATGGTAACATTCATGAGATCCATTTTTCACTTGTTGAAAGTTCCATATAACACTGAAAGCATTCAGATAAGTATCAGTTGTACCAACTATACATTCCCCATCAACATGAGTTACAGGCGCACCAAGTCCAGGGAAAGCCGTCTTTGTCTGCTTCATAGTCCTTTCTAGAGTTTAATCTGGACATCAAGAGAACCAACAATTGAGCCATCACCAGTGGTTGCAGAGCACTGAAAGTTAGTCCCCATGTGGCCCAATTCAAAACTGGGGCATTGGCAGTAGCAAGATCCTGAACCATCCCATACCGGTTACACATATCCCACATGCAAAGCCTATTGTTATCCGGACCAAGAAACATTGATGCAGATGGGTCCAGTTGAGCAGCATGTTAGACTCAAGTCTCATGAGTGAGCTCCAACCATAACCAGCCTCAAAGTTAACACATACAACTTTCTTTTGAACCCCTTAACTCATCTTCTTAAAAACCTGAATATCAGAATCTCCCACCAAAAAAAAAGCTATTATCTAAAATACTTAGAGCTAATCAGCTAAGCTATGTATATCCTTGCTTATATGCAGAATAAAAAAATCTTTCAGTTGATAAGAAAATAACAAACTTTTATAAGTGAAATAAAATAAAAGTTTAACCTTTTTGGATTTAAATAATAATTTATTAATCATAATACGTTGAAGCTTAATACATTCGTAACTAATACACTGTAAACCTCTTCTTCTCACACGCGTCTGAAACCCTAGATCCCTCATTGAAGCCTCTGCAAGGGATCCAACAACGCGTTTAGGGTTTCTCAGGTCAGAAGAGTCTCTCTCATCTTCCCCCTCTCGATCGAATCTCGCCCTTTGTAAGTTTCTGCAATCTAAGCTTCTTATCTCCTTGATCCGAGCCCAAACTCCTCGAAATTGATTCATTTGAAATCCAAAATTGAGTTCCTTTAGGGTTTATTAATGAACAAATAGTCACCCTTCTTCTAAAGTCTGAAGCTTTTCTCAATTTTTATAGCGATCGATCACACCATTGTTCTGTAAATCTCATAAAGCTTGAAGCTTTACGTGACTTTGTGGTTGCCCTGTCTTTTGCAGGATCATATCTGTTCGAGAGTTATCTAAAGTACGAGGCTTTGGTGATCATGGACACTCTTTTGTATCTGGTAGAACCTGCTCCAGCCACTCTCATTGTGACAGCTGTCACCGTGACATTTGCATCTGCTTTCCGTGCACTTAACTATGGCAAAGAGATGGAGAAGAACCGTGACTTCTCCGAAGCTTCCATTACACTAGATACCTCTCAGGCCTTAATGATCCCTGTCATGAGCTCTTGTAGTTTGCTTCTCATGTTCTATCTCTTCTCTTCTGTTTCTCAGCTCCTTACCGCCTTCACAGCTGTGGCCTCTGTCTCGTCTCTCTTCTTTTGGCTATCACCGTATGCGTTGTATGTCAAGTCTCAGCTTGGTCTCTCTGACCCTTTTCTCTCACGCTGCTGCTCTAAGTCGTTTACAAGGATGCAAGGGTTGGTGCTGGTGTGTTGTGGGATGACTGTTGTGGCGTGGCTTGTCTCTGGTCATTGGGTGTTGAACAATCTGCTAGGGATATCCATTTGTATTGCGTTTGTTAGCCATGTTCGTCTTCCTAATATCAAAACATGTGCTATGCTTCTTGTGTGTCTCTTTGTATATGACATCTTCTGGGTGTTCTTCTCTGAGAGATTCTTTGGTGCTAACGTTATGGTGTCCGTGGCTACTCAGCAAGCATCTAACCCGGTTCATACAGTAGCCAACAGTTTGAATCTTCCTGGACTGGAACTGATCACAAAGAAACTGGAACTGCCTGTGAAGATAGTGTTTCCAAGGAACTTATTCGGTGGTGTGGTGCCTGGTGTGAGTGCCTCAGAGTTCATGATGCTTGGTCTTGGTGACATGGTACTGATCAAAACCCTTTGGTTTCTTCCCATGTCCTCTAGTTGTTGTATAACATGTTTAATTGTTGTGTTTGTTCCAGGCTATTCCTGCAATGCTTTTGGCTTTGGTTCTCTGCTTTGACCATCGGAAAAGTAGAGATGTGGTGAATCTTTTTGATCTAAAATCTTCAAAGGGACACAAATACATATGGTATGCACTTCCTGGGTACGCCATTGGCTTGGTCTCGGCTCTAGCTGCAGGTGTCTTGACCCACTCACCTCAGCCTGCTCTACTTTATCTGGTACTTAACCGGAATTTTGTTGATATAAAATTTTCTTGCATAGTCATGGTTTTATAAATGTTTATGAGGCTCTGACCAGTGTGGAGTATGCTTGAGATTATGATGTTTAAACTCGTTTTCGATGTGGATTATATATATAGGTACCATCTACATTAGGACCGGTGATCTTCATGTCATGGCGTAGAAAGGATCTTGCGGAGCTGTGGGAAGGACCAGCATTATCCAATCCCATTGAGAAATCTCATGAAGTAGAGATCTGAGTTTATATTAATCAAAAACAGAAACAATAGAAGCAAAAAGAAAAAAAAACACAAAGAAGTTTAGTAGAACCATATCAGATCAGGTGTTCTTGTATTCTCAAGTAAAAAAAAAAAAATAACCGAAGTATTATATCTCGTTTTAGTGCATTATAGACCTTACATGATACAACCAAAACTAATATACATATAAGTTCAGGGAAGAAAAATATACATTTAGTCTATAAATTCTAAGTGTATAACATTTAAGTTCCCAAGTGTATAACATCTTTTTAGGACATATCAATTGAATTACAAAACTTAGTGATATATGTATATTATTAAAACTGAAATATAATTATTATAACAATATTAAGAATAAATATGTTTACAATATTAAAAATGTTTTAACCCTAATGGATTTTTTATTAATCATATTTTATTTTATATAATATAGATTTTGTGTATTATTTAATAAACAATAAATATTTCAATATGATAAATAGATTATGAGAAATATATGCTATATCTTCCGATTATATACATGTAATTAAATAATCATATTTACATCATATAACAAGATTTGTAAATATAGTAATATGCAATTCATTATATGGTAAAAATATATAAAATATAAAACACAAATATAAATTTATAAACATAAATAAAAATTAATATCCGAAATGTAATAACATTACAAAATGGTAACACACCTAAAATATATAATAGCTACATAAAAACATAAAAATTTATATATATAATGTTATATATATAAACCAACATTATATATATAAACCAATATCCGCGATAGTTATAATTAATGGCCTTCCTAGTCATCCTACATATACTAATTGAGGAGACACAATGGCCAAACCTAAGAAAAATAATGAGGAAATTTATAAAGAAATACATTTTCAATGCAGACCCTGCTCTATGTAGAAGTGCATATTATGCCAAAAACTATTTTAAGATTTAGCAAAAAAAACATTCACGGGTCAACTCTGTTCTTGTCCTTACCGGATAATGAAGTGGAAGAATGTAGCACTACAACATTCCGCGTCGAAAGCACTCAGTTATAAAAAGTGAAAATCGTCAAGCGATTACATTAAAAATAGCAAACTCTCTTGTCAGTTTCTATGGATGTCTGCTAGTTAATGGAGGCCAGCTACATGTCTCTCTTTCTCGTTTGACTTTTGTTTCTTCGACTTCACTTCAATCATGCATGCATCTTAAGTTTTGCATATATTAATCACACTAGTGGTTTATCAAACCGCCATTAAACTTACTCACCACTGATCGATAGTCAAAATTTATGTTCGATATTTTATAACCAAAAACAAGTTCGAGATTGGTTCCTTCTTAATAGCTATAATATTTTATGAGAACGCCGCTCAAGTTTCTAGAAGACACCACAACTAAAATTCTTTATTGAAGACATTTGGAAGAATCGTATTTTAAAGAAACAATGGATAATCTAATCTTTGTTTGGCTCTCAATTGGTTTTGAGTTCTCAAATCACAATGTCAAAGTTTTGTGTTGCCGTTTGAGGCTTCTCAAATTACATAATTAAGTTTTAATTATTTTAGCATCAAAAACTCTAATTTTATTATTCGGGATCTTGTTGGTCGAATGGTAAAAAAACATATTTGGAAAATCAAAATATTTTAAGTTTGATTTACCTGTTGTGCAAAACAAAATCATTTTTTATGGACATTTACACGGATAAAGACCCATTTGCATATTCAAAAAGAGAATCTACATGTATATCTCATTGAAGATTAGTTTGGTCCCTCCATAATCTACGATATCTCATGTTAATAAAGAAAACTCTATTTGTTGACTAAGAGCATGATTATTGGGGGTGCTTAGAGCATGATTATCCCAAGCTCTTAGGAGGGATTCTTGCACTGTTCGCGGGCCCCACTGACACGTGGGGGCCCATGAACAGTGTAAGAACTGTTTCTTAAAACTACTAAATAAGAACCGGTTTTAGAGAGTTTCTTACACTGTTTGCGGGTTCCACTGACACGTGGCGGCCCGCGATTGGTTCGTTTTTATTTTTTTTTAATTTTTTTTTAATCAAAAAACGGAAAAAAAATAATAATTTAAAAACCCCATTTTGGGGTTATAGGGATAATGATGCCCTTAGTGAGGGTTCTTAAGAGGTGGGGCTCACTAACATTCCAAAAACTAGTTCTTAAATTGTCTAATTATTGTCTAATTAAGAGCCAATCTTGCTTTGGTTCTTGCACGGTTCGCGGACTCCACTGATACGTGACGGCCTGCGATTGGTTCAGTTTAATCTTTTTTTTTAAATCAGAAAAAAAATAAGAAACTCATACGGTTTGAGGGTTAATACGGTTTGAGGATTAATGATGCCCTAAGCTCCTTTTTGCAATTAGTAAAATATTATCTGTTGTGTAGTGAAATGCACATGCATCTTACAATATATATACGTGTTTTGTATATAAATAATAACTTGTTGATCAGGTATATTATAGTAAGCAATGGCCTTATGTGGACAAAGCGAATTCAAAATTTGGCAAAGTAAAGAAATGGTCGTATGTGTCAACACAACGTGCAACTTTTCATGCAATAACATGCAAAATTAGGTCAGCCATTAAGTATTAAATAAGTTGAATTTTCACTACTGTGATAAGATTAAACGGGTAGGCACAATAGAGCACTATCCCATCATGATGGGACCAATACACACAAATATAATTTGAGGTTTATATGGTCCATGTTCTAACCACTCCCAATATCATGAAGCGTGTCTAAGTGCAAGTCCATACTATATATAAGCGATAAGTGATACACAAGCTTATAAACTTAAATATCATAACAAAAGAAAAACAAGAAAACTGATTAAAAGATGGTTAGGGCAAATTTATTGAGCGTGATTATACTGATGCATGCAATTATTATTGGTCTTCCTTATAATGTGAAGGGGTTAAGTATGAGTTACTACATGATGAGCTGTCCTGCCGCAGAACAGATTGTGACCAGGACTGTTAACAATGCTCTTCGAGCTGATCCCACTTTGGCCGCTGGTCTTATCCGTATGCTCTTCCACGACTGTTTCATCGAGGTAATGTTTACTCTCCATGTTGTAATTGTCTTTCCTACGTACATAGAAAACTCGGTGCTGGTTTGGGATTTTAAAGGTCATAAACATTTATTCTTTTTAAAAACAGTTTGAAAATCTATATCTATATAAATTATCTCTTAAAATTTTGGGTGCCAAAACTAATGACTCTTTGCAGTAGCGGTTCTCGATTCTGAGTACAAGCCAAAGAAACATGTGTTTTCGGCCTTAATTAGAATTTCAAAGATTTTTTTTTTTTTAAAATAAAATCTTCACTAAAGTAGTTGGTTTATAGTTACTGGTAGTGTATTTGTGGTGTTGGTTTCGAATGTAGCCAACTTCCTTTTCCATTTTTATATGTAAACGGTCCAAGTTTTTTCTGGTCCACAATTGTTCAAAGTCGGGCCTACTCTTTAGAGTGTGTCTAGAACCAATCATGATCATGAAAAGAACCAGGTTTTGAAAAACTAAGTCATCTTTTTTTTTGCTTGCGTGCTCTTTAGGGATGTGACGCGTCTATTCTACTAGACTCAACAAAGGACAACACTGCAGAAAAGGATTCACCTGCGAATCTGAGTCTACGTGGCTACGAGATCATAGATGATGCAAAAGAAAAAATCGAGGCTGCATGTCCAGGAGTTGTATCTTGTGCAGATATCATTGCCATGGCTGCTAGAGATGCTGTCTTTTCAGTAAGCTGTGATCATCATTTGTGTTTATATTATGATGATGATTTTTTTTTATACTTGAATAGAATTACTAATTGGCTTGTTATAATTTTAGGCTCGAGGTCCATATTATCAAATACCAAAAGGAAGATTTGATGGTAAAAGATCCAAGATAGAAGATACAAGAAACCTTCCTTCACCTTTTCTCAATGCCTCTGAACTCATTCAGACTTTTGGCCAACGTGGCTTCACTCCACAAGACGTTGTTGCTCTCTCCGGTAAGTTGTTTATTTACACCACACACTTTTGAGTTCCATTTTTGTGTCCATTTCAGTAGCGGTCCTGGTCAGAAGCCATGGAAGCATAAGCTTCCGGCCTTTTTAAAAATATCTATGTTTTCGACCAATATTTTTGAATATTTCTAGTAATTCAGTTGGTTAGAGGTCGTGGTGTTTAAGATAAAGATAATGTGTTCAAATCTTCTGATCATTATTTAGAATTATTTATTTTTTACAGGCCTTCAATTTTTTTTGTGCTTCCGCCCCAAGTTTTTTTGGGCTTTCTCAGGGCCGGGCCTGGTCCATTTCAAATTATTATAAAATTATTTTCTAGAAAAAAATATAATTATATTGTTTTGAGAAAATACTAAGAATAATACAAGTTAACTACCACTTTTCAAAAAATAATTAAATCAAAAACATATTAATATTTAGATTTACACTTTAATGATTATTGTTTAGAGTTTAGTGTTAAAGGGGTGAGGTTGAGTTTTTAAATGGTTTATATATTTTTAGAAAATTTAGTCTAGTCTATTTTCATAAATTTACGGTAGTTTTTTAAAATATTCATTCATTAATGGTAAATTTGAAAAATATTATCAAATTTGTGAGAGAACTGAAATTTTTCCTATTGTTTTATATTGATTTAACAGTATTCTTTTTCATCTGTTTACATTTTTATATTTTTTGCTAATATTAAACTAATTGATTGGAAAAATGTTACTTTTGTAACGTATATAACATTATTTCATTGGTTCTAACTTTTTCTGTGGACTATGTATATAACATTATTTCATTGGTTCTAACTTTTTATGTGGACTATGTATAGGAGCACATACACTAGGAGTAGCAAGATGCTCATCCTTCAAGGCCAGACTTACCACACCAGATTCTTCAATGGACTCTTCCTTTGTAAACACTCTCACTAAAACTTGCAGTGCCGGTGACAATGCTGAGCAACCATTTGATGCCACGCGCAACAACTTCGACAATGCTTATTTCAATGCTCTTCAGAGGAAATCAGGAGTCCTCTTCTCAGACCAAACCCTATTCAACACTCCAACGACTAGGAACATTGTTAATGGCTATGCCTTTAACCAAGCTAAGTTTTTCTTTGACTTCCAACAAGCCATGCAAAAGATGAGCAATCTTGATGTCAAACTTGGCTCTCAAGGTGAAGTCCGTAAAAACTGTCGTGCTATTAACTAATCATATGCCAAATGTGCTCCAGCTTTTAGTTATATATATCTACTCTTATCATGTGATTCATGATGAATCTCTTGTGCTACCATGTATAAAATTGGTGTTTGTAATATGTAATTGTATTTGTATACTTCTTGTTTGTGGGTTTTAGAATAATATTATAAAATTTGGTCGAGGCTGTATCGTATACCTCATCGTGTCTTTTACCAGATTTGATCTTTGTCTCTATTCAAGGGCCAAGGCCACAGTCTTCTTGTTTGTCTTTACAGTATCTAGATCTATAAATCACAAGACAACATGAAACCGGCCTAAAATGTCCAAAAGAATATATAGAATATGATCTCAAAATGGTTTAGTTAGTTTATTTGGTTTAAAATCATTTGGTCAACATTAAACCATATAAAACCATACTTGTAAATGAATAATTAAATTTTGAACTACTAATTTAAAGATAAATTGATTTGAAGAGAAATTAATTTATAACCTTTTAATTCAAAATAGATATTTAATACCATTTTTTTATATTTAACTTTTTAAAATTATGCATCTAAATTAAAAAATATTTATTTTTTTTGAAATAAATATATCATTAATTGTTTATCTAACCGTAATTCAACTAATGATATAATAAAAACTATAATATTATTGATTATGTAACATTAATTACTAATAAACTATACATAAAAAAAATTAAAACGTCAAATATAAATAATCGAAAAAGTACTGAATGATAATTCTAAGGAAAATAAATCTCTCTACCCAAAAGATACAAATGTGAATCACGTCAAAACAATCTTCAAGAAGAAACTATTTAGTCAATGTTTTGGGTATTTAGCTTTCAACAACATTCAAATCCCTATCATATAAAGATTACAAACCCAATCTGAATCCTCCTGCAAGTATCCACTTAAGAACCATAACATGGAGCAGCAGAAACTAAAACCACCTCAATAAATACAGAAGAGTATAAAAATAAAGACAGCACAAAGCATTCATGTTACGAATCTTTATTATCTTGGACCAGAGGGATATTCGTTTTCAATATGGGAAGTGGAATCTCCTATAAGCCAACTAGTGTTTGGTTGATTATAGTTTTGGTAGTTGAAATCTTGTCTGAACATTTCCTCCTTTTGCCACTCTTCCCATCTCTCAGCTAAACCATCTCCTTCAAGCATTCTTACAACCTCAGACATTTTGGGTCTCTCCATTGGTGAGCTCTGAGTGCAAAGCAGAGCCACTTGTATTAGCTGCTCCACTTCTTCGTCTATGTAGTTACCCTGAAGATCAACATCCACTAGAGCTTCCAGTTTCTTCTCTTTCAACAACCCTTTCACCTGTTGAATGTTACAAAACAAACACTCATAACCAACAGAATATAAAAGCAACTATGCAAATGAGTAACAAAAATATATACCCAGTCTAGTAACATGACATCATCGTCATTAGCGAGTCGAGCAAGATCAAAAGCCCTTTGTCCAGTAATCAGCTCAAGAAGCATCACTCCATAACCAAACACATCAGTTTTCTCAGATGATTTTCCCGTAGAAAGGTACTCAGGGGCTATATGACCAATTGTACCACGCACTGCTGTTGTAACATGTGTGTCTTTGTAGTCCATGAGTTTGGCAAGCCCAAAATCTCCAACCACGGCTTCAAAGTCTTCGTCCAACAATATATTAGCAGCTTTCACATCTCGATGAATGATCTTTGGGTCGCAATGATCATGTAAATATGCAAGCCCTCTTGCTGATCCCAACGCAATACGCTGTCTCTTTGGCCAATCAAGTGGTGGTTGAGACTCCGGACGCTCTGAGAAGATATAAAGCATTCTAAGGATGGATACTTAAGAAAGGAACTATTTAACAGGAATGATTGGTTCAAATTGCATCAATAGGGAGGATTAGACTACAAGATGAGGGTGTACCTCTTAAACAGGAGGCAACACTTCCATTAGCCATGTAGGGATAAACAAGCAATCTCTCTGTGGGAGTCATGCAAAAACCACGAAGCCGAAGCAAATGTCTATGAACCGCCATACTGATCATCTCAACTTCGGTCTGGAACTGCAGTTCTCCACCTTGGGTGCGCTCCTCTTTCAGTCTTTTAACCGCCACTAAAGAACCATCAGCTAACCGTCCTTTATAAACTTTACCAAAACCACCTCTACCCAATATGTTCTTGTTGCTAAAATTATCCGAAGCAACTTGTAGTTCACGTAATGAAAATCTCTTGAGTTGTCCTAAATGAACCTCTGGGTCCTCTTCAGCTGCAATAAAAAACAAACATTCAGCCAGAGAAGTGTCAACTAAAAAACAGGCTAGGGAAGCTTAGCTAACCTGGAACATCAAAGAAGTGGTCTTGTGGTTTTTTCCTTCGCCATAAAGCAAGTGCAATGGCAGGAACAGCGAATAGAAGTGCAGCACCTGCTGCAACTCCTCCCGCAATTGCTCCAGTAATTCTATTACTCCCTGCAGGTGATGGAGGTGTGGGAGAGAGGGGAGGCGGCGGAGATGCAGGAAGAGGAGTCAAATTGGTGTTGGCGAAACTGCAGATAACTTTCAAATGGTTAAACACTCGTTCTGACATGTTCACAAGAGGTTTAAATTAGGAGGAAGAAGCAAAACCTGATAGGTGTGAAAAGTGAAAAGGAACCATTAACAGGAATATCTCCAGTGAGAGGATTGTTTGAGAGATCCCTGCATTTCAAGATGATATCAATCATTTTCTGACTTAATCAGAAACATTCAAAGGAAAATGGGAAGACTTACAGAACTTGCAGCGACGAGATAGCAGTCAAAGACCTTGGAATCTCTCCAGATAAACTATTGTTATTAAGACGCCTAAACACCAATAGCAAAAGACCATCACATGAATATAGGCTGCTTATGAAAAAGACGTATTAAAAGAAGAGAGGGGTGCATACAAGAAACGTAGTTTCTTTAGTCGGCCGAGAGATGAAGGGATGGGACCGCTTAGATTGTTCAAGTAAAGATCCAAGCTCACCAATTCCGTCAAATTACCAAGCTGCTCTGGGATTGTCCCAGTTATGTTATTACTATAAAGCTCCCTGTTATTCATTACACTTTCTTCCATATTAACTTCTACAAAGAAAATTCACTGATAAACATGTTTAAGAGACGAGATGACTTACAAGTACTGCAAGTTTGTGAGCTGGCCAAGCTGCATTACGAGCTGACCAGATAGATTGGCATTCCCAAGGTCACTGCGCCAGGAAACTCTTAATAGATGCTAAACATCGAAATCATTCTTGAGCAGAGAAAAAAAAAGAAAGGAGACTTACACACGAGTAACACTATTGTCAGGATTGCAAGTAACATGAAACCAGGTACATGGGGTAACAAGAGTAGCATCCCAACTTTGAAGCACCTTGTTAGGATCAGATAAACTGTTCTTCAGAGCACTCAGAGCATCACCTGACGTTTAACCAAACAAGAATCAAATCACTGTCAAAACATTGCAATCAAATTAGACTAAAACGAACATGTTTACACAAAAGAAGATAACTCAAGTCAACGCTCCAAAACAAGCAACAAGTAAATTTAAAAATGCCTTCTTTCAGAAGCTAAACCGTCTCAAAGCAACCAACTTCCATAAAAATTTACAAGAGAATGAGATCAAAGGAGGAGACCTTCGGCGTTGCCTGATGTCCTGAGAACCAAATCGAAAACCAGAATCAGCCAAAAGAAGCCTGGTATCATTCTTCCTCGTTCCATATTAAAAACGAACCCTAAAAGGATTCTCCTTTCATTTGATGATACACATCAGAGAAAGATCCAACCTTTTGACTAACCCACCAACCCAAATTAAGGATCTCAATTACCCACAAGCCCTCGACGCCCGTTGACTTAAACCCCCAAATCGATAATCGAAGAACTCAAAAACAAAACACTCTGAGCTATATTTTCCGATTGAAGAAACCTCCAGATCGCTGAGCGTTGACTAGTTTCCACTGGAGAGGATTGAGATTGAGAGAAGACGAACGAGAGAGGAAGATTGATTGATTCTTTCTCGAATATACTTTTAAAAAACAGAGAGGAGGAAGAAGAAGAATGAATAATAAAAAAAAGTAATGGAATGGAAGAGAGAATTTTCTTCAAAAGAGTTTTTTTTTTAACTTGCTTAGTTGATACAGTGAAAAAGTAGATTTGAGCAGAAAATGACAAAAGTGATGATGACGTGGATCATTAATCTGGTCAAAGTCAAACACGCACGCCTCCAAACTGGAATCATGTTGGCTATGTTCTTATCATATGAACATGATGGGTGAATACCATCATCATCACTTCACTAATTCGCTATTAATAATCATGGCCTGTAGCGTTAAAGCCCCTTGTTTCGAAAGAGTGAGTCCAAATCGGCCCATCTCAGTTTATACAGGCTCCTTTTGTTTTGTGGGCTTTTGGTAAAACAAGTCCAGCTTTTTCGATTTTCAAAAAAAACTTAGATTATACTCTCTTGTTTCATAAAATAGATTTTTTATATTTTCTCATTTTTTTAAAAACACACTAAATTATTATAATAAATATACCATTTACTGTAATTTTTAATATTTAATAATTTTTTACCAATAGTAATTCAATTAAATCAATTAAATTTTTTAAAATTTATAATATTTTCATAGAAAAATAATTTTTTTTATAAAATATCTATCTTAATGAAATGGATGGAATAGTAAGCTTGTTAGATAATATCAAACCATAAAACAAAAAAAATATGATATCAAAAGAAAAAATATAAAAAAATAATTTATTTTTGCATTGATTAATTTTTTTTGTATATCTTTTATAAATACTGAAAAAATGTATGTAAAGCCAAGAGTGGACGGAAATAAATATCTTTCTTGTCATATATAAAAAATTAAATTATAAATTATTTTCTATATACTTATTATATTCTATTATGTCGGTTATTATATTTAATTAAAAGATATAAAAGATACAAAAAAGAAATACAAAATAATACGATACAGACATACTATTATCTAATTTGTCATGAGAAAAGAAAGAGAAAAACAAGAGCCAGTCATTACAATGGACTCTCTAAAAGGCCCATGGATAAAGAGATGTAACACCAAATCCTACCCGTGATCTTATTACATTAAAACAAAAAAAAAAATATTATATACACTTCTCTTTTCTCTTACCACCTTTTGTCTTTTGGCACTTCACATGCATCATCATCCTCTACTGCCCTTTTCACGACATCTCTGTATGTATACAATTTCATTTTATTTAATTATCATTTTTATCTTTTTCCAGAAAAAAAGGTATAAAGAGCGTCGAATTTTTATAGAGGCAAGGTATCAATCTGTTGTCACCACCACCACGGCTTCACGATAATCATTGCATTGCACACACATGCAATTTTGATTCTTTCCTCTCTCCCTCTCTCTCTAACCATAAAAAAAAAGCTTCATGGGCTTTTTGAGTTTTGTCTGAATCAATTTTCCCAAAAAAAAAAAAAAGACAAATGGAATCGGAGAAGACGAGTGTTGTGAGTTCCATCACAAGACCGTCATGGGCTTTCCTTCTCCTTGGTTTCACCGTCTTAGCCATTCTCTCTCACCAAATCTCCTCCAATTCCTTTCTCCCTCTCTTCATCCCCACCACGACACGTCAGCACGACCCGGTTACCTGCTCCGGGTTCTTCATCCCCGACCCGTCCCCGAAGCGGATCGTCATGTCGATAACCGAGTTCGGCGGAGTCGGAGACGGCAAGACGTCGAATACAGAAGCTTTCCGCCGCGCCGTACAGCATCTACGTGGTTATGCCGCAGAGGGTGGGGCCCAGCTTAATGTCCCGAAGGGCACGTGGCTCTCCGGTAGCTTTAACCTCACCAGCAACTTCACTCTCTTCCTCGAACAAGGCGCTGTGATCTTGGGATCCAAGGTTAAATTCTAACTCAATTGGTTCATGTGGGTGGTTTTTGTGAGAATCAAGAACTTGGATTGTGTTTGCTTTTTAGCTTTGTTGGTTGGTAAACACTGTAGTTATGCTCATCATGGTCACTAGTTAAAAGTCCTTAATGGACCCACCAAGTTTTTTGAAACATAAAAAGTTGTGTGTTGAGTGGAGAATCTTGAGACCTTTTGTTTACTACACTAATCAAATTCAGATTTGCTTGTTAAATGTGCTTTTGATGTCACTAGTAGCTCTGTAGAAGAAAAAAAGGGTCTTGGAAGAAGTGAAAGTAACCATATTTTATATAAATAAGATTCTCACAAGAGTTCAATATGACTAAGACAACTTTTGTCTGAAGCATGTTGTTGTACGGATTAGATCTACCGGATCACTTCTGTCGTCTCCTAATTGAAATTATTAAATTAGTTTTCCTGTCCTGTGCCATGATACTAAGAGTTTTTGTTGTTTTTGATATTGGTGTAAGATTGTCTGCTAGTGTGTTAAGCACATTCTCATGTGTCATGTTAACTCAGAAGCTGTTGTACTAATTATACCTCTTTTTATTACTTTCTTTGCTTTCACCTTACATGAACTTATCACGGTTATAACATCGCCAACTTTGTCTTGGATCATGGTTTGATAGGACCTAGTCGAGTGGCCGATAATAGAGCCATTGCCTTCTTATGGAAGAGGGAGAGAGAGACCTGGTGGTAGACACATTAGCCTCATTCATGGAGACAATCTCACCAATGTTGTCATTACAGGTGCTTTACTCTTTTGTTCAGTACAAGTACTTCATCACGCCTTTCTTATATATGTTCATCAGTAATAGCCAAAGCTTCTATTATGTTTTCTCATTCCTTGACATGAATTAAAACGAATTTCTAGTTATAAAATAATCACATCTAGATTTTTTTTTAAAAAAAATTACAGGAGAGAATGGTACAATCGATGGACAGGGGAAAATGTGGTGGGAGTTGTGGTGGAACAGAACATTGGTTCATACGAGAGGCCATCTTATTGAGATCAAAAACTCTCAAAATATCCTAATCTCTAACCTCACTTTGCTCAACTCTCCTTTCTGGACTATCCATCCTGTTTACTCCAGGTTCCTTAGTTATACTTCCAAACTGTTTTTGCTTGCACTTTAGCTTTGTCACAAGCGTGCATGGTTCGTGTAACCTCTTCCACTTTTGTTTTTGCAGCAATGTTGTTATTAGAAACATGACCATCCTTGCTCCTATGAATGCTCCTAACACCGATGGTATAGACCCAGGTAAAAAAATGCTTTATTCTGACCTGGATTGTTTTCTTCATTGTTCTAAAAATCGGTGTAGGTGGTACTTAGAAAATAAATCAGATCTAAACGAACCAGCTCAGTAACAAAATAGTCTAGGCATTACGTTAGTCTAATCAATAATCCCTTATAAAATGCCTAATTACCGTCTATCGATTTTTTGAATATTGTTTTTCTTGATACAGAAACACTAATGTTGTCTTGTGTCTTGTTTCTCTGAAATAACATTGTAGACTCAAGCACCAATGTCTGCATTGAGGACTGTTACATCGAAAGCGGCGATGACCTTGTAGCTGTGAAGAGCGGATGGGACCAGTACGGAATGGCCATGGCACGTCCAAGTTCAAACATCATCATCAGACGGATCTCTGGTACCACACGCACTTGTTCAGGTGTTGGAATAGGTAGTGAGATGTCTGGTGGAATATTCAACGTAACCATCCAAGACATTCACGTCTGGGACTCAGCAGCTGGAC
Source organism: Moricandia moricandioides (assembly GCA_905132885.1). Lineage (NCBI taxonomy): Eukaryota > Viridiplantae > Streptophyta > Magnoliopsida > Brassicales > Brassicaceae > Moricandia > Moricandia moricandioides. Next base: position 32,866 of record CAJHQQ010000014.1, on the reverse strand, counting down.
TCCGGATAAAAACAGATATAGGGAGAGGTGGTTACATTTCGAATATAACCATTAGTAATGTGTTCTTGGAGAAAGTGAAAGTTCCAATAAGGTTCAGCAGAGGCTCAAACGATCACCCGGATGATAAGTGGGATCCAAAAGCTATGCCGAGAGTGAAAGGTATATATATTAGCAACGTTGTGAGTGTAGACTCGAGGAAGGCACCAATGTTGCTTGGTGTTGAAGGTGCATCGTTTCAAGACATATGTTTGAGGAATGTAACGCTTCTTGGGTTGCCCGAGACAGAGAAATGGAAATGCAAGGATGTTTCAGGGTATGCTAGTGATGTTTTTCCTTTGTCATGTCCACAATTGTTGCAGAAGAAAGGTTTGGTCTCTCAGTGTTTATAGATGAGTTTTAATTCTTTTTTTAAATTTCCATGTGATGATGATAGAGGAAGCCCATGAGTTTGAGCAAGTTTTTTTGTTTGGGTGAAGATTCATGGTCACTTTACATCATCTTGGTTTTCCTTTCACATTATTTTATTCTTGTTTGTGAATTTTGATTTTTTTTTTTGACACATACATTTTGTAAACGAAATATACTTTGAATTATTCAATAAAGTTGTTTTAATATTCATTTTGACCGTCACTGTCTAACACTTCTATTTCTCCCACTATACGAACGGTGAATGAAATAAACCAATTTTATTTCAAACCACTATACTACATGTTTTTATATCAACAATGGTTAACTTAAAATATGTATTTATACAACATTTGTAATATATCAAACTATTTTGATATTTAATTAGTTGAATTATTAATTTATGATTAATTGTTAACAAGTTTTCGAAAACGTTTTCTTTTGGGCGAAGATGTACATGCAGCATCGTTCATCACGTATGGTTGAAAATTGGCCGTGGTATTCAAGTCTGAAAAACTTACAAAATTCATGCTATTGTGTTTTTCTTTTATAAAATAATAATATACTATAATATGAGCCGAACAAAATTTTACAAATTTGATATTTGTGGTTTGCTCTATTTGATACATTATATACTGTAGTTTATCATGTGTTATGCTATAAATCAGTATGGTTCTAAATGTTTAGATCGAAGCATATAAATGAAAACCGATATAATGTTTTGCAACTATATATTTGGCTATACCATAGAACATATAAACTAGCTATATAACCCTAATGATATACCCTTAAAATCACTGGGTTGTGATATTATATCTTAGAATCTAAGAGCATGAACAAAGGGGATTCTTAAGAAGGTTTTTAGCGGGTGGAACCCGCTAAAAACCTCCTTAAGAACCACCTCTTAGAGCACCCTCAACCATGGCACCCCATTTGAGGTGCTTAATTTTTTTTTTTTTCTGTTTTAAAAAAAAAAAAAAAAAAGATAAACCAATCGCGAGCCGCCACGTGTCAGTGGGGCCCGTGAATAGTGCAAACACCCAAGCAAAAGGGGTACTTATTTAGGCAATTTAAGAGTTGGGTTTTAAGGGTGCTAGTGGGTCCCATCCCCTAAGCACCCCTTAAGAACCCATGGTTGAGGGTGCTCTTAAATCTCTTAATTAAGAGGTGTTCTTAGTTGGGTTCTTGCACTGTTCGCGGACTCCACTGATACGTGGCGGTCCGCGATTGATTCGTTTTTTTTTTTTTTTTAAAAAGAAAAAAAAACTAAGGGTTCATCTTGCTCTAATCCAACTCCAAGAAAATCAAAGAAAGGAACATCTCTCTTTTCACCATGATCTATCATAGATGTTTCATCTTCTTCTGATGAGTTGGTCTCATGATCTGGTGTAGCTGCCTGATGACCCACCATCTGGTTCGACTTTACCCTCTCAAGATCAATTTCCTGGTGTACATTCGAGATAGAATATTCAAACTCATCACTCCTAGTTGCTGAAGCAGAAGTGTAAGGCCAGGGAAGTCTAGAGCTAGGGCTGGTCAGAATATCATAGCCACTTTGTTTGAACTGAGAAGTGGCCGTTGGCCATGAGCCTTTACGTTTGTGTCTAGTCATGATGACATGGTAATGGTTCTTGACAGAGTTATCAGTCCTCCCGGGAACATCCTGGCTATGAAGGCCCAACTATTCCCATTCATTTTTAAAAGTAATAATTTTTAGATTTTTCTATTATTTTATAAAGATAGCCTTTTTATATTTTTAAGAAATTTTTATATATTTTTAAAACATATTAAATATAAATATTTGAATTGATTAAGTATCAGTGGTTAATAGTTATTAAAAATGTATAATAAAATTAAAATATTTACTGCATATATTATTATTATATTGTTAATATGTGTAAATATTCTAGAAAACCTTCTTTTGGAAACGAGGGAGTATATATTTGGCTCTCAAGTTATCATGTTGGGTCTCCTCTGTTTGGAGAGGTGTGCAAATATGAAAATAAAGTTATGAGGTTTTCTGTGTGTTTAATGTAAGTTTAGCAATACCAGAAGTCCTATTGTGATCATAAAGTCAGGATTTGAATTGTTCATCTGATCTATCTGCAGGAGATTAACATTCTGGTTGATATTTTATATATATGACTAATATTATTTAAGAACACTAGAAGTGAATCCGAGAAAACACTTAGAGTACTTCCAACAAGGAGTTCTAGCTCCAGAGTTTTAAAAAAAAATATATATGTATATATTTATATTTATATTTAAACGTAAAGTTTTTAAATTTATGAGAAATTCAATCCAAGGTATCTATGCAAAAAAGAATTTTCCGTAAATTAAAAACTTTATAATTAAATATTAATATAAATATAAACATACATATATATATTTATATATATTCATATTTAAATGTAAAGTTTTTAAATTTATGAAAAATTCAATCCAAGGTATCTGTGCAAAAAGAAATTTTCCGTAAATTAAAACTTTATAATTAAATATTAATATAAATATAAACATACATATATGTATAAAATATATATTTTCATACATATATATATTTTCAGAACTCCGAAATGAAAAACCCATTGAAGTTGCTCTTACTCCCTATGTTTTATGTAGGTGTTGTATATAAAAATATCATTATTTATGTACTTTATTATATTTTAACTAATAAAAATAAATAAATTTTACAAATATAAAATTACAAAATTAGAAAATTTCTCTACAACTGACTTAATATAAAAATGGAGGAGGTATTTTGATGCTGCTAAGAATGAGAGAGGAGAGATCCCAATTCTTGTGTTATTATCCATGTGCTATGATAAAAGAGAAGAACCACTCAGACTTTCATGATTCTAATCAATTCTGATATTCAGATACTTTAGTCTACGCGTATACTAGTCTCCAAATTTGAACAAGAATAAGAATTAAATATTTATAAATCCACTCGAATACACAAACCAATCCCTACATCAGAAGGTAATCAGTTCTTAACTACCAGGTAATACAAAATTAGAAACCATCACAATTATCGGCCATCGACCGTAGCGTAAGGTCATCGACCATGGGGACCAATATGCCTTTTTTTGGGTGTAAATGTTATATTGTTTCTGTGTTTTGATATCAAACTTTTCACATCCTCGACATCCCATCACAACAATAGACAGTAACAATGTTACAGAAAAAAAAACAATAGACAGTAACAACTTTACAAAAAGTTATTTCACTTTCTGTGAAAAAATATTGTTGTAATTGATCTTTCCCTTCTTAGCAAGAAATAAAACAGTAGGTCTTGGTGGTTTCACAGTTCCAAAAAGGATCATCTTTGAGTATAAAGATATTTACATAGTGGATTGAAGGAGTAGATCAAAACTGACAAGAAACAAAAACAAAAAAAAAAAGGCTTCTAACTAAAAAGGAGCTGAAGCAATATCCCAACCATGAGGATCAAGAAAGATTAATCTCTCGTCTTCTTCATCATCATCCTTCAAATCTAGACTTCTTCCTCTTTTCTCGTCATCATCTCTTAACCCCTCTTGCATCTCCTGCACTTTTTTTTGGTTCCATTAATACATGCAACAAAAGGGAAACAAAAAAGTTTAAGAAACACTAACCGTTACCTTTGTGAAAATATCTAATGCTTCTTGAAAGGTCTTTGTTTTTATCACACATAATGCTTCCTCTCGAGCATTTTCTAGTTGATCGAGGTGCAATGTCATGGGCTCTGTCTCTATCGACGACTTCCTTTGTAACATCTCCATTCTCTTGCCTACTTCCATTTCAGACTTACTTAGCTTCAAGATATTAGCTAGCTTGCAAAGATTAAACTGTGAATCTCTCAAGTTTTGATATTTATATTAAAAGGAGTGGATATATTAATTGAATCCTTTGTGAATAATATCTCATGTATATATATATAGTACTACGACGTGGGAACGTAAGCGAGAGATATTATAGGTTGTGTCACGCAACGTGGCATGGTGTGGCGGGTTTAGGCGGCGGGTTCGTACACGTTACATCTCAAGAATGGTGGTGGCCATGCACGTGTAGGTTTTGTAATGAGCAGTGTGGTCAAGATTTTTATTTGCATGAAGACTGTAGATAACGTAAACGAGAGAGTTCTACTTCTTCCCACGATTTTTATTTTTTGATTAGTATATTGTTTTAAGTAGCGGTTGGTCGGCGCAGTGAGATATTTTTCTTGGAATGTATATGAGTACATAGAAGTTTTGATAATATTAATTTTTTGGAATGTATATGAGTACGTGGAATTTTTATAATATTATTTTACAGGAACATTAGGTTTTTGACGGCGATCCACTTTGGACACATTTTTATTAAGTACGCAACATTCAAACAAATCAAACAAATCAAACAAATTAACATTCCATTATTTAAAATTAAAAAAACTAATAAAATTTTCAGTTTTACCATAAATTTTATCCACTTTTCAAGTTATTATTAATATATAATTTTTTTAAATTTTTTTTAAATTTGTGATAAAATAGATTAAATTAATTTTTCTAAATATTTATAAAATATTTAAAAATTCAATCACACTCATTTAAAACTAAATCCTAAACAATAATCATTAAAATATACACATAAAATTAATATATATTAAACTGATGATACTTTAAAAAAATATTATTTAACATGTGATATTTTTAATAATTTCTTATCTTTTAAATAATGATAATAAAAATGATGAGGAGTGCATCACAAGTAACTTGCATAAGGAACATACAACGAAAACTAAGTAGGTAAGTCTCCCTATGAAGCCTCCTAACAATTATCAGATTCAGCATCACCTTTTTTTCTTAAAGAATACCTCTAACTTAAATGTTTGGTGATGTTTATGTACGTACCACCAAGGCATTCAATTCAGTATCCTTGTCTGTGGCGCTGATCACGGTATTGGGTAGTCTAAGAGCTCCTGTAACTCATTGCCATACAAGTGTTAAGTTAAGCTTAACTTCATTTCCACCATCACTATTACAGGATTAGAAGCAATTTTCCCTTTTAAAACCAGAGAATCAAGTCATGTTTCCTTTTGCTCTCTCTCTAACTTTACTGCAAAACATCACTATTATGACTTTTATGTTTGTCAAGGCACTCTACTTGGGTCAATTTAAAGAGTCTCCTTTCTTCTTTGCTGATATCACAGATTGTCAAACTCTAGTAGTGCAGCTCTTGCTTGATATACCTTCCTTTTAACATGTTTCATTGGAGGAAAAAGTAGACAGTAGAGACGTTCGTTTACATCCTTAGCAAATTGCAGCAGCCCATTCGGATCCTGCATAGATGGTGTTGGTAAAATTTTATCATCCACATTTTATTTCCATGACAAAAAGAGCTACAGCTTGGAACTTTTTTTTAAAAACAACCACAGTTTACAAGACGGAAACATGTACGTAATCTCTCAATTTCTTCAGTTGGCAAGCCTTCAACATTGGAGATAGCTGCAATCACCACTTGATCTTTCTCCGTATTTTGGTCTCATTCACACGGTATCGCGAGTCACTTGCCAATACTTTTACTCCAGCATAAATACGTTTAATTCTGGAATTTTAAACGGATGTGTGTCGGAGATGGTAACCGCATTTTGGTGATTAGATAACCAAATCAATTTTCTTAAATCTTTTCACATATGACAGAAATCCGGATATTACATAATTTTTTTATAAAAAAAAGAAGAGAGATGAAATTTTTTTATTGTCCCCAGTCCTTTTTAAGACCGTTTGTCGGATTTTGACGAAAAGTGTCTTTCAAAGCATTCTCTTCAACGGTTTTTTTTCTTTTGAGCTTACGGCCCAAATAGTTTATGTAAAGTTGGCCCATTAATGAAACTCAATTGACAAAAAAAAATAATACCTTCAGCCTACTTTAGTTGACCAAACGTGTTTCTAAAGAAAGAATGAAAGAAAAAAAATTAACAGAACAAAGACGAAGACTCTCTTCATTGATCTCTACCTTGGTGATGATCTTGAAGCAAGAATCATGACCTTCCTTCACAGATCTCTGTCGGATGATATGACAAACAACACGTCCTGTGAATCTTTGGCAGATTGCATCGAGGAGTTGAGAGAATCAGGATCTTGTTCATCCACTTGTCTTAACTACTGTCTTTCCATCTGCAAGATCGTCTCTGCTCCACCTCCAGTGATTCACCGTGACCTGGACCATAAAATAAAGAAGATCATAATCATCACAGCTTGCTCTGTCATCACAACTCTGTTTCTCCTTACTCTACTCGTTCTCTGTCTCAAGTGGTACAACAGGAGGAGAAGATCAATAGCGTTATCAAGAAGCATAGAGGAAGCTAGGACTTGGGATTTTGATGGAACATCACCGGTTATTATCGACCATCCGATTTGGAATATCAGAACCGTTGGTTTGAATCCAACGGTTATAAGTTCGATCAAAGTGTGTAAGTATAGTGAAAAAGATGGTGTTGTGGAAGGAACTGATTGTTCTGTTTGTTTAAGTGAGTTTGAAGAAGAAGAGATGCTTAGACTGTTACCAAAGTGTAGACATGCTTTTCATCTTTCTTGTATTGATACTTGGCTTAGATCACACACGAGTTGTCCTCTTTGTCGTGCTCCTATTGTAAATGATGAAGATAGTGATGATATAGAGGAGACCCTTGTGAGTATCAATGGGGATATAGATGAAGAAACCGAGAGAGATGATGAGGAAGAAGCTGATGAGTTTGTTTGTATAAATATAAGAGATGATGAAGCAGATAAGTCTCAGCAGGGAGTGAGAAGATCAGTGTCTTTGGATTCGTTATCGGGTTTAAGGGTAAGTGAAGTTGTTGTTGCTGGTAGAGGGGAAGAGAAGGTGAAGAGAGGCAATGTTGTTGGACCTTCTATTGTTGGGAGGTCAAGTTTCTTGAAGAGATCTATCTCTGATATTGTAAGTAGTAGGAGCTCTATAAATGAACAAAAGAAGTAAGTTTCTTGAAGATACTATAAGTTCTTGTAGCCAAGATGATGATTGGAGCCCAATGAAGAAAACCAAATCAAACCTGAAAGATAGATAGATTATATATGTATTTAAGTGATATAAAGAAGAATATGATTTTGCATTCTGCTGTTTATAAAGCTGCTACTCATGCACTCAAGTGAATAGAGTTCTCACAGCTTTTATTTTACCTTATCTCATATTCAAGTAATGTTCTAAAATCGTCTTATAAAAGATTATTGTTTAGATAGGTGTCTAGTCCAATTTTTTTGAAGTTCTAGATTGATTTTCATAAAATCGGTTAAAAAAACCGTTTCACTCATACCCGTTTTGCCAACTAAACAGGGATTTAGACGCCATTTACACCGATTTTTAGAACACTAATTATCTGATAATGGATTTACACTAATTTTTGTAGCTTTGGCGTTTTTTTGAAAGAGTGGAGAACTTATTATATGAATATTTGTATTCAGTATACGTTATTTTGACATCAAGCACTTCCTAGTACACATCTTTCTTATATAATTGAATTATTAAATTGTCATTTGCTTAACTCAAATTTATGAAAATTTTACTATAGCAAATTTCCCCAAAACTAATCATATCAATAATATTATCCATCAAGGGAGTAAAATGCTTTTGACTAAAAATCCTGTTAGTATCTCTCTGCACACATATTTAAAATAACTATTTTTAAAAATTATCATTTAATATAATTGGGTATGGTCCCTTCGAATTAAATGTAAGTTAATCTAAAATGTATACGTTGTCGGTCATCTTTTTCATTGGTTTGAGAAAGCCCAAAAGATAATATACGAAGAAGGTGACTCAGGCCCAATAACCCACTTTCTACAACATTGATCACTAAATCGACGGTGGGGTCCACAAGTGACACGACAAAAGAAAAAAACTTTGGTTTCTCCGTCTTTGTCGGAGAACTGCATTCACATCCCCTTCTCGAGAGAAAAAAAAAACAATTTTTTTCTTTTAACTTCAAAGAGAGATGAATGCTCTTGAGATGCTTTGCCCCTTGTTATCCCATATTCGAAATACCAAACTTTCCTTTAATGGCATCACACTTCCCCATCTCCTATGATCCTTCTTCTTCCACGTCTCTCCTTTCTCTCCATACCCAAAACTCTGTACGTGTCAACTCTCTCCCTTCTCTCTCTCTCTCTCTTGTAATTTGATAGTGGGTTTGTTCATCCTTGATTCAGATATTCCGCTCAAAGGATAAAGTAAACGACTTTGCGAAAACCCAGTTGAAAATTCCCTCTCTTTTCAGGTAATTTAAGAGATTTTGTGACTTTTAATGGCAAAACCTCTGTTTAGAATGTTCTGTTAATATCCAAGCTCTCAGTTTTTATGTTGTTATGTTGTGTTTGCAGAAGAAAAGGTGCAAACTTGGTAACGATGGCATCGGGAAAATCACCTGGACTGACTCAGGAAGCTAATGACTTCACTTATGAGGCTACAGTTGATAGAGAAAACAACACTGACGTATTTGACGACATGAAACAACGGTTCCTCTCCTTCAAGAAGCTTAAGTACATGTAAGTGGTGGTTTATGGTTGGCTTTCTGTTACCTCATTCATTGATGTTATACTCCTTATGAACAGGGATAACTTAGAACACTACAAGAAGCTTGCAGATGCTCAAGCTCCAAAGGTAGATTTTAAAAGTTTTACTGTTCATGGATTGGCTTTGAGATATCTTCTTGTGGAATTGTTGCTAACACTATAAGGCAACAGTTTCTGGTGATTGCTTGTGCAGACTCTAGGGTTTGTCCTTCAGCTATACTTGGATTTCAACCTGGTGAAGCATTCACTGTTCGTAACATTGCAAATTTAGTACCTTCATATGAGGTGAAGAATCTAGTCCAGACCACCATTGTGTTTGTTTCACATTTGATCTAATTGCATTTGCCTGTTGCAGTCTGGACCTACTGAAACAAAAGCTGCTCTCCAGTTCTCTGTGAATACTCTTGAAGTAAGTTTCTCATCTCTTACAGTTATATCAAGATGCATACCCCTCTCTAATAAAACATGTGTAGATCATTTGTTGTCAAGAAATTTTATATAGAAATAAAGTCTTCCTTTTATCCTTACAATGTTGATTGTCCACAGTTCAGACTGTTGAGGGATTTGTTTCTTTCATGAAATTAGCTTTCTGAAGATTTGGTTCTTTTGAATTCACTTATGAAGAACTTGAACTCAAAATCTAAAGCTTTGTCTCTTACTCTCTTTGAAGAGTTGTGGGATTGATCTATTTAACTTTTAGGTGGAGAACATCTTAGTTATTGGTCATAGCCGCTGTGGAGGGATTCAAGCTTTAATGAGCATGGAAGATGAAGGAGATTCCAGGTTTCTTTTTAATCACTCTGTTGAAAATAACAAAGGTTTCTTAATTGTTGATCTTTGCCATTTTGGATTTTCCTCTTAACAGAAGTTTCATACATAACTGGGTGATTGTGGGGAAAAAGGCAAAGGAAAGCACAAAAGCTGTTGCTTCAAACCTCCATTTTGATCATCAGTGTCAACATTGTGAAAAGGTAATTCCTTTTGGTAAATCAGTAGAAATCATGTACATCTTCTGTTTATCAATGAACTAATATATAGTGTGTAAGAGTGTGCAGACATCGATAAATCATTCATTAGTAAGGCTGCTTGGTTATCCCTGGATAGAAGAGAAGGTGCGGAAAGGATCACTGGCTCTCCATGGTGGGTACTATGACTTTGTGAACTGTACATTTGAGAAATGGACCGTTGATTATGGAAGCAAGAAAGAAGGCAGTGGGATTGCTGTTAAGAACCGGTCTGTCTGGTGATGACTAGTGACCATCTCAATCTTCATTAGGATTGTCTTTCTTAGTTTTGAGAATCATCAGAGACCCCTTTCTTGCAGTTGTGTGCTGACAAAATATCATAGTCTTAACTCTTCAGGGACTTAAGTTTGTTTTGTCATATGGTTTGTGAATTCATGTTTCTTCCTTATTGGTTTTCTTGATACTATCATCAGAGGCATACAAATCAGAGAATAGAAAGGAACTATAACACGTTCATAGCTTATGTTGATGATAATCAACACCGACATTCATCTAATGAATCATACCCATGGTTGTGCTTGTGTTCTGTAATATCATGCTTCTTTCTGTTGTTAACCTTGTCCAAAAACGCTTCTCGTCCACTCACCAAAATAAGTCTCATTGTGTCCGATCATAGCGTTCTTATACACTGACATACATCGTCTATCTGTATCAAGAAACTCACATGTTTCCCCAACAGGATCATGCCATGTACCTTCATGTCTTATTCCTGACCAGTTAGCTCCCCATTGGAACACACGTTGTCCAACTCCAGCAAGCTTAAGCCATCCTTTAGGGAAAAAAATCCATCACACTACTATCTCTATCCATTAGAAACAAGTTAGTGAGCTGTGCACCGTGTGGTCATACCAAAACATCGGTCTTCTTCATTAGCTCCACTTGATCACAAAACGTTAGATTGTCTGAATACGAAACGTTTAGTTCACACCCATATACTCTCTTACACTCTCTCTCTTAAAGACATTGATCACCACTGATTCGTTTCTGAAAGATCTGGCTCCGGTTCTCAATAGCAATGTCATACTGATTCGAGGTTTTGATGTCTTGATGTTACAGTAGTTTCTAGCTTTGCATCTAGCGTGATCAAAAACCTCCATTCTTCTCTCCCTTGACATTCCAGCTTGATCATGTCTCATAACAACCGCCTTCTCGAAGCAAACCGGGTTCTCCTCATCACTAAACCGTGTAAACTCCGGTTCTTGATTGTAAGTAGCTGTGAGTATTTCGCTTAACCAATGTCCCATCTCAAACCTTAGTTCTCCCCAGTGGTATAACACCCATTTTTGAGGCCTTTCACATCGGTTTCTTAAGCTCCAAGAAACGAATGGGACCATGGTGGATAGTCCATGCCACAAGTTATAGTAGTCCTATTGATTATAAGAAACAAAAGTCAAACCATTCTGAAGAATGGCATTGGCAGGAATAGCTTCAGGCCAAGACAACGCGTAGTAGTTCCATGATCCATCATGCTCATCAACCCTTTTCAAGCATAAAAGCCTCCCTTTGGAAGATCTGAAGGAAACTCTTGGTACTGAGCCTCGTCTTTGGTTTGGTTATCAAAGAGAGAGCTCATGAACCAAGTGTGACCTTCGAGTGGTTTGTTTGAAAAGAGAGAATGTTATCGGTTCACGTAGCTTTTCCATCAAGTAAGCTGTCTTGTTCTCAGATGTTTGTTTAGGTTGGTGTTTCAGATACTTACATACATACATTTGCTTACTCGAATTATTCATATAAAACTAAACCACTGCTCTTCATATAGTTTCCTGTGTTAACAACTTAACAGTCATTGACCATTGTTGTCGGTGGAAGATTGTTTTATTAGATTTATTTTTGTAACTTTTTTTGTTACTAGATTGCAGATCACAATACAATATAAGGCTATGATTAACCCGGGTCTCTTAAGGTAGGGTTCTTAACGTAAAATTTGTCTTTTTAATTTTTTTAATTTTTTTTTTACATTTTTTCCGCTAAGAGACGGCTCTTATGGTTCTTATTTAAGAGACGGTTCTTAGGTTTTCTTAGTTAAAAGCTAAGATACATTTCTTAGAAAAGCTAAGATACATTTCTTAGAAAAGCTAAGAACCCCACCTTAAGAGACCCCGGTTAATCCTGCTCTTCGTACGATAGTTATCGTGCACTACTACTGAAGATCTAAACTATTACACTATAAACTATATATGTGTGTGTGTGTGTTTATAGAGAACTCTAGAGGGAGATAAATAGATTGACAAACTAGAAATGTTTGTATAAACAGAAGATTTCAAATAGTGTTTTACAATAAACGTAAAAGAATACATATACACTCATAACAGTGTAAACGTAAATAGAGAGAACAAACCCAAATAAGCATACAACATATGTAAAATACAACATATATATTGATCATTTAAAGGAAAATTTTAAAGTATAAATCATAGGGAAATGAATAATCAACCAAACCAAAACACACCACACTGATACATTTCACCGTAGTATAAGAGACACTACAAACCCATGAAGTATATTCAAGGACTCGATTTAGTTGTAGTAGGCGGAGGAGAGAACATTGGAATGGATGGGAGATTGGTCGGGAGAGAAGGAAGCGTTGTCGGGAAGGAAGGAAGAGTTGGCATTGGAAATGGAGGGAGTGTGGTGGGAATTGTGGGAAGAGTTGTTTGTGGCAATGTTGATGGCAATGGAGGGATTGAAGTGGGAAGAGTTGGTTGTGGCAATGTTGATGGCAGTGGAGGAATTGAAGTGGGCATGGTGGGAAGAGTTGGTTGTGGCAAGGTCGATGGCAATGGAGGTAGTCCCATTGTTGGGATAGGCATATTTGGAATCTGAGGAAGAGGTTGTTGTTGTTGGAGAAGACGTCGTGAGGCTGAGCATGTGTTGATCGTATTAGAGAAAGAAAGACTCACTAAGAAAGCAATGAGAAAAAGCTTCAATGATGCCATTTTGGATGTGTTGATGAGTTCTTTTTTTACTATGGTTAAGCCTCTCTCTACTTGCTTCTTTGGTTATTGCTTTGTGTTGATGAGAAATCCAACGATATGCTATTGAGTTTATATAGATCGATTACATCATAAAAAAAAATTATATGGTTTTGGTAGGTTATTGTATAGTTGGCTTGAGCCTTTGTTAGTTCAACTTAATGTGTTATTCTAAGCTTATTTTGACAATTTAAGGATATTTTTATTAAGTTAGCTCAACCATCAAAACACTCTAACTCTAATACACTGTTTACCTAACCCCCACGTAGTTTGTGAATTAAAGAAGATGAATTGTATATTTTTATTTTGGTTATTTCCATATTGGATGCCTACGAAAAAAAAGTAAAGGAAAAAACAATTCAACCAAAATAAACATATGACTAAAAAATATGCAAGATGTTAGCAAACTAGGTAAACAAGTCTGTACCAATACTTGATTAGTAATATTAGTAAGTAGTAATGTTTTCAATGAATTTTTGTTGGTCACCTATATATAAATAAAGCTTTATAACTAGTTTCCGGACCAACAATAAATGAATAATGTAAACAACTCTATAGACTCTTTTATATATGTCTTACAAAATCAGATACTAATAGATATAAGAAATAGATAATATTTCCCTTAAGTTTTTAATACAATAATTGAGCAGTATAGATATTATTATTATGAAAAAATGTAGAAGTTGAGACAGATTAACATTGAGGTGATTTCTGGCTGAAAAAACGAGCAAGAACCCTGTTTTCAAGAACTTGTAATGCCTCACAAGATTTTATGCATCTAGGTGTCTTGTATTGAGCTAGAGAAGCACCTTGAGAAATGAAATATTCCATGAGAGCATCAAATGTTCCTTGTTGAACCACCCTTATCTCTAAAGCTCCAATAGATCCTTCCTTGTTTCGATATCTCTTGTAAAGAGCATCAAGTGATTCCTCTACAGCCGAGCAACATTCCACCAACATGTTGGTGTCAAGCTCACTGATTCCATCATCGTGGTTGCCTTTGAGTTCCCAATAGAGAACATAGTGACCTGGAACGTCAGAGACATGAGGATAACTTGTGAAGTCCCTCAGCATTATATCTGAAGATTTAAGAACTTGTGTTGCACGAGTCACTCCTTTTAAAAGGTCTTCCTCAGTTGTTGCCTCTAGATAAACACTTAAGACCATGTTTTGTCTTCGTATAAATTTAAACTGTGGTGCACTATTATAAAATCCAGTCACCTGTAGAACATCACCCACCCTATATCGGTGTAAACCTAGTAAGACAACATGACAACATGTTATCATAACATATATATATGGTAATGTCTAGATAGAATGTTTTGTAAAACTCACCCGCATAGTTTGTGACTACAAGTTCATAGTAGCGACCTAACTTTACGTCCACAAGATCAACAATCATGTTGTTTCCTTCACCAACTGGTATAAACTCGAAGTATGACATATTCGGCAGAAATGTGTAGGAGACATCTTGTGGTTTGCATAGAGGATTCAAATTTACCCCAAACATGGCTTCAGAAGAAGCATAATTTGGGGAAACGAGAGGCAGATCATTGACATAAAACTCTAATAGTGGAACATGTTGAGCCATTTGTCCTGTAACAATGCATTCTATATATTTTGTTTTGGGCCAAAGCTGTGGAATGATACCTTTCCATGATCTTTGGTTGCATATGTCTTCTATTATATCTGCCAGCTGAGCACTAGGTGATCCAAGTATCATGGAAACAGGTCCCTTGCAGCTATCAGTGATCCAATCACTAAGCTGACCTGATCGTATGTTACTACACATTTCTTTCCAAAAGTTTTCAAGAAAAGTGATTCCTTGAACCAAAATAGAAGCAAAGTTAGCAGTCACTCTTGTAACTTCATCTCTTAGGACAAGACCACAAAGAAGATGACAATAGAGACTCTGCTTAGTGTCAGGACAATATTTGATTTCACTGGGACTTGTGCTTGATGTATCCCAATATGATGGTAGGTTCTTCACATAATACTCGCTTTTCATGAAATGTGTAGTGGCATGTGAAGCTGGCAAACCAGATGGAGTTTTGGAGCCTTGTTTAAGGAAAATTAGATGTATCCCTTTTCCTTCATTGTGACCATCCACATGCCTACAAACCAAAATAATTCTTTTTTAATTGTAGCATCTTACTATTATAAGTTGTAGACTTGGAGGCTGATCTAGAAGAAAAGTAATATATGTATTGTGAACATACTTTAGGAAATTTGATATATCTTAATGAGGTTGCATATGTTAGATATTTATGTTGATTTCAATAAATAGATATTGTCAAACAATGCTCTTTAAAGTTTAAAAGATTAACATTAATCAATACAAAGTGCATGGAAAATCTAAAAAAAACAAGTTTTAAAGAAGATATTTTTTAATGAATGGAGAGAGTAGTATTCAGTTACTTGGATAATACGAGATAACGAAGATCAAATAATAATCTAGCGTTCTCCAAGTACTTGTTGTTCAAAGGTATCAACTTATGTTTTCCTCCTGAAGTTCCAGACCTACACAAGCCAAAAGTGCACATGCAATTGTTTTTGAGTAAAAAGCACATCAAGTTCATACGTTAGGATGATAGTATCGGTTAGCAAGAACATAGCGGGTACGTACGTTAGTATGAAACCAGTAACAGGCTTGCCCGATATGATCTCTGAGGACTCGCCATTGGCGACACGCTCTATGTATGGCTTAAAATCTTCATAGGTCCCTACGGGAACGTTCTTCTTAAAAAGCTCTCTATCTGAACTCCCATGCAGAAAACTCCGAAGGTACTCTGTGTTGGCATCACAAGTTAGTATCTCTTTCAGTACCTCATCTTGTATTTGCTTCACGTTTGTTGGAGATGGGCTTAGCACGGACCTATTAAGAGCTAAGCCCAAAATCAGGCCTGGCCCATTAAGACAACAATGATGATTCCGCTAGAAGACAAAAGCTTTTTACTATAAAGGGAATGTGCCAGACCCACTGAGAAGGGAGTCAGAAATAGACAGAAACGTACAGAAAGGAGAGCACTGCCTCCAAAAACACCACCAGAGTCTAGACGACCTCGGGCACTAAACGAGCTCGTCATAGACGACCAGAGACCAAATTACGAAAGATACTTGTTTAGACTATTTGTTTAGACGAGCATCTTTAGTTCTTGTAATTGACCGAGCTTGTTATTCTTGATCATTAATACGAAAATCTCCACCCTTTACATCTTTTTATAATATTACATCATGGACCGAGATACGGATTCAACAATTGGCGCCCACCGTGGGGCAGGGGATTCTTCTTTACTTCAAGACAGCTCGGCGATCACAGAACCCTCAGCGCAATCTGATACCTTAACTTCTGCAATCACCGCCAATCCGGGAATGACGAGCATGCGACCAGCTGACAACACGACGTTCATGGCGACGACCTCAGGCCAACCAGCAGCGCTGACGACCTCAGGCCAACCAGCAGCAGTGACGACCTCAGGCCAACCAGCAGCGCTGACGACCTCGGGCCAGCCAGCAGCGGTGACGACCTCAGGCCAACCAGCAGCAGTGACGACCTCAGGCCAACCAGCAGCGCTGACGACCTCAGGCCAACCAGCAGCAGTGACAACCTCAGGCAACCAGCAGCGCTGACGACCTCGGGCCAGCCAGTAGCGGTGACAACCTCGGGCCAACCAGCAGCGGTGATGACCTCGGGGCAACCAGCAGCAGTGACAACCTCGGGCCAACCAGCAGCGGTGACGACCTCGGGCCAACCAGCAGCGGTGACGACCTCGGGCCAAGCAGCCAACAACGTCATGTATGCAGCGACGACCTCGGGCATCACGACAGACAACACGACGCGTGTGACAGCTCCGCCACAACCATCCAGCACGGAGATGTACTCTAACCAGCCGGACATCTCCATGATCTTCCAGACTCTCCTTGGAAGGATCGACGAACTAGCCCGTGGAACTGCTTCTCGTTTGGACGACCTCGCGCATTCCCAACTCACGTGCAATAATCGCATCAATGAGCTCCAGTCTGTTGAAACCGGTGTATCTAGGTCACGACAAGTTGATATCACCCCACGACTTCAACGAGTTCTCCTTGACGACACGCCAACACCTATCACATGACCGGCACATCAGCGCAAAGTTAACATCAGCGACCTGCCAGCACAGACCACTGGAGCAGAACCAGTACAGCAGCGCCAAGTCTACATCAGCGACCTGCCAGCACAGACCACTGGAGCAGAACCAGTACAGCAGCGCCAAGTCTACATCAGCGACCTGCCAGCACAGACCACTGGAGCAGAACCAGTACAGCAGCGCCAAGTCTACATCAGCGACCTGCCAGCACAGACCACTGGACCAGAACCAATACAGCAGCGCCAAGTATACATCAGCGACCTGCCAGCACAGACTACTGGACCAGAACCAGTACAGCAGCGCCAAGTATACATCAGCGACCTGCCAGCACAGGCAACCAGACAACAACAACAGCGTCAAGTTCAAATCAACGACATGCAGACCCCGATCGCCAACCCCAGACATCAGCGCCCAGATCAGCATGCCCAAATCTTCAACTGTCCACAAAACACCAACAGCGAGATTCAACACAGAGACGAAGCAATCGAAGAAATGAAGGCTCAACTTCAATACATGACTTCCAAGGTCCACCAGGCAACCAGCGCAGCACCAGAGATTGATCGTGTACTTCGTGAAACCCAAAATACGCCATTCTCGCCTCGTCTTCTCAGCATCCATGTTCGGCACCCAGGAAAAATCAAACTCCCTACTTACAACGGAACGTCCGATCCAAGGGAGTACCTCACCGCCTTCAGCATCGCAATGGGAAGAGCGAATTTTTCACCAGAGGAGCGTGATGCCGGTCTCTGCCAGCTGTTCGTGGAAAACCTGAGCGGACTTGCTCTTGGTTGGTTCTCAAGACTGGAGGCCAATTCCATCGACAATTACAATCAACTCTCAACAGCCTTCCTCAAGCATTACTCCATGTTCATACAGCAGAGCGCGTCTAACGCCGACTTATGGACACTAGCGCAAGGACCCACGGAGACGCTTCGCTCGTTCATTGAAAAATTTCGAGCCATCTTATCTCGCATCACCGTACTCGACGAGGCAGCAATTCTGGCACTGCGGAACGGTCTCTGGCACGAATCACCATTTCGAAAAGAGCTCCTAAAAAATAAAGCACAATCCTTGGAAGACGCACTCCATCGAGCAGTAACCTTCATTGAAATCGAAGAAGACAAGGCCGCATTCGCCAAAAAATACGCAACCATCAAAAAATCATCTTCAAAGGAAAAGGAGCCAGACGAACACCACGAGCCTCGGCAACACTACGACAGGGCGTACAAAGACAACACGAACAAAAAGGCCGGAACCTATCAAATCAGCAATCAAACTGCCAATCACCCCGCCAGCAACCAAGCACGTGAAATTCGTGGCTCAGATGACACTCGGACGTATTGTAGCTACCACAAGTCAACAACTCACAACACAGACGAATGCCGCCACTTGCAGGAAATGCTGTTAAACCAATACCGCCGTGATCGAGACTCGACATCCAAAGAGCAACCAATCGACAAAGCTCCAAAAAACGAAGGTGAACATTTCCGAAATGTCCAAGAGGAGCGGGAACGCCAGCAAAGACAAAAACGCCCCAACGAGCAAACTCTCAAGCGAACAAACGATGACCCAGAAACTCTCAAGCGAGCACGCGATGACCGGAACAAACAAGGGCGCAGACGAACACCCCCACCTCGCCGCATCATCAACGTAATCATGGGAGGTCTCCAAACCTGCAAAGATTCAGTTCGGTCAATCAAAGAATATGAGCGCAAGACACTCATCTCACAAAAATGGGGAAGCAGCAGCACCAATGATCAAACAAACGAAAAACACGAGATCAGCTTCACAGAAGATGATATCAAGGGTCTTGACAAGCCACATAACGATCCTCTCGTCGTCGAACTAAGGATCGGTGATTGCGAAGTGACACGCGTGCTGATTGACACCGGAAGTTCAGTTGACCTAATCTTCTCAAAAACACTCCAGCGCATGGACATTAAGGATTACGAGCTCAAACCATGTAAAAGGCCGCTCACGAGTTTCGCAGGAGATACAACAATGACAATCGGAACAGTCAAACTCCCAGTCTACGTAGCCGGGATCACCAAAATCGTCAAGTTCGTGGTCATCGAAAGCCCCGCCATTTACAACGCCATACTCGGAACTCCATGGATTCACTCAATGAGGGCAATCCTGTCAACATACCATCAGTGCGTCAAGTTTCCAACACCATCAGGGATCTACACCCTCAAGGGAAATCAACGGCTATCTCGAACATGCTTCGTCACCGAGCATAAGTTAAGAAAATCCTCAAGGACATGTCTGATAACTAAGCAAAGCGACGAACATGTCATAGAAGACAACGAATCTCAAGCGATACCATTACTAAGGCAACGCAAGCAAGAAGACCGGCGCGCTCCTGCTATACCAAAATAACACCCCAGGAGAATCTGCCGTTTTTGATTTAAGCATTTAATTTTCTCGTAAAGGTGAACTACGATCGGCTTGATCCCTGCCTGTGGGGTACGTAGGCAACCTCTCATGAGGCTCAGCTACTTCTCTAAAAATATATATATATATATTTCCCAAGACTATCAAAGTGCAACAGCGGTCACAAACCAAATAAAAAAAACGAGATCCGTTCTCAAGTGCTGCAGCTCCGTGCTCACACTTCAAAAATTTTGCAAACGAAATACGGGATCAGTTCTTAAAGTGTCACAGCTCCGCGCTCACACTAACAACATTTCGCAAAAAAAAACGGGATCCGTTCTCAAGTGCTGCGGCTCCGTGCTCACACTTCAAAAATTTTGCAAACGAAATACGGGATCAGTTCCTAAAGTGTCACAGCTCCGCGCTCACACTAACAACATTTCGCAAAAAAAAAACGGGATCCGTTCTCAAGTGCTGCGGCTCCGTGCTCACACTTCAAAAATTTTGCAAACGAAATACGGGATCAGTTCCTAAAGTGTCACAGCTCCGCGCTCACACTAACAACATTTCGCAAAAAAAAAACGGGATCCGTTCTCAAGTGCTGCGGCTCCATGCTCACACTTCAAAAATTTTGCAAACGAAATACGGGATCAGTTCCTAAAGTGTCACAGCTCCGCGCTCACACTAACAACATTTCGCAAAAAAAAAACGGGATCCGTTCTCAAGTGCTGCGGCTCCGTGCTCACACTTCAAAAATTTTGCAAACGAAATACGGGATCAGTTCCTAAAGTGTCACAGCTCCGCTCTCACACTAACAACATTTCGCAAAAAAAAAACGGGATCCGTTCTCAAGTGCTGCGGCTCCGTGCTCACACTTCAAAAATTTTGCAAACGAAATACGGGATCAGTTCCTAAAGTGTCACAGCTCCGCGCTCACACTAACAACATTTCGCAAAAAAAAACGGGATCCGTTCTCAAGTGCTGCGGCTCCATGCTCACACTTCAAAAATTTTGCAAACGAAATACGGGATCAGTTCCTAAAGTGTCACAGCTCCGCGCTCACACTAACAACATTTCGCAAAAAAAACGGGATCCGTTCTCAAGTGCTGCGGCTCCGTGCTCACACTTCAAAAATTTTGCAAACGAAATACGGGATTAGTTCCCAAAAGTGTCACAGCTCCGCGCTCACACTAACAACATTTCGCAAAAAAAAATGGGATCCGTTCTCAAGTGCTGCGGCTCCGTGCTCACACTTCAAAAATTTTGCAAACGAAATACGGGATCAGTTCCTAAAGTGTCACAGCTCCGCGCTCACACTAACAACATTTCGCAAAAAAAACGGGATCCGTTCTCAAGTGCTGCGGCTCCGTGCTCACACTTCAAAAATTTTGCAAACGAAATACGGGATCAGTTCCCAAAAGTGTCACAGCTCCGCGCTCACATTAACAACATTTCGCAAAAAAAAATGGGATCCGTTCTCAAGTGTTGCGGCTCCACGCTCACACTCAGCGTTTTCAAAACGTGATACAAGACCAACTCCGAAAATATCACAGCTCAACATTCACTTGTCACAGCACAAACATCAAGAACAAAACAAGTTTTGATTTCACAACAAAAGGATCAAGACAAATGACAAGAAGATCATCTCATAATAAAGTCCAAACACAACCGAAAAAAAAGATCGACACAAGCGATCATAGCAACAACAAAGTCAACATAACAAACTCCGAAAACAACAAAGACAACAATTCCTACAAACGGCAAACAACAACAAAACATGGATAATCAAAGGACCACACACGGTCACAAGTGTAAAGCAAGAACTAAACTATGAGCTCGAAGGAGGACAACCCTCACGCCTAACAGCCGCACCCGCAGCATCTCCACGCCCAGACGAACGGCGACGACCTGCATCCATACGACGACGAGCCGCATCTTCAACACCCGCAGTAAGAGACGATGGAACAGGGACAAGCGGAAGGTTGAAATCAAAAGAAGGAATCTCAGCCAAGTCCTTATCATCAATCCGAACAGGGACAAGCAACCTCGCTTTCTTCATCCTCTCACCCAACTCCTCCTCAAGATGCTTAACCTTACTCTCAGGAATCCTTATTCCCTCCCCCTTCCAGACCTTGACAGCATCAAGCACCCCTTTGATTTGATTCACCCCATACATAGCTTGGCGAACAACCTTTTGATCCTTCACAAACCTCCGCATCCTCTCAAATCGAGAATTACAAGTAGCAAGTACATCACCATGCCTCGCCACCACCCTGTCGTGTCTCTTGCTCATCAGCGCCTTCGTGTTTCTGAAACGATCAGCGTTCATCTCCCGACGTTCCTTCTCACGTTTCTCATCCAAAGTCATCTTCGCTTTAAGTCTTTTCACCTCCTCCTCCGCAGCCACAAGCGCATCTCTTTCAGCCTCGTATTTCTCACGCCAAGCGGCAACTTCCCCAGGACGGCCAGCCGCGTCCCTAACCTCAGCAAGCTTGGCATTCGCCCTCTCAAGCTCTGCCTTGACAACCCCAAGCTCCTCATCTTGGTTATACACCAACCGGTTCGCAAACTTTGCAGCCTGCATAAAACGTGCACAATCAAAAATCATACCGAAACAAAAAACAGCAAAAGGAGAACAAGATTCTTACAATGGCCGTATGACGAGCATACTCATGGTACCACTCAACACGTTTACAATCATCAAAAGGATAACCCCCAGCAGCATCAGGCGATCGAAACAGCTTGAAAAGATCACCACAATCTGTTGCCCTACCACCAAAGGCATACTCAAAAGGCTCAAAGACAACCTTCTCCGCAACAGAAGACGTCTCAACCATCAAAGGCGCCTCAACCTCGGAAGACATCTCAACCACTGAAGAAACAGTCCTACAGACCTTTGGTGGGGGCGCTTCGCTTGACATACAACCATCGGCGGGTCTTTTCTTAGGATCACCATCCTTACCAGACGAAGTAACTCGGGAATCACTAGCAACATCAACCTCTTTCCCAGCGCGACGACAAGCAGGGGACGGCACAGGAGCAGCAGCACTACCAAGACCAACAACGATCTCGGGAGCAGGCGCCACAGGTTCTACACCCACAGAACATTGCCCAACCTCAACAGCATGTGCAGAAGAACTACCTCCGGCAAAACAGTCAACCAAGCTTGGAAACTCACCAAAATCCATCTTGCCACAAACCCTCCAAGAAGCTAAACACATTTAAACATCAAAAAAATCAACATCACAATAAAGGCAATCACCATCACAACAAAGACAATCACACAAACAACAAGGGCATGATTCTTTTTTTAAAAAAAGGAGGGAGAAGAGTCTACCTAAGTCAACAAACGGGAGACAACACCAAATCACCGACCTACTCACAAAAGACCAATCTCGAGCCTTGGTCGCCTTAAAATGCTCCACACACTCCTTATCACCAATCGAAAGAGGAGGACCAACCGAACGACGACCTACACACACAAATAACAATCATAAAGAAACACTCTTTAAAACCAACTACAAAAAGAAAAACCAAACTACCATTATAAGGATTCCAACTACTCCTAAAAGGGTCAGTCATGTCAGAAACATCAGGAACCGAGGACGAATTAACCCGAACATAGAAAAACCTCTTAATCCAATCATAAGTTTTTCTTTTCCTCTCCTCAACAACACCACATCTGGCCCTCATGGATACATAAAAAGCCCCATCCATCTCACACCGCGTAATACGCGCAATGTCTTCGAAAAGATAAAGACTCATATGCACGCCAATCTCTGCAGCCACAAAAAGAGCAGCAACCATGTTTCGAATTGACGCAGGAGCCAACTGAGAGAGAGAAATGAGGTGCTCATCACAGTACGCCAGCAACAACCTTGGAAGAGGAAACCACAAATGATACTCAGTAAACCAGAAGTCATAGACACAAATCCATCCATCCGGGACCGTCCACGGGCGCTCGTCCTCCTCGGGTATACGCATCTCGACACGACCATTACGACCACAGTTGGCCGAGATCCAGCTGATCACATCATCGGTAACATAGGAAGAGAAGGATTCCGCAGGATGATCAATAAGAGGACCCGAAAAACTTCTAGGCCTCTCCCTTGTGTTTTTTGTCTTTCTCCTCTTCACACCACAACCAGAATCAGCAAGAGAAGCGACCAAAGTCTCCCTCTTAATCGCCCTCAAGATATCTACAACACAAGCTCTGCGGTTTGCATCCGCATCAACACCATCATCGTCATCACCAACAGCGTCGACACCATCATCACATGCAGCGTCAACACCATCACCATCATCACATGCAGCGTCAACACCATCATCGTCATCACCAGCAGCGTCAACACCATCACCGTCTTCACCAGCAACGTCAACACCATCATCATCGTCACAAGCAGCATCAACAACATCATCATCATCACAAGCAGTGTCAACACCATCATCGTTGTCACAAGCAACATCACCGCGCACATCAGCAGCAACAAAACCATCATCCTCTCCAGCCAGAGATGACGAGTCCGAACCCGTTTCGGATGTTGAAGAATCCGAAGACGAACTCTCAGCAACAAGCTCCTCCTCAACATGGGAAATAGCAGCCAGTCTATCTCTCATACTCAGCCCATCACCATTACCGACAAAGGCACCAACCTGCGGCGGAGCTAAAGTAACCTCTGACGACTCCGAAGCTCGCACCAACGAACTACGAGCTAAATCTAACGAGCTAAAAGCCACTTGCGACGGTCTCGGAATCACGACTATCGGGTTAGGAACAGAGTTCGTCCCCTGCTCATCAAGACCGACCATAATACCTCCCGAGTTATCTGCGATCTGTGTTCCTGTAACTCCTCCATGCTCGTCGCTATCTCCAGCAACGGCATCGACAACACCAGAAGACGACGCTCCTTCACTTAGGGATAAACCTAATGATCTTTGAAGATTTGTAGGAAACGAGAAGCACCGAACTCATCCTGAAAACCACACAAGCTCAGCCACAACACCACGCAAGCTCAAACACAATACAATGCAAGCACAACCAATGATCAATCTCAACAACACAAGTTCAAAACCAACCTCAATGTAACAAGCTCGATCAACAAGCAACGACCACGGTCACGGCAGCACCCACGACGACCACGGTCACGCCTCCCCTGCTCGGCCACCCTCGACGACCACGGTCACGGTAGCACCCACGACGACCACGGTCACGCCTCCCCTGCTCGGCCACCCTCGACGACCACGGTCACGGCAGCACCCACGACGACCACGGTCACGCCTCCCTTGCTCGGCCACCCTCGACGACCACGGTCACGACAGCACCCACGACGACCACGGTCACGCCTCCCTTGCTCGGCCACCCACGACGACCAAGACTTGACGACCAACGACCGACGACCACGGTCACGCCTCCAAAGCTTGGTTTCCACCACAAAATCAACCCGCGAGCTCAGCCAAGTAATGAATCCAACGACCTCGGCCCACTCGAATACCACCGGATCTCACCTCGGCCTTGCTCGAACTTCGCCTCTGCCTTCAACCCAATTTGACGACCAACGGCCACGACCCCAGCCAACTCGACGAGCTCAAACCGTGCACAACAGCTCAGCCCGCGTCTCCCCAAACAACCTCAAACCTCACAAAACACAGCTCGGCCTCCACTCAATCCGACGACCACAACTCGACAAGATCAAGCACCCCTCCTTGCTCGCGTGAAAGACAGCTCGTGCAAGATAACCCCAACCTCAGGTGACGACGACCTCGGCCCTACTTGACGAGCTCGGTTACCGCGAAGCTCCCCTCGCTCGATCTCAACCGACGACCTCGCTCTCCGAAATCGACGAGCTCGCCCCACCACCAAGAATCGACGACCTCGGCCTCAACCTTGTGGCCGACCACGGCCGCGACGACCTCAAAACCCTCCTTGCTCGACTTCGCGACGAACGACCTCGGCAAACAAACCCAACAATCTCGGCCCCGACGACGACCACGGTCACGACAGTGAGCTCGGCCACCCACGACAGCGACGACCTCGGCTCCTCTCTGTGCTCGACCTCAAAGTGACGACCCCAGAAAAAAAGACGATTTCGGCAATGACCACGAGCACCACCGACGAGCTCGGCAATAACCCCTCCTTTCAATTTCGGTTCCACCACCGACGACCAAGCCTCACCTCCGCCTCACCCCTCCGTGCTCGACCGCCAAAGCAACGACGAGCTCAACCAAACCCGACGAGCTCAGCCACCGTGAGCACGAGCCGGCCTCACCCTTCCCGACGAGCTCAACCACCTCGGCGACGCCCCCCGCTCAGCGACGACCACGAACCAAAAAGGAGAGAGGGAGAAGAGAGTGATTGTCAAAGGAAGAGAATAAAGGAGGACCACACAAAAAAGAATAATGAAACAAAGAGATAAGGGAGAGAGAGAAGAAAACAAAAATATACAAATTTTTACCTTGCCACTTCAAAGGAGACAAGAAATAAAATAAAGACCAACACCCCATATATATAGGGAGCAAAAACGTCACCCCATTTCCCGACCAAAATAATCCAGACCTGATTTTTACACAGAAGATTCCAGAAGAATTCACCAAGAATCGACACTTGGCGAACTGTGGGGGGGACTATTGTTGGAGATGGGCTTAGCACGGGCCCATTAAGAGCTAAGCCCAAAATCAGGCCTGGCCCATTAAGACAACAATGATGATTCCGCTAGAAGACAAAAGTTTTTTACTATAAAAGGAATGTGTCAGACCCACTGAGAAGGGAGTGAGAAATAGACAGAAACGTACAGAAAGGAGAGCACTGCCTCCAAAAACACCACCAGAGTCTAGACGACCTCGGGCACTAAACGAGCTCGTCATAGACGACCAGAGACCAAATTACGAAAGATACTTGTTTAGACTATTTGTTTAGACGAGCATCTTTAGTTCTTGTAATTGACCGAGCTTGTTATTCTTGATCATTAATACGAAAATCTCCACCCTTTACATCTTTTTATAATATTACATCATGGACCGAGATACGGATTCAACAACGTTGGATGTTAAATTCTCTAGCACAGCTAAGCCAGCATCTTCTTCTGTGAGGTTAATCATGTTTCACTATATTCAGTCGATTTTGTAATCAGTTATTGTTTCTGGTGAAAATATAGTGTAGAAGAGATAGTTTTAAAGACACAAAATGGTGTAGTGAGGATTGTGGAGGGGTCATCAGTCAGTATTTAATTCACAATGTTTTTCACGACTACCATTTTTAATTATAGTTTCTTTGTATGCACCAAGAGTTGTTTATGTACTCTTTATCACTAAATTAGCAAAAGCTAAAGCTAGTTTTCCATTATTGACCATTATAAGGATTTTTTTAATTTGATTCTTCAGATTTGAAGTATCACGTGTATAGCGTTTATCTTTTCAATTAGTAAGCACTGTATGTATGATGTGCTCAACAAATCAACATTAATTCGCTTTCTTCGTCCCCTTTACCAAATACTTGACTTTCTACTCCTACTGGTTAATTAACTGATACTTGAATTTCAATATATATTTTCTCTTTTCAATTATTAAGCATTGTATGCATGGTGGGTTCAAACATACATATTTAATTAGCATTGTTCTTCCTTTTCCCAAAAATTTGACTTGTCTTTACACTTTAGGTACATTTTACAGACTTAGCGTGTACAATATTGTATATGTGAGCGAAACTCCAAAAGGCAGTTTCATTATTGACAATAATGAATGTGTAAATGATTATATTCAGTAATCCTACAAACCTTTTATGTTAATGGCATATACCTTTTTTTTTGCTTTAGAAACATCTTGGTTCCATACCATTAGCCGACCTACTCATGTATCTCCAAGACAAAATCACAACAGAAGAATAAAAAAAATGTTATCAACACTCAATTATATATAGACTTCTCTTTACTACTAACAAAATATGTTCTTAACATTTTTAGTTTAAGACAAATCTCTCAAATAGATTTTTTAAAATTTTTGACATAAAATAGACTTTAAAGAAAATAGTGACTAAACTATATTTTTTTATTTTAAAAATTTTAATTTTTTTTTTAAATTTTAAACTTTAACTCTAAAACTCCACCATATAACTTTATACTCTAAGTCTATATTAGTTAACCCAAAAAATATAAATATAGATTAACATCATTTAATAAAGTGTATTTTAGTCATTTTTCTATTTGAAATCTATTTTGTTGACAATTTTTTTTTAGATTTATCTTAGGTTATTAGTTTAAGTTAATGATAGGGTTTTAAACATTTATTGGTGAAAAAAGTAGTAAAACTTTTTTTAAGGGCATCTTTATCCAAGGCTTTTAAGGGGGGTTTTTACACTGTTCGCGGATCCCACTAACACGTGGAGCCCGTGAACAGTGCAAAAACCATCTCCTAAAATTTCTAATTAAGAACTTATTTTTGATGGTTTCTTGCACTGTTCGCGGATCTTACTAACACGTGGCGACCCGCAATTGGTTCATTTTTTATTTTATTTTAATTAGCCAAAAAAAATTAAGAACCCCAATTGGGTTCTTGGGTTAAAGATGATCTAACAGAACTGAGAACAGTAAACCTAGCTTGTATAAATAATTAGAGAAAACTAAGAGCATGATTATTCCATAAAACCCATTTGGGGTTTTTAGGAATTTTTTTGTCTGATTTTTTTTAAAAAAATAAAAAATAAATCAATTGCGGGTCGCCACGTGTCAGTGGGGACCACGAACAGTGAAAGAAACCATATAAAATCGGTTCTTATTTTGGGATTTCTGTAACCGATCCTTAATTTTTTATGGAATTCACTCAAATATTTAATTATATTTTGTTAAGAATCCTATGTTAAGGGATTTAGGATAATCATGGTCTAAATGTACTATACTCCGGTCCCTTACGGTTGTCACCGTCACATTTGCATGCAGTCCTTTCAATTGACTATAGCTCAGAATCTACATATAAGATATGGAACATGCCTATCCATACATGATGATTGTAAATGCATGCTTTCATCTTGGTTGTAAATAATGTTAAAGAGTTTGCGTATATCTGAAATAGTACAATTGTTGATGTTGTGAATTTAAAGTTAGGTGGCTACTATGAATAACCACTGTATTTCAATTGAGTGTTCCAAAAAAAAAAAAAAGAAATACAAACTCATAGTTCAAGTTTGTTTCATTTAGATTTTAATATAATCATTCACTACGCAAGAAAGCGTTTATTTATGAAAATATAGAAGTTGGACGGTTAACACAAAGTAGTGTCCACATGTGGTAATTTGTCGCTGAAAAAACGAGCAAGAACCCTGTTTTCAAGAACTTCTAAGGCCTCAGAGGATTTTATGCATCTAGGTGTCTTGTATTGAGCTAGAGAAGCACCTTGAGAAATGAAATATTCCATGAGAGAATCAAACGTTCCTTGTTGAACCACCCTTATCTCTAAAGCTCCAATTGATCCTTCCTTGCTCCGAAATATTCTGTAAAGAGCATCAAGTGATTCCTCTACTATCGAGCAACATTCCACCAACACATTGGTAGCAATCAACTCATTGATGTCAACGTTGTTGTTGCCTTTGAGCTCCCAATAAAGAACATAGTGACCTGGAACCGTGGAGATATGAGGATAGCATGTGAAATCCCTCAACATTACATCTGAAGATTTAAGTAGCTGTGTTGCATTAGTCACTGCGTTTAAAAGATCTTCTTCCGTTGTTGCCTCCAAATAAACACTTACAACCACATTTTGTCTTCTTACAAATCTAAACTGTGGTGCACTATTGTAAAATCCAGTTACTTGAAGAACATCACCCACTCTACAACGGTGTAAACCTAGTAAAAAAAAAAGCATGGCAGCATCGAATTAGTTTCGGCTATTTGAGAACATATATGTTTAAATAGACTGTTTTGAAGACTTATAAGAAAAACATGCAACGTAAAATTAATTTTGGTTATCCGAGAACATATAATATAAGTTTTGAGTAGTGTGTTCTGTAAAACTAACCCGAATAATTGGTGACTACGACTTCATAGTAGCGACCTAACGACACCTTCACAAGATCAACAATCGTGTCGTTTCCTTCACCAACCGGTATAAACTCAAAGTATGACATACTTGGTATGAATGTATAGGATACATCTTGTGGTTTGCATAGAGGATTCAGATTTACCCCAAACATGGTTTCGGAAGACGCATAATGTGAGGAAATGAGAGGCAGATCATTGGCATAAAACTCAAGTAGTGGGATATGTTGAGCCATCTGACCTGTAAGACTGCCTTCAATAAATTTGGTGTTAGGCCAAAGCTGTGGAATGATACCTTTCCATGATTTCTGGTTGCATATATTCTCTATTGTATCTGCCAGTTGAAGATTAGGTCCTCCAAGAATCAAGGAAACCGAGTCCCTGCAGCCACTATCAGTGATCCAATCACTTAGCTGGCCTGACCGTATGTTACTGCACATTTCTTTCCAATTTTTTTCAAGAAAAGTGATTCCTTGTACCAACATAGAAGCAAAGTTAGCACTCACTCTTGTAACTTCATCTCTCATGACAAGACCACAAAGAAAATGACAATAGAGACTCTGCTTAGTGTCAGGACAAAATTTGATTTCACTGGGACTTGTGCTCGAAGTATCCCAGTATGATGGTAAGTTCTTAACAAAATAATCGCTTTTCATGATATATGAAGTAGCATACGAAGCTGGCAAACCAGATGGGGTTATTGAGTCTGGTTTGAAAAAGATGAGCTTCATACCCTTTCCTTCGTTATGACCCTCAACATGCCTACAAACCAGAATAAATCATTTTCATCATTCTATTATAAGCTGTAGATTAATCCAGAAGATCTATAAGATCAATAATTCTTTTTTTTTTTGAAACATAAGATCAGTAAATCATCTAGAAAAAATACTCTAGGATAACTCTAAAAAGTTTTTGTTACAAAAATAATTTTTAAAGAGAAAAATAATCAATTAAGTTTATTAAAGGGTTTAAATATACACTTATACCTTTTGGTTTAACTAATTTAGATTTAGAGTTTAGAGTTATGGAGTGGAGTTTTAGAGGTCAAATTTAAAATTAAAAAAAATAATATTAAAATTTCCAAAATAAAAAGGTTATTACGATCATTTTTTTTTGAAATCTATTTTTATGACAAAAACTTAAAAAAAAACTATTTGAGAGAATTTCTTATACATCTACTGTAAACATATTTTAGAGAATTTTATATATCTTAATGTGGTTGCATTTTTGAGATTGTTTAAGTTTATTCATCTAATCTATTAATTTAGGGTCCTATTTTTATCTACTACTAACAAGCCATAGTAGAACCAATTAAAAAATTAGTTAATATAAAATATTTGATTATTTACATTAACAATAAACCAACTCTAAATTTAAATTTTATTTTTAATAATAACAAAATCTATTAAGAAAAAATCTAATAAAATCTTACTTAAAATTGAAATAACACATTAATAAATTTTGTAATTAGTAATATAATGTTATTATAAATCAATGTTAACTAAACTTTTATTATAAAACAATAAAATAAATTTCTTATACTATTTTTTATAAATTATATAAATATATTTTAGATTATATAAAAATAGATGTGCTACATGAATTAAAATGATAAAATATTATTAAATAGATAAATTAACAATTTTTAAATTTCTAATTTTTTATTTAAATAAATTATCACTCATCATTAAAATGGGTTAAAAACATAAACAACATAATATTTTTATACAAAATAAATGTATTAACATAGGTTAAACTTATATATATATATATATATATATATATATGGGAAATTTGTCCCAATAACCAAACAAAAAACCTAAATTCACTAACTATCTAAAAACACCCCCTCTCTCCTACTTTCTCTTCCTATCTCTCTCTAACTTCTTTCTACAATTCTAATTATCCTTTTTTTCTTGGATAGTTGGCAAATAAGCCGTATATATATATATATATATATATCTACCATTTCTTATTTATTTTGAAACTCTCGAAAATATATTTTTTAAAAATGTTTGTATACAAAAATATAATAGTATATAATAAATTTTAGCTCATATACTATTTAAAATATGTTATTAGAAAACTATGAAATTTTAGTAATTCATTTAAAATATTAATGAAAATACAATTTTAATTTAAAATTTATTTTTATTTTTATTTTAATTGTAACAAAATCTATTGAGAAATTTTTTTAAAACAGTACCAAAAATTCAAATGTTTTATTTATAAAATAATAAATTAGATGTAGTCACAAAAAAATTCAAAATTCATTTAATGTTCCAAACTCAAAAATAGTTATGTAATTTTCTAAAGTTTTCTTGAAAAAAACATAAAATAATAAATATATAAAATCAAAATCATAATATTGAAAATTTTACAAAAGATAAATCATAGATAATAAAGAATAATTTTTTGAAATGCACCACAAAAAAACTATTTATCTATGTTGTAAAAATTAAAACAATCTAATTTTTTGAAGTTTTAATTTAAAAAAAAATAACGCTTACTTTCATAACATCCAAAATATCCTATATTAGTAAGTAATAAAAATTAATAACAAAGTAAAATGTTTTTAATAAATCACTATATATTAATAATATTGAATAAGAAATATAAACAATAATATTATAGATTTACACAATATATAACACTAAAATATAAATTATATATTTATAATATTTGTAATAGTATCTAATACCTTTATAAAATATAAAAATATCTGCACGAACGTGCGGGGTAAAATCTAGTTTTTATTAAGTGAACGAGAGGAAATCCCATAATGAGACCAATATGTTACAACAATTCTATGTTCCTAAAAAACAGATTATCTTAAAGTTACAACAATACTATACATGCATCACTCTACTACACTAAATATATTCCAATAATCGTGAGTGTATAAACTTCTTAGAAAATAAATTTTATAGAATCAAGTATAAATTACGTTATTAAGGGTAGAGGAGGTATATGAAATTACTTGGATAATACAAGGTATCGAAGATCAAATACTAATCTAGCGTTCTCCAAGGACTTGTTGTTCAAAGGTATCAACTTCTGTTTCCCTCCTGAAGTTCCAGACCTACACAAGCCAAAAGTGCGCATGTTATTATTATTTTTTTTGAATAATTAACCTCATCAAGTTCATACACAAACCATCTAAAGAATGTACTTACGTTAGAGCGAATCCAATAATAGGCTTGCCCGAAATGATCTCTGAGGACTCTCCTTTCGCGACACGCTCGATGTATGGCTTAAAATCTTCATAGGTCCCTACGGGAACATTCTTCTTAAAAAGCTCTCTATCCGAACTCCCATGGAGAAAACTCCGAAGGTACTCTGTGTTAGCATCACAAGTTAGTATCTCTTTCAGTACCTCATCTTGTATTTGCTTCA